>JAJOZX010004572.1:0-380386 GCA_023014485.1 Bathynomus jamesi | reverse complement strand
GCCTGCTCCCTCTACCTCCCTGTGGAGTATAGACCATTCTGCAACAACTGGAAGAGTCAGCCGTACCCTTGCATAAGTTCCTTAATTTTTTTCATATTTATCATATCTCAATTTTAAGTTAGCTATATAATAAAATGTTATTGAGTTGAAACCTAATATATTTGCCTTCTGGTTATACTTCAAACTTTCCTGAACACCTTATTTGGGAAATCAATCTTGCTATTTATACTAAGGAAAGAACTGCAAGAATAAAGGTTGATTAACAATTTGCTGAAAAAAAATTTACCATGAAGGTTTGTGGAAAGAAAACACCATCCGGAAGTAAAGGGATTCTTTCTTTAAAACACTATGAAAAGAGTATTTTAAAATTTAACATATATATATATATGCATATATAACTGCAATGACCGCGCAGTATATAAATGAATAGAAACGACATAAGTGTTAAGGAACGTTTCTGCACACGAGGGAGGAGATATAACGAATAATGAAAAATGAGGCGAACCGCCCGGGAATCGAACCCAGGGCCTTCCAATTGCCGGTTGGACGCTCTACCATTATGCTACGGACCTCACTCAATCACAAATCGAAATTCTCCCACATAGGGCAGAAACCAATGCCCTGAGAGGGCACCCTCGCAAATCGTGAATATGCGCATATAACTGCAATGACCGCGCAGTATATAAATGAATAGAAACGACATAAGTGTTAGGAACGTTTCTGCACACGAGGAGAGAGATAACGAATAATGAAAATGAGGCGAACCGCCCGGGAATCGAACCCAGGGCCTTCCAATTGCCGGTTGGACGCTCTACCATTATGCTACGGACCTCACTCAATCACAAATCGAAATTCTCCCACATAGGGCAGAAACCAATGCCCTGAGAGGCACCCTCGCAAATCGTGAATATGCGCATATAACTGCAATGACCGCGCAGTATATAAATGAATAGAAACGACATAAGTGTTAAGGAACGTTTCTGCACACGAGGAGGAGAGATAACGAATAATGAAAAATGAGGCGAACCGCCCGGGAATCGAACCCAGGGCTTCCAATTGCCGGTTTCTGCCCTATGTGGGAAATTTCGATTTGTGATTGAGTGAGGTCCGTAGCATAATGGTAGCGTCCAACAGGCAATTGGAAGGCCCTGGGTTCGATTCCCGGGCGGTTCGCCTCATTTTCATTATTCGTTATCTCTCCTCCTCGTGTGCAGAAACGTTCCTTAACACTTATGTCGTTTCTATTCATATATATATATATATATATGGTAATTATTCGTTTTTTGACCCAGTCTCTTTTTATAATGAGAGCAAACTTTTCTGGTCAATTTTGAGGTGCTCTGCACGAATCTGCCATCCGTTTCCTGTGCAAATGCGTAGTTTTCGAGATATCGTCATCTTGAAAACTACGCATTTGCACAGGAAACGGATGGCGGATCTGTACAAAACACCTCAAAATTAACCAGAAAAGTTTGCACTCGTCATTTTCGTTTAAACTAACGAATTTAAACGAAAATATCATGACTTAACCTAACCAATCATCTAGGGCGTACAGTTGACCTAACCGATGTCACGTACTGAACTGTCCGCAAAACATTAGGACCGATCAATTTGTGATGCGTGATCTTTACGGGGGCTCCGCCCCCGTACCCCGAGACCTAAATTATACAAATGATAATGTAATAACATGTGCCAACCTTGCATGGGTAGTCCGCTAAATTTCGCCTGCCCTTAAACTGAAATGACACGTTTATTTTTAGGATTTTTTTTACGGCATCTAAAGATCTTCTGGTCTTTTCTTAAAATACAAGCACTATTGTATTTAGGGCAGGTCACGGATGTCTTAATTATTCCGTGATTGAAAAAAGGTCTAAACTCTTGTCTTCATCGAAGGCAATATGGCGGATCACGTCTTCAAATCAAATATGCATAACTGACACGTCATACTTCTAGTCACAAAAAGACCGAACTGAACAGACGAAAAATTGCTAAAAATGATTTATTTGTGAAACAGGACAAATTGAATTACGCAGAAGTAGCCAGAATCACCAAAAATAAGAAATATTCACCAAATATATATTGAAAAAACACCAAAAATAGGAAATATTTTAATAAAAAACACATTTTATACAAATTTGCACAAGATAATATATATTTTCTTATTCAGTTTTGATTGGTTATTCAATATATATTGCTGTTATAGCTGGGTGTGACTGGGTCAAAAAACGAATAATAACCATATATATATATATATATATATATATATATATATATATATTACAGTCAAAGTGGGTAACTAGCCATTTCGCGTAATGGCTGAAACTTTGTCATTTCGCAAAAAGGATGTTTCACTTGGTCATTTCGCGAAATGACTAAAATCTTCAGCCATTACGCGAAATGGCTCAAATTCCACCTTGGTCATATCGTACAAGATCATTTGGCCGGTTAGGTCAACTTGTGTCCTTGACAATTGGTTAGGTTAAGTTGTGTTGTTTTCGTTAGTTTTAACGATACCGATACTAGGAGTGCAGACCCAGGCAGCGGGGCTGGATCTGCTACTGCCCATTCGAGATGTTCTGTGCCTCTGTCTGATTCACTTTTCTTAAAATTCTGCATCATTCGTGGCCTTTTCTCAAATTTTCAGTCTGTTGAACACCACATCTCCTCCTCTGAACCTCATCTTCTTTTCCTCACTGAAACTCGGGTGTCTGGGACGACTGACAGCAACCCCTTTTCTGAACCGTCTTACTTTCTGTTTACTCAATTTCACTCCAGAGGTAGATGTTGCCAATATGTACGCAATGACCTAACTTGTTTTCGTATTCCCCATCTCGAATCTTCCGAATTCTATACCTTCTGGCTACGGCTTACATGCCAATCTCAAACTAAATACATCTGCGCTGTTTACCTTTATCTTAATTCTACTAACTATCCAAGATTGTTTGACTACCTCATTTCCAAAGTGGAATACATTCTATCCCACTCTCCCTTTGCTGAAATCGCCATTTTAGATTTCAATGTTCACCACCACCTTTGGCTTTCCTCCCATTTCGCTGACATCCATGGTGAACTAGCTTACAACATTTCTATCCGAAATGACCTGGAGCAGATTGTACAGCACCCTACTCGTGTCCCCGATCACCTTGGAGATAGCCCAAAATTCTGCATTTATTTCTTACCTTTCATCCTTCTTCTTACTCAGTGAAACTTTTTCTCCGTCGGGCTCCTCCGATCACAATCTTATATCTGTTTCTTGTCCGATCGCTCCAATTCGGCCTTTGGATACTCCCAAGAGAAGGCACCTTTAGCACTTTGGCGCTGCTGATTGGGAGGCCGTTATGCAGTACTTCTGTGATTTCCCATGAAATGATTACTACTTCCGTGGCCGGGGCCCTTCCGAGTATGCTGAACACATCACGGAGGTGATTCTCTCGGGCATGGAGACGTACACTCTATATTCTCTTCCTACCACTAATGCAATAAACCTCGGCTTCACTTTATTTCTTCTAATGCTATCCGCAACAGAGATGAGGCTTCCAGAAGGTACCGTTGACATCCAACTCATAACTCTCACTCAGCTTATATTTCTGCCTGGAATCGTGCAAAATTTGTTCTTCGGCTCACCAAAAATTCTTTCATCCGAGAAAAATGTGAAAATCTATCCAATTCTAATTCTTCTCGATCGTTCTGGCATCTAGCTAAGAACCTCTTCAACAACTTTACTTCCTCTTCTTTCCTTCCTCTTTTCCATTCCGACGGCTCAGTTGCCGTCTCTTCTCCTGATAAAGCTGAACTCTTCACTCAAATTTTCGCTTACAATTCAACCCTGGACGATTCTGGTGCTGTTCCTCCATCAACTCCCTTCTGACTTTATTATATCTGAAATTAGAATATCTTCTAAAATGTTTTTTGCCCTATCTGAGCTCAACTGTAGGAAGGCGTACGGTCCTGATGGTGTTCCTCCCGTTGTTCTTAAGACTGTGCTTCTGTGCTGACACTCTGCCTAGACAAACTCTTATGTATTTGTCTCTCATCTCGTACTTTTCCCCCTGCTGTAAGTTCACTTCCATTTAACCTGTCCCAAAGAAGGTTACCGCTCTAAACCCTACAACTGTCGTCTAATTGCTATGATTTCTTGTCTTTCCAAAGTTTTTGAATCTATCCTTAATAGGAAGATTCTTAAACATCTCTTCTCACAATCTTCTTTCAGATCGTCAATATGAGTTCCGCAAGGGACGATCGACTGGCGATCTTCTTGCATATCTCTCTGACTCTTGGTCATCCTCCTTTCGAGATTTTGGTGAAACTTTTGCTATTGCGCTAAACATATCAAAAGCTTTTGATAGAGTCTGGCACAAATCTTTAATTTCGAAACTGCCCCCATTCGGTTTCTATCCTTCTACTGGATCTGTGCCTTCATTTCTCATTTCCTTTCTGGCCGATCGATAGCTGCGGTTGTAGATGGCCACCGTTCTTCTCCTAAAGCTATTAACAGTGGTTTCCTTTCACCCCCTCTTTTTCTTTTATTTATTAATGACCTTTTAATTCGCACTTCCTGTCTCATTCACTCCTATGCCAATGATTCCATTCTTCACTTCTTTACTCGCTTCCGAAAGTGTCGCTCACAACAGTCACTTCATGATTCGAGTAGGCTAGCTATGGGACACCTGACCTCTGATCTTTCTGCTATATCTGCGCTACGTCGTAGGCAATGTCGTAACACCGCTTCCCGTTGATCAGCGAAGTTAAGCGACATTGGGTCTGGGTAGTAGTTGGATAGGAGACCGTCCTCCGCGTCCAAATTAGTAGTAACCCGTGGTTCGAATCCCACGTAAAGCTGTAGGTTCCCTCCGTCATATGACCTTAGATGTTGTGAAGGAGGTGAAACAACCTCAATCATCATTATTATTATTATTCTGCTATATCTGATTGGGGCAGAGA
Organism: Bathynomus jamesi; assembly: GCA_023014485.1. NCBI lineage: Eukaryota > Metazoa > Arthropoda > Malacostraca > Isopoda > Cirolanidae > Bathynomus > Bathynomus jamesi. The sequence goes on along the minus strand of JAJOZX010004572.1, from coordinate 375,445 downwards.
AAACCTTGTGGCTTCAGTGCCTCAAAAACTCAATTCCTCCATTTATCTACTCGTCACAATCTTCCGCACAACTATCCCCTTACCTTCAATAACACACAACTCAATCCTTCCTCTTTTCTTAACATTCTTGCCGTTTCCTTTGCTCGTGATCTTTCCTGGAAAGATCACGTATATTCTCTTTCTAAAACAGCTTCCAAGAGGTTAGGTGTGCTGTACCGCTTCCACGGTTTCTTTACCCACACTCAGTTGCTGTCTCTATACCGGGATTTTGCTCGCCCCCTGTATAGAGTATGCTTCACATGGGTGGGGTGGCTGAACCCACACAGCCGTACTTGACTGGGTGAAACTTAGGCTTTTCTCCTCATTAATTCCACGCCTTTTATTGAGTGCCTTCAATCTCTCTCTTCACCGCAATGTTGCCTCACTCTCTCTTCACTATCGCTATTATAACGGACAATGCTCTTCTGAACTCTCTAACTGCATGCTTTCTCCTTTACGGAGAGCACGCAGCACCAGACTTTCTGCGCTTTCTCATTCCTTTTCTGTCCAACTCTCTAATGCAAAATTTAATCGGTATTTTCAATCTTTCATCTACTCAACCGATCAACTCTGGAACAATCTTCCTCAATCCATCTTTCCCCTATCTATGACCTCCCATCTTTCAAACGCAATGTGTCTAGGCATCTCGAAAACCCCGGACCTTGATTTTGGCTCTCTTCTCCTTCTATGGCGGGGGGGGGGGGGGGAGAGCTTTTGCGGGCATTTGCCTTTGGTCTTTCTTTATGTATAAAAAAAAATCCAGTGTCTCTAATATGAACTGTAGTAGCTACCTCTCCATTATTCCATTCTTTGACTAAGATCCTTTCACAATATCTTGTTAAAATATCCAAGTTTTACATTAAAAACTGTGAAGAATTTTTCGCAGGTTTGAGCAACTTGTCATCTAATATCGTTTCAGTTTTGATTAAGTTTTGTATTAAACATAATTAATTTGGTTTTAATGGATCATTTTATCATATGAGTTGTGGTCTATCTATGGGTTCCTCTCTATCTCCAGTTTTGGCCAATATTTTTATGGAGTATTTTTGAGGAAAAATTTTTACCCAACATTGATCCCAGTTTTAAATTGGTTCTGATATGTGGAGGGTACATTTTTTCTATTAAATTCATATGAAGATACTAAATACATTCTTTCCCGAATTAATATTATTTTATCTCCTATAAAATTTACGTCTGAAGTCCGTTTCTGAATGTTTTGATAACTAAAAGTATGGATAATAAATGGAAGTTTAATGAACACAAAAATCCAACTCCTCCTGATACATATCTGTATTCTTTTTCCCCTCATAAGACCAGCACAAAAATGTTATTTCTATTGTAACACGTTTGTTAGAGATTATAGACTATGTGATGCAAAGTTTTTAAACGATCAGTTAAAAAGAATTTTAGAAACTTAGAAGTTTGGATATACAGTAGTAAAGATTTCAGTGATCGCAAGAAAGATAAAACTTTGATAAAAATAAATTATAAAATACTGTAAATACATAAATTATAGACAGATTTGAAAATTCTCCACCCGGGTGACGTCACTATTGTAAATTTTAAAAATGCTGTAGAAAGTCTAATTTCAGCTTATTTAAATACTGAACCTACTAATCATCTTTACAGTATTCCTTGTGAAGAATTGTTTTACTTTTATATTGGTGAAACCGTAGATCCAAAATATCTGAATATACAAACATAAATATAACATTAGTTTTCCTCATGAAAATAGTTGTATTTTTCAACCCCTTTAAAGTATGATAATTGAAAATTATTATTGTTAATTTAAAAACTACTGTCATGGTTAAGAATGGGGAGGAAGCATGTTAACCGAGGCCCTCTTAATTTAAATAAATATGATGGTTTTTCTGACGTGGATAATTTTACAATCAATATTTTAAAGTGTGTTCCCAGGCTGAAACGGTTTTGGAAATAGTTGCTTCCTCCTCCACCAACCAACCCCTCCCCTCTCCCGCCTTTTTTTCTGGAGTTATGTTTTGTCTGACATGTTTTATACAGGGTGGTCCAAAAGTTCCTATCTATTTTGCTGAAATAATTGCATTTTAGGATAAAAAGTAATAACATAATTAGATGTGTATTTATTTATGAAACTTAGGTCTAAGATTTGACGTGAGCACCATCAGTGTCTCTGCAAATGTCAAATCTGTCCACTGCATTGAGGAACACATTCTCAAGCATTTCTAGGGTTATTTTAGCGATTGTCGCAACGATGCTGGTTCGTTGATCCTGCAGATCTGTAACTCTTGTTTTGTAAACCTTACACTTTATAAAGCCTACGCAAAGAAGTCTAATGGTGTTAAATTCGGAGATCATGCTGCCCATGGCCTGTTTCCACCACATCCAATCCACCGATTTGGTAAGAGCTCATCAAGGTACGCCCGAGCGATATTTGCATAGCGACATGGAGCTCCATCTTGTTGAAAGACAACAGTGTCGAGAATGCCATCTGAACGAAGCCGGGGATACAAGAAACTGCTGATGCATGAGAAGATAAACTGGCCCTATTACAGTAGCTTGTGCGAAGAAGAAAGGTCCGTAAATCTTCGATCTTCTCATACTCAACCAGACATTAACTTTGGGAGAATCTCTCTCCCATTCATAGAACTGGGTTGGTTTTGAGCTAGCTCAGATACGGCAATTGTGTCGATTAAACTTTCCGCATGTGTGGAATGTCGCCTCATCGCTGAAGAAAATGTGGTTTAATAAGTTTTCGGTATGAAATTTTCAATCAATTCTGTGCACATGCCACCTTGTCTTGGATAATCCTCTTCGTGGAACTCATGTAGCACTTGAATATGATAAACTTTCTTTTTTAATGTTGATCTTAAAATCCTTCGAACAGTCGTTTTTGGTATGCTTATAGTGCGTGGGTATAAGGTGAGGAAATAAAGAAGGAACCAGATTTACGCTTTATTCTGTACCCCCGAAATTAAAATTTATTAGATTATGTTAAGGAAATAATTATTATAAATAATGATAATGACATATATAAAATATAAATTATATAAATTAAACAGTTAACATTTACTTAAAGACTAATTATTACACTGGGCAACACGTATTTTATTGAATGATATCTGACACTTGATTCTAGGTAATTTGGGTGCGCTGAATACGAATTTCAACTCGGTTTGGCTCTATCAGGTCCTGATTCTTGTCGACAGCCTATGTGCCATTTTCCAGATTTTTCAAATTAGGACTAAAAAATTAAGTCATGTGTTAAATTTTTTTTTCAAGTTTCATGAATACAAGCAGTTCAAACTACAGTAAAATTACATTATAACGATAGAAATGACTTAAAATAAAAAAACAAATAGATATGAAGCTTTCACTGTGGCAAAAATTTCTTTTGTAAGACTTTCTAGCGTATTTGCTTGTTGATGGCAGGTCTCTTTTCAAGCACCAGCAGTAATCAGCCATCATGTGGGAATCCCAGCGGCCTTGGTACCGTTCCTCCATAATTTTTATATCTTGGTGGAATCTCTCCCCTTGTTCGTCACTTACATCACCTAAATTACTTGGAAATTGGTCAAGATGGCTATTCAAAAAATGCATTTTTATGCTCATATTGCAACCTAACTCTTTGTAGTCCCTTAAAAGTTTTTTTACGATTTCTTCGTAGTTATCTGCCCTATAATTGCCTAAAAAGTTTTCTATCAAGTCCACGAATGAGAACCAGCCATTTTTTTCGCGTTCATTCATGACATTAGGAAAATTGCTGTCTTTAATCATTGTTCTTATTTGTGGACCGTCGAAAATTCCCGCCTTGATTTTTTCATAACTTAAACTTGGAAATTTTGAAGTTATGTATTTGAAACACTCGCCGTTCGTATCTAAAGCTTTTACATATTGTTTAATGAGGCCTAGTTTTATATGCAGAGGAGGAAATATGATTTTATCTCTGCTCACTAAAGGTGGATTAATTACGTTTTTTTCTCCGACAGTAAGTGATGTTCGTGCTGGCCAGATTTGTTTGAAATAATGTTCTTCCTTGGCTCTGCTGTCCCATAAGCAAAGGAAGCAGGGATATTTAGTATACCCTCCTTGTTGTCCTAGCAGAAAATTAACCATTTTTAAGTCAACACATATGATCCACTCGTGCTCCCTATATTTGATAAGATTTAAAACCTTTTCTATATGTTCATACTTTTCTTTTAATTTTGTTGAGTGCCCAATCGGTATCGAGCCGTATAGATTGCCATTATGCAACAACACACACTTAAGACTTCTTTTCGAACTGTCTAAAAACAAGCGCCAATCATTTGCATCGTAAGACTCAACCCCCATCTTCTTTAACAAACCAACTATGTCGCAGCAATATACTAAACTATCCTCTGTTCTAAAATATTTAACAAGTTCTTCTTCTCTTTTTCTGTAAAATGAAATGTATGTGTTTGAAGTAAGCAAGTTTTTCTCTTTAAGTCTTGAAGCTAAAATTTCCGCAGCCTTTTTTGGCAAATTTAGATCCCTTACAAGATCATTCAACTCGGCCTGGTTAAACTTTTGCGGATCGTTTTGACTTTCAAATACGCTTGTCAAAATCGGTGTCTGACTCCTCAAAGTGCATAACAATATTTTCAGGAACATCTTCAACTAATTCTTGAGTTGGCAGACCCTTAAATTTTGGAATGGGGATCTCATTTGAATGTAGCACAGGTCGTATCGCGGTGTCGAAATTTGGGTACTCGATACAATGTTTATTTTTCTTAGTGAAGCCCGAAGTCTTGACAAAGCAAAGGTAGCAATCGGTCTCGTGGTTAGTAGGCTCTCGCCACACCTGATATGGAAAAAAAATTGTAAAGCGTTAACAAAAGCGACGAGAGACTTGTTTTTATGAATTTTATCAAAAGTTATCACCCAAACATTTAACATTTCTATGTGTTTCAACCTTATGCAATATTTGAGATTCTTATAAACATTTTCTGTAAATTTTTGTTTATGTACCTAAGTTACAATTACATTTAGGTAAGTTACAGTATACTAGTGATTAAATTACGTAGTTTTATGAAATCATAAACTTACCATCGGAACTCCAAAAGGTATTTTTGATTCCGAACCCTTCGTCCAATGTCGCAGTCTTTCAATGCATATAGTGCAGGCTTTATGTGGAGCCCACGATTTATCTTGGTCCCCCAGTTTTATGCCAAAATAAGCTAAGTAAGCTCTTTTTACGAAGTCAGTTATATTTGCTCGTTGATGTGGAAGTGTAAAATTTCCACATATATAACAGAAGGAATCAGGGTTGTTTTTGCATTTGAACTTTCTAGTGCTTGATGACATATTGCTTGATTGTTCTGCCAATTTGTGAAGATATTTAAAGCCCTTAATTCATAGAAATTTAAGAAAATCTGAAATATAAACACAAAAATTAGTTTAAATAGGTACTTATTATGAAATAGGTACTTACAATCTATGAAATTAAACTAGAAACACGGATGAGTAGGTACAATATAAATTACGTCTAATTAAATCAACTATATTAAATCACGATGACAAAATTACTCACTAAATCATATGCCAATTCAAAATTATGTTAATGCCCAAACTTAATTAACTAACTCAACTGACTGACTGACTGACTGACTGATTGAATTGACTGATTAACTCTGGAAACGAGTCGCTTTTATATATTTTAGTTGTCCCTCTAGAATACTCTACAGAGAACAGGAACGCTCGAGAAAATTTTAGAATTCTATGATATTTTTAGCTTAATTTACTAATATTAAAATGGGTTAAAAATGACAAAATTAAAAATATTTTTAGGGTGTTACATATAAAAATATACATAATACAACAATACCATAACAATAGGTACAAATACCTAGATAAAAACCTAGTTGCATAATGTGTAACTGCAAAAAGACTTAGCGAGTATTGAGAAAAAAACCTTTTTATGAATACGACGAAAGAGGAGGGGTGTTGAGCAAAATCAGGACCTGATAGAGCAAAACCTAGTAAAAATTCGTGCTCAGCGCACCCAAATTACCTAGAACTAACTGTCAAATCTAATTCAATAGACAAAAAGTTGAAATTTGTTCCCCAGTGTTATTTATCATAATATACAATGATTAATATTTTAATAAATTGCTTAGGGTAACTAAAGTATGAGCGCAAAACGTCTCATAAATAACTCAGCAAAAACAACAGCTTGTATTGCATTTAGCAACCCACGCTGTATGGGTAACTGAATATAAATTTATTTTATTTTTCAATCGAATCATTTTGCAACTTAAATCTATATTGGTAATATTATATCTAAGAATTATATTGACGCAAACTTATTTATAATTTATTATCTATTCAGGTATAATCTAAATTTAATAGAACCATATCACATAATATGCCCAGAATAAATAACTATTAATTTATGTATTCCAGGACACATATATAATATGAGGATTTTAGAGATAACTATTCTATTTTATTACTAACAATCTATACATGGCTATATTACATGCTCAGTCTACATGAAGCTGTGTGAGTTGACATTCTAGGATTTGTTTCAAAGGCATATCTTACCAATTCGACATTTTCTTGAGTCAGGTACCTGGAAGTCACATCTTGCCTCATCATGAACAGATCCTGTTCTTTTAAATTTATTGACCAGCCCGCGAATTGCTTTGTCTGTAGGTCCTCGTTTGTGAAATCTCCTTACAAATTTTTCTCGAATTTCTTTGCACTTTTTCCCTTGGATACGTAGTGTTACTGCCATCACACGTTCTTGTACATCCATCATCATCTATGGCCTGTAGAAAATAAAGTAAAAATATCATTATTTCATAAAAATAGATAGGGTCTTTTGGACCACCCTGTATGATTTCTTTATGGATTTTTGTTTTGTTTATTTTACAGTTTTGAGGTGGGCGTACTGATGTTAGCCTCTAAACTCACTTTCATTGCTTTATAAATTAAATACAAATACTATACAATAAAAAAAAATGTTTTTCACTAACTGGATAATAAATAGTGAACATGAAGTAATATACAGATTATTGTAAATTAGTGGTGCACCGATTAATCGGTATCGGCACCTGGCATGCCGATTAATCGGCCATGCCAGGTATTTTCCTAATATCGGCATGCCAGGTGCCAATACCGATTAATCGGTGCACCACTATTGTAAATCCGATTTGGTGATAAATTCTTTATTTTCTACATGCATTTTCTAAAACCCAGATACCATTCGCCATGGGTGGGTACACCATTTAAACTAGGAAGCAGAGACAGTCTAACCAAGTGCGCACAAAAAGATACACAAGGATTGCCACCGGAAATAAGATTTTGGAAATCCAGTGCTATGGTTTATAAAATAGTTCAGGTAGTACCTATCGTGAGATGTAATTCGGTGCAATCTCCATTTACACACACCTCATAAAACTCTAACATTTTTTTTTTCTTGGGACTATTGTGCCGGATTTACATCAAATCAACCTTTAATCACACATTTACAAATTACATCCCTCCAATTTTTACGACATCTTTTACAATTCATGAATTCATCATGAATTCTCTCTACATTGCCACATTAACGTCACATACTTTTCTCTTTCTCACATCCACTGACTTTTTCACTCAACACAATTCCTGACATGAATTTTCCTATGGTCAACGAAATTTACATCAACCCTACTCAAATTATTCATCTCATTTGCTTTCACTTTCGAAAGGAGACTATAATCACAAGCATATCACATTCATACATCAGTCCTGGCATTAACACATCTTCTTGCAAACAACTTGCAGCATCTACACTCTGGTACTTCACTCTTGCTCACCGTACTTCACTCCACTTTCAGCTTTCAATGTACTTCTTGTAACTTTTCTTTCAGTAAAACACCAAATATTTAAATTCTTTTTCAATCTCATATTTCTCAATTCACAATGTTGGCTCTCCTTCAGAAGCTCCCAACGACGAGAACCTCACTTTCATTTATATTAATTTTCGATAATCTTCACAAACGTCAACAGAACTTGTCACTACTCTACTTAATTCATTCTCAGATTCGCCCAGAAACACATCATCATCACTATAAACAGATGTGACATCGGCCACTCATTCTTTTCCGAATTCAGATTGACTCTTTTTTTCCAGCTTCCTTATTTTCGTCTTACACATTACCCCATCACACAACCCTGTCGTGCTTCATATTAATATAGATGCAGTCATTCAACTCACAATTCACTCTTAACTATTACATACTCACTACCAACCAAACAAATACAACTTAACAGCTTATCACTGCCACCATTCAGTACATTCTGAGCACTAACGACTTGCCACTTTCTAATTAGCTTTCACTGAATCCATGAATGGCATGGTGAACAGACTTTACAGTGAACAGACTTATACTTCTGTACCCTTCAACCTCACCATTAGAAGGACCATAAAAAGTTATTACAAGGGAATATTACCTGAACTTTTGCAAATTTAATATTTTCGTTTTTATCTCTTACATGGTTCACATCATTGTCGTTAGGTTTTTTGAAAGTTTTAATACACAAATTAAAATTAATATACAAGAGTTGAGCTTCAATATTAACAGACTCCATTTCACACACTTAAACTTAGTAACTTTCTTATCCCTTCTTACTTGTTTTTAAACGGAATGGAAACAGAATAAAAGTTATATGAATAAACATCTATTTTTATGGCGGGTGCGTCACTTTAATTAGCATCCATTTTCTCTTGTTCGACGAATTTTAACAGACAGCCTAAATTTTATTGTACAATATTTCGTATAAATTGTAATTATTATTATTACTACAAATCAAAGGATTTAAGAAAACTCTTCACATTTTCTACTTTAACCATTTCACCTTGTGTGGCCGGTATACGGCCCAAACTTTTGAACCGTATAAGGTCCACCCGCAGTAAAAGGTTTGATATTTTTTTATTTAAAACACAAATACACTTATAAATATGATTTTTACAAAAAATAATTTTAAAAATTCCAGAATAATGTTTACAATCCATTGCATTTATTAAAAATTGCTTTCCTGTTTATTCCTTCCTTTTTTAATTTCTTGCACCAACAGGTGTATATTGCAGTTTAAGGAGTACAGTAGTATAGCCGCAAAAGGTTAGAGTGCAGGAATGTTGAAATGTTGCAAGAGATAATGATCAATGTTGCAAAAGGGTTATGGGTTGCAAAGGGGGGTGGGGGTATGCAACAACTCAATGCTGCAAAGGGGGGTGGGGGTGCAACAACTCAATGTTGCAAAGGGGGGGGGGGATGCTGCAGGTGCAACAAGGGGTCATGAAACTTGGAGGCGGCGTTATCCCCCAAGAGAAAGACAGGAGAAGGGGAGAATGGAAGAGAGGTGTTCACCTGGCTCCTGCCAAGTGCATAATAACGCTTCAGCTGACCTACCTTCCTCTTATAGACCCCTAATCAGCCAGTTGGCTTAGAAGGAGCCAAGGGGGGGGGGTACACCTGAAGGGGGAGACGGGAGGGATCTTCGGGGGGAGAAGGGAGGATGACCTCCGCCAAAGGGGTTGCCTTAGCCTAAGAGAGAAAGGATAGACGGAGGAGGACTTTGGGGGGACAAGGTGGGATGTCCTAACCCCCCAAAGGGAAACTAAGCTGTCTTAACCTAAGAAGGGAAGGAGAGAGATCTTTATTCAACAGCTGCCATCATCAAATTGCCAGCTCCGAAGCCAAGCGGGTTTTATATAGATGATGGTTGAGTTGCCAGATACCATTTTTTATTTTAATTGTACAGGTATACATTATTAGGGTGAGTTGCTAGATACCACCATTTATTTTAATTCGTTACCAAAGCATACAGACTTTCTCTTGAAAATCGAAATTGACAAAAAGAAAATGTTCATTAAATAAATAGAATTTGCCTTCTACTGCCCAAAAACTAATATAATACGTACAATCGTCAAAATAATAGCTCAGACGAAATACACACACACACACACACACACACACACACACACAATTGAACAACTTTCTCCTTACCTTATATATATAGAAAGAATCATATTAACCGTGTCTATTTAATTTTGTCATTCCTATATATATATATATATATATATATATATATATATATATATCAACGGATTTTCACCTGAAAGTGAATTAAAACAATATTAACATTAATAAATTCACTAAACAATTGGCTTAGCAAAAGAAATCATTCCATTAACATTCTTAAATCTATACACACACACACACACACACACACACACACACACACCTCTGTATATATTATGTGAATGAAAATCGGAAAAATGCCAAAAGTATATTAATTTAAAGCAAATGAATTTTCTCCTTTTAAGAGAACCAATTATTAAAACCAATATTAACAATATAAGAAACTAATTATTTAAACGCCGTTCTATTTACTTTCTTTCAGTTATTAAAACGAATCCAAAATATTAACTCTTAGAATAATGTTTTAACATTGTGTTCAGACGAGGAGTGAGCGGAGCAGGTAAACCAAGAGATCCAGCTAAAAGGTCCATCCCGAGGCCTTTTAAAACCGCAAACTGGCGAGAAGGAATTTGGGTCGAACTTTCTCTCTCTCAAAGACTCAAAGACTCTCTCAAAGATTCCACCTCTTCTAGTTTTCCATGCGTTTGTCTTGTAAATAAAAAATGTTTTATATTTTATCAACTTAGTTATTTTTATTTACACATAATTTGTATGGTGTCATATTCATAGATATCATCTCTGTTATTGAATTGGAAAGATATATTATTATTATTATTATTATTATTATACATTTTTCAAAAATTAACACACACATACACACACACACACAATATATATATATATATGGTGGTACAAATTACAATAGTAATAATGATAGCTAACTCTTTTCGCCGAATTGTAACAATGGTTAAGCTTTTCACTCCGCCTTAGACCCACAGTTTAACGTGGAAACCGAGCTAAACTGCAGCACGGGGTGGCAGAAATTGCACGGGATGCATTACTTATTGTGGTAGTTCTTGTCCTTGTATGTAATGAACAACTTCAGAGTTCATTTACACCATGCGTACACTTATCTCGTGTACACAGTTAGTGGGAAAAAAACGTACCAATGAAACTATAGACTCATTTAAAACACAGAATTCATTCACACCAGGCGTACACTATCTCGTGTATATATATATATATATATATATATATATATATACATACAGAGAGAGTTTTGTTCATTCTTTTTTTTTTTTAAATAAATAAAGGAATGGATATATTATAATTTCTCTATTATAAATCCTCTCGATTACATTAGTGATTATTGATCCGGGAATAGTGTGGCTGCAAAATGTGATATGCACAAAAACAATGTAGATTTTTCTCTTTAGTAATAATAATAATAACTAACTCCTCGCCGAATTGTAACAATGGTTAAGCTTTTCACTCTGCCCTAGACCTACAGTTTAACGCGAAATCCGAACTAAGCTTCAGCACTGGCGGGGTGGTTATTTATTCACACATCTATGCGAGAAGTAAAAATCCACAAGTCAGGAATATTGGGAAAGCTTTGTTTAGTATGGTTGCCAAATAATTTGCACCTGAAAAATGGAGACTCAATTTAGTATGGACGCAAAATAACTTGCAACCGAAAATTGATACTCAATTTAGTATGGACGCAAAATAATAAAATATTGTTGTGAACAATATTGCATAAAGGGATGGATTGGAGAAAACCAAGTATAGATACAAATATTGTCGTGACGGAGAATGCAAGGGATAATACGAGCATTAAATCTATTGGAGAAAATATAAAGATGCCATTAGTCGTCCAAAGCATGGACCCGTTATATCGGTGTTATGATTGGTACACAGACTTATCATAGCTCCACCCAGCTACACTGCCAACCAATCATTACGAACATCTGCTCTTGATCTTTTGGGGCGGAGCTTGGTGATTGTGCATATAAAAGGAAATATTTTTCAGTTGGGAGTAACAGTAGCTATTTCCGCGCCAGTGAATAAACATTCCCTCTGCCAATGAATAAACATTCCCTCCGTCATGGATCACGAACTTTACACTTTTCCGGATTTGTATCAAGAAGGTGACACTGCAGCATTGACTGCAAGTAATCTTTTTAACGCGATTGACCGTGATGGATTATTTCCAACGCAAACCGTTGATGATATTTGCAATGACGCTCCTTACAATCCGACGTAAGGGACTACCATAGAAATGTAATTGTCTATAATTTTTTTTTATTTTTTATTCACAAACTGCCAGAAAGATGATTTCATATATATGAAGGGATGTAGTATCTCGTCAAACACTTCATTTAGATACTCACCATTATGCTAAAATCGAAATTTTTTATGGCAATCTTTTGCATGTTTTTTATAAATGTTATTCGGAATTACCTCTTAAATGAGCTTCTCTGAGCGAACCAAAGATATCTTCACATAATGGGGTCTGTCTTACAATATGTATACTCTGTATATGTTTTTATTAAAAAAGATTCAATATGAACATTATTCTTTCTCCTTTAAGGTCCAATGAGGATTTGACACGTGTTATACAATCTTTTGAAGAATCTCGTGTCATGAATACGGAGGATATACTGAACAGTCAGCATAATGAATGTCACATCGAAATAATGTAAGTGTTTTTCGATCTTTTTTTGGGGGAAGAAGACAGTATATTTTCATCAATTTATTAAATGAAAGAAATCAGTACAATAACCACCTTAAACTACAGAATATACAAACTAACGTTACAAATATACACACGAACAAAAACATTATACTATACAACGAGTACGCACAATTGGAAAACGGATTTTTATCTCTCTGCATACCATTTCATCGTTTCGTCGAGTGTGACACGGGTCGAATAAATTTAAAAAATTTATAAATTCTTTATCACGTGACATATGCATGAGAAATGAAATACAGTACATTCCACAAGTATTACTAAAATATCCTTGTATACGAAACGGGTTCTATACAACTTCGGGAATATGTAACTGAGCGAGAAATTTTACAATAACAGGGTCACTCCAGGGTTGAGTACCGAGTGAATCAAAATAGTACAGGCGGTGTCTATTTTTAAAATAGACTGCAATCCAATGAATCTCTTCATTACCGATGACATCTGTGTTCACAATAAGACTACCGCATTCTCGCGTACTTGGCAAACGCAATGTTTCAATCTTCGCAAACACGTCGATAAATTTGGAACGTGTGACTCGTTCACTATTCATTACTCTCTGAAGTGTATTAGCATCCATTTTAAAAGTCAGTGATAACGCTCCTAAATCTATCTACTTCTATTAGGGCTTGCGACTCGAGATATACTAGTACACTAATAGGCGCGTCTATAGGCTTGGTGAATTCCAACCTCACTAAGATGTTTCCGCTCTGTTGTGGGCTTAAATGCGTATTTACGCTAGAAGATAAGTCAGGTGTAATGTTAAACGGATAAAGGTTAAATTGATCAATGAATTCTTTCTGCGTTACGCCATTACCAAGCTCATCACAATCACCTGCAATATGGGTCAGATTACTATAGGCTCTCGCGCAAAGAGGTAACACAGCGTCTGATGAATAGTCCGTATCCAATGTTCCACCCAAAGCAATGCCATTAACGTATAGTTATATTTTTAAGTCCGAAATTCTCGAATTTAAAGGCACTCTTTTTATATTTTCCATTCACCGAAGCATGGTCCTGCATTCCGATTAATATCCTTTTAAGATTTCCCAGGGCGATGTTTTCTATCTGCTTCGACGCCAACCCTGCAGGCACCGTATGTAGTTTGATTTGTACTCTGTTAATAGGGTATTTCACTGGAGCGTTTAGTAAATTTTTCTCAATTTCTAGTTGTTTTGGTGAACTTAATTTCACTCGCCGTACGCGGAGGTATGTGTCCATAATGTGAACCACAACGGGGTTTGCTCCCTCTTCTTGATCAGCATCCAGATTTAAGCAGATCTCAGGACTCGTGCGGGTGAGCTTTATTTTCATATCCACCCCGTTGACAAGCAACTTCTCCTGGAAAGTGAAATCTGTGTGCAGACGTCCAAAACACTCGTATATCTTCTTTTTAGAATTTTTAAATTTGTCCCTTATACTACTTTCGTCTTTAGTTTGATAATATCCCTCGGCACTTAAAAAGGTAGCCTTCGCTTCTTTGGAAAAGTTGGAGGACATTTTCCAGATAGGCTCGTAGATGATAGTATCCCGTGCCTGACGATATGTTGGCCTGATTTAAATATACGTCACACTGGTTGAATATGGAGTGCAGAAAGTTTGTTTCAGGGTATACAGCATATTTGTCATCGCAGTCCGTTCCATCAGAATGGGCTATACGTAGCTTAGCGTACATGTGCACACAGCTTAGATCAAAAAAGTAAGGACCTGAGCTGGGTATCATGAATTCTATAGCACTCGGGGAACTAATTGTGTTTAAAGTGTTAATTGTAATAAAGTCACTGTGCTCAATAGAAACTTGAGTTCGAGGCATCTCAAAAAGGGATAGCTCCGATTTACAGCATTGTGAACTACATGGGTGGATGAAGCGTGCCATGACGAGTTAGAAATAGTGCCTCCTCTCTCGACAAGTAGTAAACAAACTATGATTCATGAGATCAATGTCCTTAGCTTATACCATGTGACCCCTTCTTCCGGACAGCCCTCTTCTTCTTCCCGCCACCACGCATTTTTCTCTTTGCATCTTTGATGATTTCGTCCCGTGTGCGCTTTAAATGTTTTTTTAGCTTCTTTAGGTTTAGCCCCAGCCAATATGTCTTCTGCAGTGTTAAGACCTGATTGTAGCGCTTTCCTTCCGAGGTATCTGGCACCCCTCTTCAGCAAAGGAACAGCCGTACGTAGTATGGATGAAAAAATGGACCCAAGTCCACTACCGCGCTGGTATCTCACCCCTCGATAGACGGTGAAAGGCTTTCTATCCATTATAACTCAGTGCGTCGAAAGTGTAGCTTCACTGTTAAGCTCCCGTTACCGAATGGGAAGTTTTCACCCTCAATCGTTCTTATATATATTGAGATATTGGTTATTAAATTAGTTGCGACATTCACATAATGGGGTCTGTCATATGTAATACTCAAACTCCTTCCTCTATGGTTGGGGATGTGGGCAATGCGCAGCAGGCGTGCCTGGGTATCCCCAACAAACTGGTGCTCCACTATATTACTGTAAATATAGCACATGTCTGGGGACTGAGAGCTTTCAGCAAATTTCTCCATCTTCAATTGAAACATTAAGCTGGACAAGTCACGTTGTGCCTCGTGAAATGTCTCTCTTTGGAAGACTGCGCTATATCGGCCCTCAGCCGCAATTGTGAACAGCTCTTTATCTCTAATATTTTTACTAAGCGTTGATTTTAACCTCAATGTGCATGCGGGCGTGTCTATGTTTACGATTTCAAAAAGTAAATCGTTTGTCAGTACGAATTTTCAAGACTCTTGTTTAAACCCTCCACAATATCCATGGCTGTATCATAATGCCCGATTCCTAACGAAACATTTATGCTATAGAACCGTCCCTCACCGCACAGGGTTGAGCGTACAGTATTGTCTAAGATTATGCCTAATTTTTCGCATTCATCGGTGCTTCTAAGGATCAGAAATATGACCTGTGCTTTTTCAAGAGTTAAAAATTTGGTGGTTAACTGGAGTTCACATAACCCCACCTCATACGAATCACGACCCAATTCAATGGGTCCATGGAGCTCTGATACAAAGTTGGCTAGTGTGTTGTTAGGGTGTACAGACAGGGACGAGGAGGACGGGAGTGTGACGTAGAAATGGTTAGGAGCCATGTTGCATACTATTTAAGCTTCATTATTGCATCAGCTTTTATATAGGTGTTGAAGCTTTCTGGGTACCCTAGCCATTTCACCAGGTACATTTTTCTCTTTCCTGAACCTTTGCTTCCTAAAATTTTCTCAATTTTAAACACATTTTTTCCTAAATTAAATGCACTTTCTGCAATTCCTCGCGGTAAAAGCCTCCTGAGATTTCTTCCCCATTCAAATCTTCAACGTAATACATCATTATCTCACCTTTAGGTCTCATAGCCCTAACTTTAAAAATCTCACGTGTCCATCCTTGCTCAAAACCCTTTGCGAATTTATTTCCCGAACGCGACAGCCTTACATCATTGATTTTGAAGCGCGCAGTGTGGTGGTGTTGGTGATCCATCTCTTCTCGGGGCGTACTCTTTCTAAAACTTCGTTAGGTGTTGTCCCAATCGTGCGATGGTGTGAGCGGTTGTAGGATGATGCCAATGATTCCAGAATGTCTAGAAATCTGTATGTGTTTTTATGTGTAAAATAGCGGTGCATGCGTTCCTTTATGGTACGTTGAACTCTTTCAGCTAAAGAAGCCTTATGTATAGAATTGGTTGTGTAATAGCTGATATTAAACTCTGTCAACATGTTCTGAAAAGCACGGCCTATAAATTCCTTCCCATATCCGTACAAAAATAGCCAGGAACCCGTTTTCTTTTAACATTAGCGTTTTGGTGGCTTTAGCAACTGTTTCAGGTGATTTATTTTTCAGAGGAACTAGCCACAGATATCTAGAGAATACATCTATTATGAATAGAATGTAACGGTAACCATCGTTATACACAGAATATCTTTGCATGTCTGTTAAATCTGCTTGCCAAATAGAATCAATCGAGGAGCCGTTGTCTTGGCTGTTTTAAACCTTTTTCTCACAGGCTTATGAAGCGTATAAGCGTCCTGCTCCCGCAAAAATCTCTCAACATCTTTTTTTCCTACTCCGTAAACACTTCTGTACAGTCTATCTACGCCGCCGTAGGAGGCTGGGTTAGAAATGTCATAATAGCGTTTACTTAATACGTTAGCCATTTGCGTATTTTAGAGGCACGTGGGTAGGGTTGACCGTTGTTTTCCTCTTCTTTCTCCTCTTCAAAGGTGTTACCGCCGGGGGTGACGGCGTCTTCAATTGTGCCACATGCGTTGCATGTTCCAAGTCTTTTAACCTGTTCAGATTTCCTATCATCGTTTTAGGGACATTTATTTGTTGTAGTCTTGCTTTAATATGCTTCCATCCTGATGGTGATGGCCTATCCCACTTTCTCACCAGATCATGGACAATGTCTACGATATTCGACCCCTGTACCTTGATCCTTCCACAATGATCTCGCCTGTATCGGTCCATTGTATGGCTGGGTCCTCATTCAATAGATTATAAAGACTTAAACCTTTATTCCTCAATGTATGTGGGAGGGTGCTTTTTAATACATGCTCGATATGTTGTGTGGCTGATCCCTTAATTTTTGGTTGGTCAGCTGTATCGTCGGGTACAGGTCCTATGTCGCCATGTCCATCGTCCCCGTGCTGTGCCTAATAACCACAGGAATCTCTGTCGGGTTCTTATAATTTTCGTACTCGTGAAGAAATTTCTGCAGAGCTTCTTGGTATAAGATTCTTTTCTCATCAGGTGTTTTTTCACTGTTTAATAGGGCTAGCAATTCGCTTTCCATTCTTTTAAGTCTGCTTTTACGGGGATCTAGATCCGTGTCTGGATTCCTTTGCAGTGAAGCGTACACCTCGTGTGGAATCACTACCACTTTCTTCATTATATTAATCTAGTCAGTAAAGGACCCAAAACTGAAAATAAGATGGGGAGAAATGACCCTCCTGTTTGTACAATAATTCGTTTTTTCTTCGCTACAGTTTGACTTTTACGAGCGAGTGCACGTATTATGTTCTTGTAACGGCGTAGGCGAGCCTTCTGAGATGGTTTCATTGATACATTGCAATTTATAACGTTAAGACAGATTTCACAGATGCATTTTAAAAAGTCGATATTTTTAATAAACATCTGTTGCATTGCCCGGGGCAGTCGATGATAGATTTTTATTAATTCACGGTATTTCTTTAGTCTCTTTGTCATTCTGGAATATACACCGTTTCAGGCTCGTTTGGAAATATATTCGTTCTTAGAAGCACCCTAAACGTGTTTCGCGGATGAAGGTCGCAAAGCAAATATCCGTAACGCGTGCTTGTAGCTTCTTTATAAACTTCCAAAAACTCCTTACGCTGATTCGGGAACATTTGATTGGCTAATACCCAATTTGTGATACATCTCTACGTTGTGCGAATAAGACTAGATATTGTGTATTTAACGACACATCGCGCATGTATCTATTTTTGAAAAATAGATTCTGATTGATGAAGAACACGCTTATGTTAAGATGGTGGGAGAATACTGTAAATGTCTCGGCAAACGTTTTATCCATCTCCAACATGAGATCGTCAATTACAATGACTGTATGTTCATTTCCCTTTAACGAATTAACGTCATATACACCTTTGTGGAACAAAATATCATCTTGGTACTCGTTGAACACTGATTGATACGTCGAATAGCACCATATAACTTTATGCACAAATTTCGAGAACATCTCTCCCTTTTCTTTAATGATTTTAAGCATAAACACAGTTTTACCACATCCTGTAGGTCCAGATATAATACATGTGGATGGGCTCGTGAATCTGAATTTTTCTACAGAGTCCATTTCTAACACGTCACACTCCTAAGTGGATCATTTACAAAATATTACAAATTTTGAGTGCTGTTCCTTATATTTTGTTTTCTTCTCCCACAGAACCGTGAATGACGATGAGGTACAGCACCCCATCATCGACATTACGGATGACCCCGACGACAGTGTAGTTGTGATCACAGAATCCTCCCCTGCCGACGAACCCTCACCAGCGATACCGGTAGCACGTTCAAAGCGGAGGTATGATGAAGAGAACCCCACGTCAGGTATAAAGCGACCGAAATACGCGCCTGTTGTTAGCCAACCACCAGTAATAGAGCCCCAACCCTCAACGTCTTACGCAACAAGCCCCCCAGCAGCACCTTCCGCTAATATATCCCCTTATTCATCCGCCACAGTTGCCCCCGTTCTGTTGAGTCTACAATAATAGACTCCAGGCCCTCAACGTCTTACGCTGCCAACCCCACATCAGCATCTTTGGCCGATATAGCCCCTTGTCCATCCTCCACAGCTGTCCCCGTTCTGTTGAGTCTGCAATAATAGATCCCCAACCCTCAACGTCTTACGCAACCAATCCACATCATCCAATATAAACTCTTGTTCATCCTCCACAGCGGTGACTCGTTCTGTTGAGGATGATATAACGTTTGAGTTGGTGCGCTCCGCAGCCCCCACCCCAGCCTTGACTAGAAATCGGTATAGAGTCAGGGTCGACCCTAGAGCCATGTATAGCAATGGAATTGAGCGCGGGCTACGCCGGGTTGTACAGCGTATTGTAGAGTTTGCTCTTCAGAACCGCGACGAGCGTGAAGTCAGGACGAGTCTGTCCTTCGGATTCGGGTCAGATGACGGTGATGTAGATGATTATTGGGTAGTAGTGCCATTTAGACGTTTGGCGGCTGAAGATGTAGAATATATATTAGGACGTATAATGCAAGCCGCCCAAAGTAGTATAGCCTTCAATATGGACAACTTCACGGTAAATATTGACGTGTATTCCGTGTTGCGGGTCATAGTGCCATACCGTATACTCTTAACTCAATTCTCCGATTATTTAGACGCATATAAACGTCGATCGTGGTTGCGGCTTTATAGCAGTAGTCTTGCACGTATGTTTACTGTACAAAATACACGGCCAAAAAATTTGGTGCCTACGGTCGTGGAGCGTGCCCGTAAACTAGCTGTAGACTGTGAACTTGAATTTGACTGTAATATGGGCCTGAAGAGCTGAGAAGGTAGAACAGGAAATGAATGTCGTATAGTTGTTTTGGGTGGATGATCGTCGTAGGACTGTGTATGTTTTTAAAAGCTGTGTGAGAGATCGTACAAGGCCCCTACTTATTTAGGTTGTCAGGGACAACGTATCTCCCCATCCGTAATATAAGGTGCTTTACGCGAGTTATGACAAAAGTCGAAAATATGGGAGACATCATGATTTGTGTAAGGGGTGCCTCGAGTTTGCGGATGATATAGTGAAACATTGTAAAGAATGTCACATGGTATGTGAACAGTGTAAAAGCTCCAAATGTGAAAGCCGTGTAGTTGAAGCTGAGAAGAGATGTGATGTGTGTAGACGCACATTTTCAATAATAACTGCTTTGATCTCCATAAATCAATGGCACGTGCAGGAAAATGAGAATCTGTGAATGTGGTATGTTTCACACAATGGATAATTGGGGAAATTTAAGCACAAATGTGACGAAATTCACTGTCCTACATGCCAGGAGGAATATAAGGCGGATGGAGTAAACATGTATGTTATATGAAAGACGCCAAGCCTAAAAAAACCCTGTATAACTGTATACTACGATATAGAAACATATACGAATGCTGAAACCAAAGAGGTAATTCCACATTTACTTGTGAGCCAGACTATCTGCGATGAGTGTATGTCCCCCAAATGCGGTAAACGGACAAACGTTTTTAAAACGAATGTCCACGATAGTCCTGTGAAACTATTTGTGTCCTATATTGTCAAGTTAGCCGACAAGTTCAAAAAATGACTGTGTATATTCTCGCCCATAACGGTGCAAAGTTTGACACGCAGTTCCTTTATAAGGAGTTGCTTGAGCACGAATCCTCTGAGATATTTACAGGTGATCCATTGAAAAGAGGCAACAAATTAATACAGATGCAAATAAGAGGTAATGTACAATTTAAAGACACTTTATTATTCACACCTTGTAAATTAGCAAAGCTACCCAAGGTGATGGGGTAGCAGCTGAAGTTTCAAAGGATACTTCCCTTACACTTTCCTCACCAGCGAGACTTTAAACTACGTAGGCCCACCACCACCCAAACATTATTTTAACTATGATTTATGAGTGTAGATGAACGTGAAGACTTTGATCGATACTACAACAGTTTTAATGAACGTAATCCTTATAATATAGCTGATGAATGTGAGCGTTATTGCGTGAATGATGTGCCGTGCTTAGAGTATGTTTCCAGGCCTTTAGAAGGATGTACATAGGCCGTTTCAAATGCGATCCGCTGCAAGTCGCAACCACCATCGCGTCATTATGTTTTACGGTGTTCAAAATAACTTCATGCCTAAAGCCACCTTAGCCATTATTCACCGAAACAACCCCGCAGTTACGGCCACAAGGCTATTTACTGGCTCATACACCTACAGCAACAGACAGGTGTATACATAAAGCACGCCCGCAACACGGGTGAAGTGCCCATTAAGATTAACGGTCGTGTTTTTTGGGTTGATGGGTTAAGTGAAAACCGTGTCACTGGTGTGAAGACTGTGTACTCCTTTAACGGATGCTGGTGGCATGGATGCCCCCGTCCTGAGTGCGGAATCGCCGGAGATATCCACGGTAGATCTCCTGCCGACTGTCTTGCATGGACCCGCACCCGCGATCAACTTATAGGATCCCAGTTCACTCACAAAGTCTTGTGGGAGCATGAATATGATGCACGGATGGAGACAGACGAGGTGTACCGTGAGGAAATAAACACGATCAAGCGTTCAATGGTGCTGGATCCTCTCAAATGTGGTGATAGCTTGTTTGGAGGACGTACAAATTCATTCAGGCTATACTTTCCACCTACGGAGGGTGTGAAACTCCATTACTACGATTTCTGTTCTTTATACCCATACATGATGCAGAACAATCCGTACCCCGTGGGCGCTCCTGAGAAACTGGTGGGACCTAACCTGCCCTCCATCAATGAATTTTCAAGAAATTTGAATGATCGCTACTTTGGGCTCTCTTTCGTAGACGTGCTACCCCATCGCAATTTATGGATGCCGATCTTACCCGTCGTTATCGACCACAAGCTCATGTTCCCTCTGTGCGTGAAGTGCGCGGAAGAGAATAACGGTAATTGTAACCATATACCCCACCAGCGTAAGATCAGAGGTGTATATACAAGTCCAGAGCTGGCCCTAGCTGTACGCCGTGGGTATAGAATACTGAAGATACATGAGGTGTGGAGGTTTCAGAAGCTACCCAACCTTTTAACACCATATATAAACGCATTTTTGAAGGATAAGGTTGAGGCATCAGGGTATCCGCGAGGAGTTGACACCGAAGATGAAAAGTCTGCCTATATTCAACGTTACCGACCGTGAAGGTATACACTTGATCGCCCAAATTATAAAGAATCCTGGCAAGCGCT
Source organism: Bathynomus jamesi (assembly GCA_023014485.1). Classification (NCBI taxonomy): domain Eukaryota; kingdom Metazoa; phylum Arthropoda; class Malacostraca; order Isopoda; family Cirolanidae; genus Bathynomus; species Bathynomus jamesi. The sequence continues at coordinate 353,263 of JAJOZX010004572.1, read as the reverse complement.
TTAGTGCAAAGTTGTGTCTAAACAGTCTATGGGGAAAATTTGCACAGAATACCGGCAAAGGGAACATTCATTTGGCACAAAGTTATAGTGAAGTCTGGGATTATGCCAATGCTCCCGATAAAGAGGTCATGGAGATCGTGAATGTAGGTAATACTTACATAATAAAGTACAACAACACTGAATTGGCCACAGATACCTCAAGGGTTACAAACATACCTGTGGCCAGCTTCACAACAGCCTAAGCCCGCATAAAACTTTGGGGTGTATTGCATTCTCTTGGGCGGAGAGTATTGTATGCCGATACAGATAGCGTGATATTCACAGAGAGGGAGGGTGAATACATGCCTGCTATTGGGGAGTTCCTCGGCGAGATCACTGATGAGATCAAGGATGAGTATGGGGACAACGCATACGCCGACTCTTTTGTCTCAACAGGACCTAAAACTTATGGGGTACGGGTGAGGGTGGGGGAGGATATGAAATATATCGTGAAGGCAAAGGGTATTACGCTCAACCATGCGAATCGGCGGGTTGTTAACTTTGAATCGTTGAAGGATCTAGTGTGTTTGGACGATGAGAGCGATCGGCCTCCCCAACTAACTGTACGAACCCACAATTTTCGGGCGCAGAAGCTGGGGGGAGTGAAGGAACTTAGGGGAACGAAGGTGTGCCGTAACACCTAGAGGAAACGTTACCAGTTATCTGGTACCTATGATACCGTACCCTTTGGATACCATAACCTTTGATGTATCTATTGTTAACTTACTTATCACACGTATTTTTAAATATGTATATCTTGTATATAATCTTTGATGTATCTATTGTTAACTTATTTATTACACGTATTTGTAAATATATATAACTTGAATATCTCGTTTATTAAATAAATCATGTTTCAATTAGCGTTTCACTTTCTCCTTTGTGTGTGTGTGTGTGTGCACAGGTGAAAGTTCTAAGCACCGCCCACTGTAAGACCAGCAACGTGAGTCATGCTACTATCTGGGATTCCCTGCGTGTTCAGTTGACTGCAGTAAGCCCTTGAGCTCAGACGTGTATTCGCCCGCGTAGAAGAAAATGGCTACCTTTAATATTGCTTGTTCAACGTTTATGAAATGGTATTCTGCAAAGCTTCAAGACGTGGTGGATACCGAAAAACTTCCTATTCCCCCCTCCTTTGCCTCTTTTAAAACCACATTGGATCGTGCGAAGGAGCAAGATGTACAAATACTCTATGGTTATTCTGGTGAGAGCGTTGTAGGCTTTCGTTGCACAGACGATGTATTGAAGTATGCTGTAGACCTAAGCTTTATAAAGTCTCACATATACCGTGAAGTAAAAGAACAACGCGTGCAGAAGAGAAGCAGCAGATATGGATAATGAGTCTTGTGGATGAGTGGTGTGACAAGTGGTATTATGTCATGTTACACCATGTCGATTACTCATACCCTACGACTGAAATGTGAATCTCGTCATCATGGAGAATCTTAAGTATTTTTACCACTATATTAATGTATATCATGATGAGGTTCGTATTGAGGTTGTGGCTAGTGCCCTGCGTGAGTTTTTAGCAGACTTTAGAGACGAGTATCGTTTGCTAGGCAAAAAGGAAAAATATGGGCATATGTTCCTCTCAAATAGTGCGCCGGAGTGTGAAGATGTTTAGGAGAGATAAAACATTATAAAATGTGTTTTGTTCGTGAAAATTATCCTGAGGGAAACTGTCTGGTGTGTATTCATGGAAGTGGTAGTGATAAAACGTTAAAACCGAAATTAATTCTTGTATCGGAAAAAACACCTTCCCAATATAATGGGGTACAACAATTCGATCAGCGCCGCACACGTTTCATTAGATTATGGTGCGACTCGCACCTCACGGATCATACGAATTCGAACAAACCCATTCACGTATCATCAGGGTGAGTCAACCGCCCATCGAACCGTTCCTGCCTACCTGCGTGCCTCACGCGGCTCATAGTTATCTCAGAGCTTGAACCGAGTGGACGTGCGCTCCTCGAATACGATGGAACTTCCTTTGAGCAGCATTCTCAACGCCTCGTACGATGTGTCCGTGACGAAATCGTTGCGCGTGTTCAGGCGTAAATTCGGTGCCGTTAGCTATGTACTGGAAACGGAATGTAGACAAACAAACAAACGGAATGTCGTTTATTTAAGTGTCGAGGAGATGAATAGAATCTTCGCGGTAGTTGAGAAGTGGAGTGAAGATCGTTATAAAATACCTGCTAACGTAGGTACAAGAAGAGAGCAGATTAGTGACACCCCCTCATACGCCGTTGTATGTACGTTGTGTATGAATAACGATCGGCCATGCATTGATATACGGCTGATGTGGAAGAATGCTTCTGATAATAACGCCCTTGTTCCTACGCGAAACCGTTTCATCCTCGACAGAATGTTTGAAATCGTCGGATTCCGCAAGCTAAAACCTATATTAGACGCGCGTGTTACGGATATACTTTATTTTGATACAGTACTTGAATACGCATACACCGCTCTGCTCGATGGGTTTACCGAGTGTAGGGCTGAACAAGGTGGGAACGGTCTAGAGCTGAACGTTTATTTAAAAAGTTTAGACTCTTTGAAATATCATGAACTTTGGTACAAAGCAATTAATCGGTACAGGGCTGACCTCACGTACATCGTTCACCCTAAAGAACTATTTCTTTATATAACGAGCAGTTGTCGTAACGACTTAGAAGGTTATTTCAATTGCCGCTATGTTGAGTGAAGATGAGTTCACGATTGAAAAGCTCGCCTTGGTAGAAATAAACCCTCGATTGGAAAGGCGTGTTTATAAACTTGTGTTTAATAATGTGGCTAACGATGAACTCATTGTGCGTGCTTTTGATTGTATTCTAGACGTATTTAAAGATAACTTACCAACCGGTTGTAAAGTGGGAACAAAAATAGTACTGAACAATATGAAGGCCCTTCATATCGAGTACAGGTTTCCCTATACTTTAAGCGGTGAAATATTATTAAACCGCGTATACTGCGTAATGGAGAGCAATAATGATGTAATTGTAGACTCGATTAAGTGCGAGTTTAGTATTTTGAAAAAAGTGAAATGCATTTATATATTTAACATATTTGTGTGTGTGTGTGTGTATATATTTTTGGTATATTGATGACTATACGATTTCTTATTTTGCGCGGTAGAAGATAAAGTGTATGTATTTATTTATTTAACATAATTGTGTGTATATATTTCTGCTATATTGATGGTTATATTATTTTTTATGTTGCGCGGTAGAAGATAAAGTGTATGTATTTATTTATTTAGTTGTGTGTATATATTTCTGCTATGTTGATGGTTATATTATTTCTTATTTTTGTGTTTTGGTCATTCCAATGTATATTTATTTTCTATATATCTCCATAATATAATTGTGTGTGTATATATATATATTTCTCCTGTACTGTTATATTGACGGATATATTTTTTGATTATATGCATATTCCTCGTTCATATTTCTTAAACTATTATTATTTTTAATTGATCATTCAAATATATATTTATTTTCTATATATTTATAATAAACAGAATGATGTAATGTGTAATGTTGTTTTATTTAATTCTTTTGGTTGTAAGCAATTATATCAAATGGCTGGTTACGCCTTCTAAACCTGCTAGCGGAATTCTAAGCCAACTTTTAAGAATTAATTAAATAAACGGTACAATCTGGCGACCTAATAATGTATACCTGAACAATTAAAATGGTATCTGGCAACTCGCCCTAATAATGTATACCTGAACAATTAAAATAAAAAGTGGTATCTGACAACTCAACCTGAACAAGCCATTTACGACTTCAAAGCCAACTGGCTGATTAGGGGTCTATAAGAGGACGGCGGGTCAGCTGAAGCGTTATTATGCACTTGGCAGGAGCCAGGTGAACACCTCTCTTCCTTTCTCTCCTCCTGTCTTTCTCTTGGGTGATAACTAGGGCGGTCAAAAGTCAATAAAGTCAAATTGTTTCCTATGGGGCACTTTTCGCTGAAACGACTGAAAATGCAATAAAAACACCTGTAGGGGGTATATTACCAAAGTTAATAGGTCAACCAAAAGTCAACTTTTACCTGTTAGGTCAAAAAATAGCAATGAGGTGAATAAAGTCAATTTTTTGGAATAAATAATTAATATAACTAAAAATTGGCATCTTTTTGGTTAACTGGCAACTTCGCTGCTGAAGGAATGAAGATGAAGGAATCATTGTTTAGAAGGCTAAAGAGAGTGTTGCTAATGAAAAACTGCCAAAGAACTAATGTCAATCAAAATGAATTATAGTTTGATTGCTAGCTTAGTGACTAGGATGGAAGCATCTGATTGCACCATTAGAGAGGCATATGAAACCATTTCTTCTATCAACCTTGGCGAAGATATGTGTTCAGTCAAACAATACATTGAAACAAGACTCAAGACAAATGGTATTTGTGAAATAATTAACCTCAGTAGACCTGAAATCTCACCAACAGTTTATGGTCAGCTTTTGCAATGTCAACAACAACTGCCGCTGTAGAGAGATCTTTCTCCATGCTTAATAAATTATTAAGTAAGGATCGCAATTTTTTGCCAGAAAATGTCGGCAAATACTTTATAATTTACCACAATCGGTCAACTGATGTAGAAGAGCAAGAATAAGTAATTAAAGTATCGTTTTTATTATTGAAAGTAAAGGCAACTTTATAAGTCAATATTTTCAATTCGTAAGGTCAACTTTCTTAATTTTTTCGGTCAACTTTTGACTGCCCTAGTGATAACGCCACCTCTAAGTTTCATGACCCCTTGTTGCACCTGCAGCATCCCCACACCCCCTTTGCAACATTGAGTTGTTGCATACCCCCACCCCATTTGCAACATTGAATTGTTGCATGCCCGCCCCTTTGCAACATTCAGTTGTTGCATACCCCAACCCCCCTTTGAAACCCAACCCCCTTTGCAACATTGAACATTATCTCTTGCACCATTGCAACATTCCTGCACTCTAACCTTTTGAGGCTATACTACTAGTACAATAATACAGTCATCTCAATAATTAACATCGCGTACACACACACACAAACACACGTATCTATATATATATATATATATATATATATATATATGTATATATATATATATATATATATATATATATATATATATATATATACACACCTCGTTAACCTCGTTGATGTACCGTGTGTTGGTCTCTCTTCACACGAAGATCAAGCTGGTGGCCTACCTCTAGGCCTGACTTGGTGGAGAAGCGAGTTGCTTTCTTGCGCCCTCCACCGCACATAGCCAGGTACACCCGGCTCATCTGGTACCGTCCTGAGCCAAGCATCTAGTCTTCTCTTGAAGACTTCAGCTTTGAACCCTATAACGTTTATGAGGTCCTTTGGAAGCTGGTTAAAAAGTTTCAGCCCCCCTGACAACCAAGCTATTTTCCTTCAGTGTTGAAGAGGTCCCTTGCCCGACCTTTAATTTGTGAACACTACACATTCTGCCTTTCCTATTTTTCAGCGTTGTTTGGATGGTAATTGTGTTCAGTTTGAGGTTTCATACAAGTTTTTCGATCATTTTCCACATGTAGATTATGGTGTACCTCTCTCTTCTTTCTAGGGAGTACAGATTTAGTTTACGTAGTCTTTCCCAGTATTTGACTTCTTTGCAGCCATCAATCTTGGCTGTGAAATGTCTCTATGTTTCTTCTAGTTTATTAATTTCTTCCTTTTTATATGGAGACCTCAAGACTGAGCAGTATTAAAGTTTTAGCAGGGGAATCATTACTGTCCTGTCCCTTCTTTTGAGCGTTCTTAGTACCTGTCCCACGACTCTTTTATCGCTTTATTTATCGCTATCTGATTCTGTGTCTCGAATTTGACATCATTGGTCATTATTACCCCCAAGGCGACCGCTTTCTTGCTTTTCTGAATTTCCCGTCTATCTGGAGCATAATATGCAGTCTAAGTTCTGCATTTCTACCATATCTGAAGAGCTAAAATTTCTCGGTGTTAAATGTCATGTTCTTGTCTTCTGACCATTTGCATATTTTTTCGTGTCCCTCTGCATGGCCTCCACCTCATTCCCATCGCTGATTTTTCTGCTGATTTTGTATCGTCTGCAAAGGATGTTACTTTTCTGATGCTGTTTACTTCACTGTCTATGTCTGTTAGCATCATAATGAATAGGAGTGGGGACAGTACTGTACCTTGTAGTACTGAGCTGCGTACTTCCGATTCTGATAATGATATAACTTGAATATTTGACAACCTGTAGACGTTCTCTGAGGAAGTTGTAGATGCATTTTCCCTCTTTGCCTGTTACTCCCATATGTTTTATTTTATGTTCTATTATACCTTGATCACATTTGTCGAAAACTTTAGCAAAATCAGTGTATATGACATCGTAGTTTTCATTGCCTTCAAGTGCATCTAGGATATTGTTATAGTGCTCTATAAGTTGTGATAGGCAAGATCTTCCTGATCGGAATTCGTGCCGATTGTCATTGAATCTTTCCAGTGTCTTCAAGAAGTCATAGATTTTCTCTCTGACTATTCTCTCAAATACTTTGGTGAGGTAGAACGTCATTGACATTGGTCTATAGTTCTTTGCTTGAGATTTATCCCCTCCTTTGTATATAGGGACAATGTTTGCTCTTTTCAAGATGCTCGGTATTTCCACATTGTCTAAAGATGTTCTCCATATCCAGTATAAGGGTATACTGTAGCTATTTCATTTTTACAGTTTTTAATCAAGAGTGCGTCCCATTTGTTCGGACCTGCGGCTGAATGTGATTCCATTTGTCCTGTAGCTCTCGCTACATCTTCTGGGGTAAAATCAAAGTCTTTTATACATTCTCCTTGCAGTTTCTCTTCGAAGAATGCATCTATGCCAGGTATCGCTTTGTCACTTTTTGGGGTACTGAAGACTGATTCATACTGGGCTGTTATTGTTTCAGATATTTCTTTTAGATCGTCGATTAGTTCATTATTTCCTTTCCTTAAGGGCCCGATAGTGGCGCGCGCTTTTGTTTTCCTTTTCACATAGTTATAGAAGTATTTTGGAATGTCTCTGAGTTTCTTCAAGTTTATTAGTTTCTTCCTTTCTATATGGGGACGTCAAAACTGAGCAGTATTCAAGTTTTAGTATAATCAGTGTTTTTAGCAGGGAAATCATTATTGCCCTGTCCCTTCTACTGAACGTTCTTAGTACCTGTCCCCCGACTCTTTTATCGCTTTATTTATCGCTAACTGATTTCTGTGTTTTAAATTTCGCATCATCGGTCATTATTATCCCCAAATTGATCGCTTTCGTGCTTCTGCATAATATGCAGTCTGTTTAAATTCCGGAGCTATTGAAGAATAGAGACCCCAGCCTTCTTTAGTTAGGCTTATAAGGCTAACTAACGAAAATATCACGACCTAACCTAACCAATCGTTAGGTTAACTGTACGCCCTTGACGATTGGTTAGGTTAGGTCATGATATTTTCGTTAGTTAGCCTTATAAAACTAACTAAAGAAAACTGGGGTCCTTATTCTTCAATAGCTCCTAAATTCCTCATTTCCACCATATTTCAAGAGCTAAAATTTCGAGGTGTTAAATGTCATGTTGTCTTCTCACAATTTGTATATTCTGTTCTTTTCCCTCTGCAACGCCTCCACTTCATTTGCATAGTTGAATTTTCTGCTGCAATATATATATATATATATACAGTCTGTACATATATATTCTATTATATATTTCCGCCTGTCTGTTTGTCTGTTTGTTTGTCTGTCTGTCCTTTATGTAAGCGCAAACCGTTTGGCCTAGAGCTATCAAATTTGGCACGGGAACCTCTTATGGGACGAAGAATGTCAACACAGAGTCGGTCAGCCTGTCTATTTGTCTGTGTGTCTGTTAATTTCAAATTTGTGAAATTTATCCCGGCCAGTAATGGGGAAGGGTGGGGGTGGAGGTAAGTGGGGGAGAGGGGTGGGGTAATGGGGAGGGGTGGGGATAATTGTGGGAGGGGTGGGGGTAATGGGGGAGGGGTGGGGGTAATGGGGGATGGGGTTACCCCCAAGTTGCATAAAGGGGGTGAGGGGTTTTTGGGGATATCTTATATATAATTTGGCCTGTCTGTTTGTTGTCTGAGCCTGTCTGTTTGTATGTTTGTGAAATTTATCCCGGGCAACGCCGGGTACCTCACCTAGTGTGTGTGTGTATATATATATATATATATATATATATATATATATATATATATATAAAGTATAAGAATGAAATTGCTACAACCCCATACTAGATATGGAGGAATTCTCTGGACATAGAAGAAATACCTGGCATTATGAAAAGGACAAACATTGTCCTCAAAGGAAGGGGAAGGTCTCGGTAAAAATACTACAGAGCAGTGTCACTGATATCTTACCTCTCCAAAATATTTGAAAGAATTGATAGAGAGAAAATGTGTGACTATTTGGAGAGACAAGATTTATTTGAGGAAAACCATTATAAATAATAGAATATTATAACAATATCAAAAGTCTTCAGGCACACAGATGGTGTTCATGCGGACTTTTTGAAAAGAAGACAAAACACCTGGCTCAGAAATACCCATGGTGAAATTGTTGTAGCTCTGCTATGTGAGATGGAGAGCCCAAGAAACAAATCCTCAAAAACATTAAGTCACGCCTAGAGGTGAGGCCACTATCCTGACTTCTATGCGAAGAAAATCCGGCCTGTTGAACCTTTGATAAGGTGACACATATACTACATATATACACAGACTTTTTTATTGCTTAACTCTTCCCCTAGTCTAGGTTAGCTCCATATCCTGTGCGCTTGTTCAGTTCCACAGATCTCCCGAGATAAAATCGCGAACTGACCTACTGGTAGTGCTAACCCTGATACAGAGTTAGTTAAAAGTATGCAATACCTGTACACGTAGCTACTTTATTCGGAGCACCTGAAGAACAGGGCCCCCAGCCTTTTTTAGTTAGCTTTATAAGGCTAACTAACGAAAATATAACGACCTAACCTAACAATCGTCAAGGGCGTACAGTTCACCTAACGATTGGTTAGGTTACGTCGTGATATTTTCGTTAGTTAGCCTTATAAGGCTAACTAAAGAAGGGTGGGGACCCTGATCTTCAGGTGATCCATTTATTTGATACCTTTAATCGAAATATTCAACTCTATTTTCTATAAACTAATTGAACTTGCAAAGCCGTCAAAACGCGATATTCACACCTTCCCCAATTTACAAAAGCAAGTTAGGATAACGTACGGCTTCGACAATTCAGGTTATCCAAATAGTTTGGTACTTGTAGGTTATCTCCCCCTCACCAATTTTGACAGAATATTTTCGTTAAAACTAACGAAAATATCACGACTTAACCTAACCAATTATCAAGGGCGTACAGTTGATTTATTAGTAAATAGTAAATACTATTCCAGAAACAAACAATGTTATAATTAATAATAGATCAACTGTACGCCCTTGATAATTGGTTAGGTTAAGTCGTGATAGTTTCGTTAGTTTTAACGAAAATATTCTGTCAAAATTGGTGGGGGGGGGATAACCTACAAGTACCATAAGCTCTACTAAATAATCTCAAATAAAGGAAACCCGTCCACAAATATATATAGGCCCTACACCTCAAAATCTTTTGCTTCAAACTATCAAAAATTATGTTCAGCATGCTCTCTTCTTAAGTTCATAACCATAACATTCTTTGCCTTGTCTTAAGTTCTTTTATAGTTTTTAAATATAAACTTCTGACTTTAATTTAATCGAACCTTCAGATTTCTATCAACGGTGTTAATCTTTCAGTTAACATTCTTGACTCGACGAAATCTTCCGGCTAACTGACATTCATCATTCAAAAGATGGTGGACCGAAGGGAGAAGGAGTTATCCTCCGCAGATTCGTCTCCTACGAATACTTTTAAGAAAGTTAGCACTTATGGACTTTTCTGTCCTCGTAGTATATTCAATTTTTAGCTTTTCTCCGCCCTCTTATGACGTCACAAAATACGGGTTTCATTTAAATTGTATACAGTTGTTTTATTTGTGGTTATTGTGGGATTTATTTTATACAATAGATATACGCATAACCGCGAATTTTGGCATATGGAAACCTGTAAGTCGGAGACGAGACGCTGACAATAAGATGACAGGAGAGAGTCAAAAAACAACTTGACGACATTTCATCAACCGAGAGGATATAACGCTTTTTCGTCAGCAGGTGTTTCACATGTTAAGCGCAATTTCTCCTCCGTTTAAATAATACTTTATTATTATTATTATTGTTATTATTATTATTATTATTATTTTCTAATTATTTTCACATATCTTTTATGCAGTTATATTCAATTTACAAGAAATGACTTGATACAAGGAATAAAAGTAAAAGTTTTAATTTAATTATTGCGTGATGATGCATCTTCCAATTTTACTTTATAAGCCACAGAGCGACAATAAAATGTTACACTCATTTAGTCAAACTTATTAAGCTGTACTGGGAATGAGAGAAACGTTATAATATATTAATTCATTTTAATATAGTAACCAACAACAATGATCGTCATTACTATGTTTAAATACTAATTCCTTTCGAGTGAACATTTCGTTCACAACTATGTAATAGAAACATTTCTATTTACTGAGTAATTAGTTCTGTTCGACAAATATCCACATATCCCTTACTATACTATTATTAATATGTAAATACAATGGTTTGCTAAAATACTATTTTTAATTCTTTTTCCATTTGTAATTCGAATACTGAAAATCAGTTTTACTTAACTTTCTTTTCAGATATACTTAGCGAATAATGTAACCTTTGACTATATTTCGAGGATAATCTCTAATCTAATAGTAATGAAGAATTGCATAAAATTTTAAACAATAAAAAATGTATTTGTATTCTCCATGTAAGTGGTTAAAATCCTACTTAAATATAAGAAAACAATATGTCAAATTAAACGTGCATGAAATCAGACTTTCATTTAGTCACATAAAAAGCATACCACAGGGTTCTATAATGTGATTCCTGTTCTGTCTATGCTATATAAATAATAATAATAATAATAATAAAAGTAATAATAATAATAATAATAATGATGATAACGATAATAGTAATAATAAACATAATAGATGACAAAGCGCTCCTTAGCAACTTCAGAAGAACAATAAGGAGTTCAGCAGTATGGGAGCATTTTATATGCAGGAAGCAGGGGCCAAGGTCGAATGTCCGCAAAAGTGCCCCCCTATAGAAGATGAAGTGAGCCAAATTCAAGCTCCCAGGTTTTCGAGACGTCTAAACATGATTGAGGAAGATTGTTCCAGATTTGACCGGTTGAAGAGATAAAAGATTGAAAATACCGATTAAATCTTGCGTTAAAGAGTTGGACAGAAAAGATATAATAATGTGTCGAAAGACTTGTGCTGCGTGCTCTCCTTAAACGAGGAGGCATGCAGTTAGAGAGTTCAGAAGAGCAGTGTCTGTTATAATAGACTACAAATAGTAAAGAGAGATTTAGGCAACATTACGGCGAAGACAGAGGGAGAGAAGATAGTCAGTAAGAGGCAGGGATTTGATTCCATGTATGAATCCACCCGGTTAAGTAGGGCTGTGTGGGTAGAGCCACCCTACACATGAGAAGCATGCTACATAAAGGGGCAAACAAGCCCCATGTACAGAGATAGCGACTCATTGGGGGGGGAGGGTAAAGAAACTGCAGAGGCAGTACAGCACACCTAATCTCTTACAAACTGTTTTGGAAAGAGAGTATATGTGATCTTTTCAGTAAAGATGACATGAAAAGAATATTAAGAGAAGAGGAAGGATTGAGTTGTGTATTGTGTATCAGGGATAGTAGAAAGATCAGATATCAGGTGTACCATATCCGTCCTACCCGAATCATGGAGTGACTGTTGAGAGGGACGCTTTGTGAAGCGGGTGGAGAAGTGAAAAATGGAATCATCGGCATAGGAGTGGATAGGACAGGATGTGCGACTTAACAGATCATTGATAAATAAAAGGGAAAGAGTAGGTTACACAGCGGAACCCTGAGGAACACCACTGTTAATAGCCTTAGGAGAAGAACTGTGGCCATCTACAACCGCAGTTAAGATCGGCCAGAAAAGAATTTAGAGAGGAAAGCACAGATAGAAGGAAAGAAACCGAAGGAGGGCAGTTTGGAAGTAAATTAAAGATTTGTACCAGACTCCATCAAAAGCTGTTGATATGTCTTACGCAATAAAAAAAGTTTCGTCGAAATCTCGAAAGGTGGAAAACCCAGAGAAAAAGATATATGCAAGATCGCCATTAGAGCGTCCCTTGCGGAACCCATATTGACGATCTGAAAGATTGTGAGATGAGAAGTGTTTAAGAATCTCCTATTAAAGATAGATTGAAAAACTTGAAAAAGGCAAGAAATCAAAGCATTTGGACGACATTTGGAGGTTTGAGAGCAGTCACCCTTCTTTGGAACAGGTTGAATGGAAGCGAATTTACAGCAGGAAGGAAAAGTACCAAATAAAAGACAAAGACGAAAGAGTTTGCAAAGGGAGGATGTCAGCGCAGAAGCACAGTTCTTGAGAACAACAAAAGGAACACCATCTGGATAGAGTTGGTCGCAGATACGCAGAAAGAATATCTTCAGAAGATATTCTAATTACAGACATAATAAAATCAGAGGGAGGAGAAGATGGGGGACTGAGCCGTCGGAATGGAAAAGGGTCATTCCATGTCAGTTCAACGGCGAAGAAAACGTGACCATCACCAATTTTTTTGAAAATTGGCAAACTTACAGATCTCTGTGAGAAAAATAGAATGACGTTTGTTTCAACACTTTAGGTCATATGGTTCCGGAGATATGGCCCTTCGAATTTTGTAAAAAAAGGCCAATTTCCAAGGTCATACCATATTTCAACATTAAATATCTCGGCTCCTATTGCACTTACAGAGACCATGTAAACACTGTTTTAAAGATTTTAAGCAGATCTACAACTTTCTTTATTCATATTTTACCTCAGTGGACCATTTCAGTGGACCATACCCAGGGCCGGATTAAGACCTTTAGAGGCCCTAAGCACTTAAAAGATTTTGGTGCCCCATATATATGTAATTCAAAATATAAACAAAATAAACCATAAAATAAAATTTTATTTTTTATGTAAATATATTTAATATTATATGCACAAATCACACGTTCAGAATAACTTCCTATAGCACACGAAAATATTTAATCTATATGTATTTTTAATATGGCGCTCAAAGATTTGATATAAACAAAATAATAACGCAAAGCGTAAAGTGTGTGATTACAACGAAATATATTTATTCTCTCAAAAGGGTTGTTGTTCACTACAAATTCAAACAATGAAAAAAAATAAATACTATATATGAATATATATAATTCAGTTTTCAACAGCTTATAGGCTATAAGCCGCGATTATAATAGTATAATAAATCCATGGTAAATCCGACAATGGAAAATTTCTGTGGTGCCCCCCTTCCCTTGATGCCCTAAGCACGGGCTTATTTTGCTTAATGGTTAATCCGGCCCTGACCATACCCACCTCCATTTTGACCAAGTACCTTTTTCCACCAAACTTTGGAGCACCATATCTTTGGAACTGTTTGAGCTAAAGTATTGAGAAAAATACCATTAGATTTTTCTTACTGAGATATATAATGTCTGCTAATTTTCAAAAAATCGGTAATTATCTAACTTAACCTAACCCCGTTATTTGGTCGAATAAGTATCCGGCCCTATTATAAAATTTAATTTTTTTGGTATATTTCAGAGAATTATATAATATAAGTAATTTAAATTACATAATTAATTAATTTATATGGACATTCAAAGGTGTGAAGAACTTCGAACCTGCTATCCTTTTTAAAGGTAAAGCTATATACGTATATAAGTACCTTATACTAGGCTTTAAGTAACTTATACTAGGTTTTAAGAGTTAGATGAGTTTTAATAGAATTACTTAAATTTGTGTATTTATTCATTGTGTGCAACAGTATTGTACCCATGTGAAAATAAGCTTATTTAAACCTTGGAGCAAGGATTTTTTTGGCATCTGTATTTATTCCAATCTGTAAATCAAACTGCACATTTTTTCTCGTTGTTGACCTCTGAAACAAGATCAGTAGGTTCCAAATTTTATTTGTGCCATCTAAGCAAAAATAGCTTTTAAGAGGGTTGGATACAATGAATAATTATAATTGTATTTTTAATTAATTGATCCTAATTTCCATTAATTGTAATTGTAATTGATTCAAAATAAAATAAAAAAAATAAGGTAATTGTAATTGATTTTCGAGCGAAACTGATGTAATTGATCAATTAATGTCAATTGTTAAAAATTATACCCTAGATCTGGCAGTCATACATCATCCAATGAAAATAAACCTTTGATAGTTTATTTAGTTATACTTAGATATAGATATATATTTTTATAGATATATATTTATTTTAGATATATATTTAGATATATAGAATAGATAGTTATATTTGTGTAATTGTAATTGTAATTGATTCAAACAAAATTAATTGTAATTGTAATTGTTGATTCAAGCAAAATTAATTGTAATTGCAATTGATCTTGAAATTGTGAAGTACACTTCTAACTGTAATTAATCTGAAGAAAAATAAAAAAATTGTAATTGTTTCCATTTTGTGTAATTGAACCCAACCCTGGCTTTTAAGCTATATATATATATATATATATTTTTTTTTTTTAGATAAACATGGATTTCAGCAGTTTGAATATGGGCAGGTTCTGTTGACCCATTTAAAAAAAAAAAGGAAATTGAAAAAAGGCATTCGTGCATTGACTAAAAATTTGATTGATCAAAATCCTGAATTGAAACTAACAAATAATCATAAAGCATGTGCAACCTGTTGAAATGTACTAGCAAATCATCCATCCCCAATGCCTGAATGTGAACCACTTGAAAAATCACCATCCACCTCATCAAGTGCCCCATCTGAGCTAGAAACCGTTGGAGATGTAGTTGAAAAGCAATATGAGCTTAGTAAATTCAATGCTTCATTGGCCACACTTGATGAGACCCCAATAAAACCATGTAAACTCTCTGACAGCGCTGGTTACGCAAAGAGAAAGTTGAGGAAAGTAGGAGTTGTGAAGAAAGCTTGAACTTGCAACTAAACAACTAATTTCATGCAGTGACTCAGATGATACAGAACTGGAGATTCTTCAACAACTAAAAGAGAAATTTAATCAAGTGATAAGTCGAAGTGAAAAACTGACAATTCTTACTATCCTACCAAAAACATGGTAGGCAAGCATGGCTAGGCAAGCAAAGAGTTTGTTGAGGGAGGAGGGAGTGCTTTCAACTCCTAATCCGCGTTTGGGGAAACGCCTGAATAGTGAAACTGCTGCCAAAGTAATTGACTTCTCTCATTCGCCAGATGTGAGTAGACAAATGCCAGGGTTGAAAGACTATGTTTCTGTAAAAGGAGCTGATGGTAGCGGGAAAGAAAACAAAATCGCTAATCTTATGCACCGAAAAGAAGCATTTGAGCTTTTTAAAACAAGCCATCCAACAATTAAAATAGGATTTTCAAAATTTGCAGAGCTTCGGCCAAAAGAATGTGTGTTGTCTAGGTCAAATTTTTGGTAGGATAAATAATTACTTGAAGGCGTATACAAATACTTTATTATTATTATAAATGTAACAATAATGGTTTCCATAAAATATATTGTAAATACCTTATAACTGCCTTTTTTAAATATAAAGCTATGTTGATGCCTCTTTTTTCATGGTTTCACCCAGCTAGACAAGAATCGGTTCTTGTAACTCAATTGTAAAAATAAAGGAATAGGTTATTTTAATATACATATTTAAAAGCAAATTGTCTTAAAATAGCAGGCATTATAGATCTCAGTGAGACAAATCTAATGGTACTTTTCTCAACACTCTAGCTCAAACAGTTCCAAAGAAATGGCGCTCCAAAGTTTGGTGAAAAAGGTACTTGGTCAAAATGGAGGTAGGTATGGTCCACTGAAATGCTGTAGCGTCTATATTAACTTAATCAACACTAAAAATCTTATTTTAGGTTAAGGTAGACATGTGTATTAGGGTAGGTTGATTTTGGAACTGTGATCTTGGACTAGTCTAGATAGAAAGGTATTAATGTATAAAAAAACGTTGCACTAACTCATATTTCTGAAAATATTGTATTTTTTGAGGATTGTTATTATTTTTAAGTTGTAAAATTGCCGAATTTTACGCGTAAAATCGCGCGCGCGGCATTCGCGCAATGTAAACAAACAAAATATCGGACCTTATTTCATCAAAATAATCAATTAAAATTCGGCTTTTTTAACAAAACGATGCTTGAAACTTATTGTAAATACATTATAGATGTTTATTAGTGTATTATTTTGTATTTTTTAATGATATTTACCTATAAAATGTGTATTAAATTAAGTTATTTTATGAAGCGTTCATTTAATTGTGTTATTTTCAGATATTTCATAAAAATGGGTAAAAAACGGAAGTCTGCAGTGTTAACTCGAAGTGATAGTGCCAAAAAATTCAGTGGCCAGCCTTCCCCTTTGGATAAAACAGAGCCTCCTACCCTCCGCCAAGTTATTCAGTACAGTTATTTCCTCCAAAACAGCCACCCGGACTTGAAAGACTATGATATTGCTAAAATGATAGCAAAGGATGTGATTGAGATCTGCAGGCAGTGAACCCGCGGCTGCCCGTGTATGAGGAATATTATGCAGTGAAATTGGTGGATAAAGTGTGCTTCAAGAAAGCAAAGAGATAAACAGGAAATCTCTTTCTACAGTCCAGGAGCAGAATCTGGAGGAAAAGCTGATAAACTTTTTGACATTTCTGCTTGCACCTGTAAGCTACCTGTTCGTCCCTGTGATGACAATGCTGTGAAGTGCAAGAAAGAAAATTGTCAAACACAGCACATAATCTGCACTCGTCCTCCCAGTAAGTAATGCTATTATTTTTTTAACTTTTAACTGGCCTAACTTAGTGCGATTAGGTGCCTTTTAAATGGAAGGAAATTCAATGCTTGTAATTGAAAAATATCCGCATTTTCCTCCTGTAATCTTACTTCCCCCCCCCTGGTAATAGAAATTAATAATCATTTTTTTTCAGGATTTTGTCTCTTATTTTAGATCCGCTATTTAATATACTTTAATATTTCAGGTTCCAGTAGAGGAGAGGGAATACTTGAGAGATCAGAGGGCCAAAATAGGACCCAAGGGCTCTTTCCAGCTGGGATCTGTGGATAAAGCTGCTGTGAAGAGAGACCAGAGGGCTGCAGCTGAAGCAGAAAGATTACAGAGCCAGATTCAACAGCAGCAGGAAGTGGATTTTTCCACTTTTGCCTCCACACCTTCACAAGATATTTCTTTTGAATCCAGCTCAGGAGAATCAGGAGAGGTAATATATTTTTTTTCTTATATCTTATCCCATTTTTACCCAAATTTATCCCTACTTTTTGTCCCTATTTCCCCCCTTTTTTCCCCCATTTTCGCTTTAGTAATTTATTCTTTTTCTCGCCCATTTTCGGCGACTTTTTACCTGAATTTTTCCCATTTTCCCCCTATTTTCCCACTTTTTTCCCCCATTTTCGTTTAAGTAATTTATTCTTATTTCCGCCCATTTTCGTCGATTTTTACCCATATTTTTCCCTACTTTTTCCCCTATTTCCCCCATTTTCGCTTTAGTAATTTATTTTTTATTTTCATTTTAGCCATCTGGTGGTGAAGCTGAAGAGTTCAAGCCAAGGAGGCACCCAAGTGTAGGTTACAGCTTTTTGAAAACCCCCAGATATGCCATGGAACTGATCAGGGGTGATGTTTCTTCCAATCTTGGGGCAAGTCTTGCTAATGCCTTCCTCCTGGACTTACAAGCTATGGACCTGCTTAAGCCTGGCCTTGATGTGAAACAGATACTGTAATAGTTGATAAATCGAAAATGGACAGGGAAAAAGCTAGAATGAAAGTGAAAAGTGATGAAAAGCACAATGAGGGTCTGGAAAAGTTAGTCTGTATTGGGGTTGATGGGAAAGTTGACAAGGACACTTTGCTGTACAGAGAAGTTAAGGATGAAAATGGGGAGACTAAGCTGAAGAAAGGAAAGGGACAAGAGCACCATTTGACTTTCATAAAGGAGCCGGGAACTGAAAGTGGAACATATCTTACTATCCCAATTAAAGGTGCGACTGGAGTTCTTCTTGGTGAAGAAGTTGCTAGTGTCTTGGAGGAGTTTAACAGTGTTCATACCCTGAAAGCTGTCCTCCTTGACAACACAAATACAAACACTGGCTGGGAGGGAGGCCTTGTAACAGCTCTGGAAAATAAAATTGAGCGGAAATTGCATACCATTGGCTGTTCACTCCATCAGAATGAGCTTCCTTTCAGAGCTGTTTTCAAGCATCTTGATGGCAGTACCAAAAGTCCCACTGCTTTTACTGGTCCGCTGGGAAAACTGTGAAATTGACTACCAAGATCTGCCACAAGTGGAATTCACCAAACTCAGTGGCCCCCTGGATGACATGGAATTTGCTGAGGAGACACTGAATGATCTCAGTAGCGACCGAGGCTTCTTTTGGAGTATGTGCTTGGAATTTCCAGGAGCAAAGTCAACCCAAGATTTGCTGCCTGAAAATTGGACCATTAAACCATGCAAGATGGTTGACTTTGGCAATTAGATTGATGTGTCTGTGGACCAGAGTGCTTACCCTCCAGAACTACAGGATAAGCTTTACCAGACCATCAAGTTCATTGTGGAAGTGTATGCAGTCAGTTGGTTTGAGATCAAAAGGGACAGCAAGTTCCACAATCAGCAGCTGTACATCTTCAACATGATCCAGAGGATCAAGCAGCAGTCTGAAGAAATCCAGGGTGTTGCTTTCAAGAACCTGAAGTACAATGCTTTTGCCTTGCTGCCCGAGAATGTGCTGTACTCCATGATGAAGTCTGATGACTTAGAAGTGAGAGAAGCTGCTCTCAAGAAAATTATGTCCATCAGGTAAGCATTTATTAATTTAATAAAATGTGAAAAAAAAATTGATTATGGGGATTTATTTAATAAAAAAAAGGCCCGAGTTCTATAAATCCCCATAATCGAATTTTTTTTCACATTTTCTTATCCCAATTCCACCCTTCCCCTCTGATAATGGAAATAATCTTACCTTCTTTCTGAAAAAAAAATCGATTATGGGGATTTATAGAACTCGGGTTTTTTTTTTTAATTTAAGTTTAATTTAAATCAGCAATTCTGAGACGAATAGGGATTAAATCTTAAACTGGAATAAAAAATAAATTAATTATTATTCTTTCAGAAGTGGGAAGCCAGCCAAGAAGAGCTGAAGAAGATCACAGCCATCAACATTGAAGCTACCCACTGGTCAGAACTAATCAACCTTTCTCAAAGTGGCATCTGTGAACCTGCTCTCACAGAAGACTTTTCTGACCAGGAGCTTCAAGAAGCATTGCTGAATGGCACCAAGCTGGAGCTGCCTGATCTGCCTTCACAGTCTCAGAATGTTGAAAGGGCCGTGAAGCTGACGTCTGAAGCTTCCCATACTGTTTATGGACTCGAATCAAGGCACAAACACATTCTGGCCAAAGCCCTAAGCCGCCAGATGAGGCCTTCCTTTGCTTCTAAGGGCTCTTACAGTGAAAATTATGATGATCTTGGGATCTAAATGTGTCTATTTGACTCTGTACATGTTTTTTTTACTTTTTTTCAATAAAATTGTAACTTTTTTCAGGATTTTTTTATGAAAATAGCATGTTTTTTGGCCAAAAATTGCGAAAATGCGCTATTTTTCGGTACGATTTTTTGACGATTTTGAAACGGTTTCCTCAAAAAACAGTTAAAGCTAGGTATCTGAAATGTTTTGTCAGTTATTGTCATATTAAGCCCTGACTATCTCGACTAGTCCAAAGTCGATATCTAAAAATGCGGAAAATAAACCTACCTTAATGTGTATCCAAAATCGGGTGAAAGGAGAAAAAAATCGGTTGTGACATCAAATGACCTACACAAGGTCAAATGTCAAAAATAAGATCAACCTTTTTTTTTACCACTGAGGTAAAATATGAATAGAAAACAAGTTGTAGATCTGCTTAAAAGCTTTAAAATAGTGTTTAAATGGTCTCTATAAATGTAATAGGAGCCGAGATATTTCATGTCGAAATATGGTATGACCTTGGAAATTTACCCTTTTTTTACAAAATTCGAATGGCCATATCTCCGGAACCGTATGATCTAGAGTGTTGAAAAGTGTCATTCTGTTTGGCTCACCGAGATCTATAAGTGTGCCAATTGTTTTTAAAAAAATCGGTGATGGTCACGTTTTTTCGACCGAAAATTCCGTTGAACTGACATGGAATGACACAAAAGAGGAGTGAAAGAAGAGGCAGTAAAATTGATGGAGAGGTTCTTAGCTAGATTCCACAAAGAGCGAGAAGAAATAGAATTGGATAGGTTTTCACATTTTTATCGGATGAAGGAATTTTTGGCGAGTCGAAGAACAGATTTTGCTCGATTCCTGGAAGAAATATAAGCTGAGTGAGAGTCAGGAGTGGGATGGCCACGATACCTGAAAGATTCCTCTCTGTTGCGGATAGTATTAGAACAAGTAAAGTTAAACCAAGAGTTTTTTACATTAGTAGTAGGAATAGAATATGAAATATACGCTTTCATGTCCTATGCAATCACCTCCTTGATGCGCTCAGCACAATCGGAAGGGCCCCGGCCATGGAAAAAGTACTCATTCCAGGGAAATCACAGCAGTATTGCCTAAGGGTCTCCCAATCAGCGGCGCAAAAGTGCCAAAGGCGCCTCGTCTTGGGAGGATCGCAAGGCCGAACTAGAGCGATAGGACATGAAACAGATGCAACATTGTGGTCGGAGCCCAACAGAAGTAAAAAGTTTCACAGAGTAAGAAGAAGGATGAGAGTAAGAAATAAATGCAGAATGTTTGGCCCATGTCCAAGGCGATCGAGATAGGAGTAGAGTGCTGTACAGTGATCTGATCTAGGTCATTTAAGACAGAAAAGTTGTAAGCTAGTTCACCAGAGATGTTACTGAAATGGGAGGAAAGCCAAAGGTGGTGGTAAACATTGAAATCTACTAAAATCAAGTTAGGTCATTGCGTACACATTTGAACATCCATCTTTGGAATGAAATTAAGTAGAGAGAAAGTAAGAGTTTACAAAAAAAAGGGGTTGCTGTCAGTCGTCAGTGAAGATGAGAAGATGAGGTATACAGGAGAAGTGATGTTAACAGGTTGAAAATTCGAGAAAAGGCCACGAATGTTGCTGAAGTTTATGAAAAGTGAATGAGGGAGAGGTTCAGGACATCTCGGATGGGCTGTAGAAAATACAGCCCTGCTGCCCAGGTCTGCATTCCCGTTATGTAGAATATAATGAAATTGCATACAACATTGCAGGAAAAAAATGCCATAGCCAGGAAAGAATGGTAGGGGGTACCAAACCACCTCAGGCTCCCTCAGCTTAGACCTAGAACAAACAGGCCACCTCAGACCTACACTAACCTTCTCCCTCCAACCTAACCTAACATATGTATGACTAATTCATTTATATAATGAAGTAAATTATAAGAATAAGTGTTGTTTGGAGGCTTGCAATGGACATCGACGATGCGCCGTGATGCTGGTTGTCGACATTAAGATTAACTTTCCTCACGCTGTTTCCTCAAACTCTCGTAATATTATATTTGTGGGAGGCCATGGGCAAATGCATTACACTCTACTTCCTCTTCACACCATTCCTTTAGAAATGTAGCCGTAACCAAGTATGTACGTAAGTGCCATACTATAAACTCTATTTAATGTACCTTTGCGCTCATTATTCTTAGGACACTCTTGAGAATAGATACCGATACCTGGCATATATTTGTTGTGCACTACAAACGATTGTAGCATTTTATGAATGAATCTGGGTGAGTGAGCGCTGATTGGTTTGTTGAGTCATTGCCAAATGTCTTTAGAACATAATTATTTTCATTCATCACTCTGGTTTATATATATAGTGGCCTACACATCACCAATTTGATGTGGCCTAGGAAGTGGGCTTACTATAATTTATGAATTAAATTGAAATGAATAATGAGGGTCACAAGTTCGGGCACAGCCCAAACAAAAAAATTGGTGCTCTTCCAATATGTGCTCTACCGCGAAACTGTGATCTACCATATTCCAATACGTGCTCTACCGTGAAACTAGCCTTATAAGGCTAACTAACGAAAATATCATGACTTAACCTAACCAATCGTTAGGTCAACTATACGCCCTTGACGATTGGTTAGGTTAAGTCGTGATATTTTCGTTAGTTAGCCTTATAAGGCTAACTAACGTACCTGCTGCTAATCCGAATAATCTAAGGTAGATCACGTATTGGAATGTAAATTTTAAGGTAGAGCACATATTGGAAGAGCACCAAAATATTTAATCAGGAGAGAGAAATTACTTTGTTGTTTTCTGTTTAATTAGAAAAATATATGAATTATTTGTTCAGTGATTAATAATTCTGCATACGGTAATTGTGCTATATTACAATGATTCTTAACGATGAGAAATGGTTTATAGAGTATAAGCGTTAAGTGAATAATAATTACGAGTAACACTACTTCAGGTAGGCTAAGATATGCGGCAGTGAACGCACAATAAGTAATTAACCCAATAATAACTGAGGTAATGAAAGTAAGGCTGTATCCAACTCAAATTGCAAGAGAAACTTGGAATTTCTTGGTACACTGTTTATATATGGTTGAAGAGGTGGCAAGAGGAAGGGAATCTACGAGATCACCGCAGAACGGGGAAACCTCGACTGACATCTGCTGCGGATGATCGGAGGTCTGCGATGTTGCCCAAGCCCATCCCTTTACCAATGCTGTTGCCATAAGGGAACAATTGCAGCTTGATGTTTCGGCAATGACAGTAAGGCGGCGGCTACACGAATCTAGGTTACACCATCGGACCCTTGCTATCAAGAAGTTAAATCAGCAACATCGAGAAAATAGACTTCGATTTGCTCAGCAACATGTTGACAAAGGACTTGACTTTTGGAGTCGAGTGATATTTACCGACGAAACCATCTTTTCCTCCACATCCTATGGCCGTCTTCAGTGTTGGAGGAGACATAATACTCGATATACTCAAGAACACATCTATGAGGAAGCACGTAGCGGTCATGTCACCTGTAACATGTAGGGATGGATTCATGTGTATGGTGTAGGAGAGCTCACCAAAATAGAAGGGAGTTTACTGCAGACCAGTATAAAAATTTTCAAGAGGTTATACTTCCTTCTGTGCGTGCATATGCTCTGCCACTTCCTGAGCGAATCATATTTATGCAAGACAGGTCCCCAATTCACATAGCACGGTTCGTCACATGCTGGTTCTCTGAGCAAATATCGAGCTTCAGGATTGGGCAAGTAAGGGTTGTGATATGAATCCCATCGAGAATATATAGGCCAATACTGTAAATGTGTGGGAACCAGCAGAGGAACGAACAACGGACCAGATTTTACAACACACATTTAGTGAGTGGGAGGTAATGAGGAGGAATCAACAGCTGGTATATAATCATATTGCTTCTGTACCACATCGACTGCAGTAAGTCATAAACAAAACAGTGGCTGGACAAGCTATTAAATTTGTTATGTTCATGTATAAAATATCTGTCAAATACAATGGTAATTATGAATGTGTAACACCTTTGCAAAATTGTCAAATATCATCGTTTAAATGGCTCTATGTTTATTGATATGAATCACTGTAATACTTTTATTTTCTGTAATTCTCTCCTTTGAGGTGAGAGACCACCAGAGTCACAGCTGTAGTGGTTCAACACTTAAACTGTAACATGGAACTTATTAATACAAAACAATTATATGCATTTTTGATACTGCTTCAATACAAAACATTCTTCGTTTCTAAATAATATTTCTCAGTGACTCTTTATTACTATATCAGTGTTGTTGATCTAGAAACAGCATTTGCTCCGGATATAATAATGCCATACCAGTAGTATCCCTCAGCTGTCGTCCATTTGCCAATTGGAAATATTCTAAACATTGACGTATGAAACCTACAGATATCCATCAATCTTGTATTGCTATAATGTTATTAAAATTTAATATGCATCAAAACATTGTTGTTTTCATTCATAAACCGCCTATATATGTATTTATTTTTTGAGGTTTCTGCTCTGTCTTTGTTTAAGTGTAAATAAATAAATAAATAAATCTGGAATTTGTTTAGGCGGCAATAATTACCAACGGCTCTTTTTTCATACACTGAAATTTCAGTTTGTATAGGATGACAGGCTTACTAATACCATGAGCACTGTCATCACGTCGGGAGGTTTTTTTAGTTTCAACAAGACCATTTTTATTCACTTCATTGTTAATAAATATCCCTTCTTGAGTTTTTATTCAGTTATTCATTTATGTTTCCTTAGTAATATGT
This sequence comes from Bathynomus jamesi, assembly GCA_023014485.1. Taxonomy (NCBI): domain Eukaryota; kingdom Metazoa; phylum Arthropoda; class Malacostraca; order Isopoda; family Cirolanidae; genus Bathynomus; species Bathynomus jamesi. The sequence goes on along the minus strand of JAJOZX010004572.1, from coordinate 328,761 downwards.
AAACCAGAGTGATGAATGGAAATAATTATGTTCTAAAGACATTTGGCAAAGAATCATCCACCGAAGTAGCACTCACTCACTAAACATTTATTCATAAAATGTTACAACAGTTTGTAGTACACACAACAAATATATGCCAGGTGTCGCTATCTGTTCTCAAGAGCGTCCTAGGAATAACGAGCGCAACTGTACAAACATTAGACATAATCGAATAAAGGTTAAATAAAACGCACCTGTACACTTTCTTTATTAACATTATTTTTTGGTAAACTTACAATTATAAATTTAATAACACTGGCCAACAAGTATTTTTCATGAGATATAATTATGGGTGGGCTAGATAGCTGTTGGGACGCTAATTCCAAATCTGTTTTCGGTTTTCCTCTACCACGTCCAATTTTCGAGACGAGTCTGATCATAATATATATAATAAATTTAATATATCTATAATATAATACAATATATAATATATATAATATGCATGAAACTATAATATAATATGATATATGAGTAGTATAGCTGAAAAGGGTAGAGTGCAATGCAATTGCAAAATATTACGTAATGTTGCAAGAGTGTCACCCCACCCCTTTGTTGCAAGAGTGCCACCCCACCCCTTTGTTGCAAGAAAAAAGAAAATTCCCCAAAGGGGCAGAAAGAGAGAGAGAGAGAGAGAGAGAGAGAGTACCGACCTTTGTTGCCAACCCCAAAATGGGATTGCAAGGGGCATGCAACTTGGAGGCGGAGTTCTCCCCCAAACTATTCCCCCCAAAGGGGCAGAAAGAGAGAGAGAGAGAGAGAGAGAGAGAGATTGTACCGACCTTTGTTGCCAACCCCAAAATGGGATTGCAAGGGGCATGCAACTTGGAGGCGGAGTTCTCCGCCAAGTTATTACCCCCAAAGGGGCATACCTAATAGGGTGACCCACTTTTCAATTTTTTTTTGAAAAGTATAGGTGATCGTGGTTTTTCCCATTATTTGGCACTATACTAGCACATTGGTACCATTTTTACAAAAATTGATCAATATTTAGGGGTCTCGCATCGACCTTGAAATTACTAGGTTTTTTTTTTTAATGCGTACTTTTTAAATTTTTACTGAATCAAGATAAATCATTAAGTAGGGATGTTTTCTGAATCCTCTTAATGAGAGAAGTCGTTTGGTGTGCCTGCCAATGTCATACGACTAACGGTTTAAAGGTTGTGCTTGTATACAGGTAATACCAATGTGCTAGTATAGTGCCAAATAATGGGAAAAACCACGATCACCTATACTTTTCAAAAAAATGAGTCGCCATACCCTGGCGGAATGTATAATGTATATAGGTAATTAGAAAATGCACTATGCCTGTGCCAGGTACGTAACCTATTTCTTTTTTTGCATATCATAACATTTTGAAATTCTGTCTGAGTTCCTCATCCTTTGTCATGGACAAATCGATGGCAACCATAACTGGAAGAACTCTTGAAGCTACAAATAGAGTCATCAAAAGGAAAGGCGAAAATAACATCGCTACCTTCTCTAAGATCGGCCTCGGAAATTTTTTAGTTGGCCAACCGTCGTCCTCCATCAGTGGTAGCAAATTGCCAACAACACGGCAGGTTTTGCAATACTTCTTCAGTGTTATCCAGTACACTGCTAACAGGAATGACGCATTCAAAGGAACCGTAAACAGCGTCTTAAAGTTTTGGAACATGGCCCGCATTAAAACAATCACAAAGCTCAACTGCGAACGGAAGCTAGAGGCATTGTGGAAAGAGTGGCACTTACTCCAAAAGAGCAGAAAACGAGAAACTGACGCCGGAGGAAAACGTCAGAAGTTTTCGGACAGTGTGGACAAGCTGTGGGATATCGGAGCATCTGACGCTGTCGAAGATATAAAGAAGAATCGACTGCTGTCCGACAAGGACAAGAAAGAAGACTTGACTTCTACCTCGATCAACGTGGTCCTCGGGTGCAACGATGAGCGGGAACGATAAAGTTTTCGCTGTAAAAAGAAAGCTACAGGAAGAAGAAAACGTCCTCGCCAGGAGCCGCAAACCTCAAAGTGTGCATACGAAACCGGAGATGAGGCCATGGAGAATGATGATACTGGCATGTCAGGAGAGTCGGAGACAGAACTAGCGTTCCCCTGCCGAAAGGGCCAAGTGTGTCTGTCAATTCCTCGCCGCATCCTTAATGCACCTGCTGTCATGGAAGTGGCTGTCGCTTCCGCATGTCCAATAATCAGGTGCGTATTGTGTATAGTATTCATCGATAGCGTCAGTTTTAAAGTGTCCCGTAACCCACATGTATTCTTGACAGTTTCCTTTCCACTTTCCATTCTCTACATAGGTAGTAAGCAGTGTGGCTGATATAACACGTTCGGCGGATCCACCAGCAGACCTCAATCATTTCAGCATCTCGAAAGAAACGGCTCGCCGGGGAATGTCACATCGCCGTGAAGTGGCGACGGCTGTGAAGGACTCCTTCACGCACCGAGGCACACTGTTGTCCACTGGGATGGCAAAATGGTCAAGGTCAGTTGATTAAGTTTTCACAGCTATCAATTTAGTAATGAGATTCATGAAGCATAATGTCAATTAAAAGAGAACTGAATGTGAACAAACATAGGTTACTTTACAACCATGAAATTGAAATATATGGCATGTGTCAGAACTTCCTTGGAACGGCGGCGCACAGAGGGACAACGTTGCAGCCACCAGTGACGTGTGATAGTGGTCAATACAATGCAAAGTGATTGTTTAAGTTATTGTTTCTTTCTTCCTTATTTGTCTGCTATTTGCTGATTTTCTTGAAAGTATAGGTGATCGTGGTTTTTCCCATTATTTGGCACTATACTAGCACATTGGTATTACCTGTATACAGGCACAACCTTTAAACCGTTAGTCGTATGACATTGGCAGGCACACCAAACGATTTCTCTCATCAAGAGGATTCAGAAAACATCCCTACTTAATGATTTATCTTGATTCAGTAAAAAGTTGAAAAGTACGCATTTAAAAAAAAAACTCGTAATTTCAAGGTCGATGCGAGACCCCTAAATATTGATCAATTTTTGTAAAAATGGTACCAATGTGCTAGTATAGTGCCAAATAATGGGAAAAACTACGATAACCTATACTTTTAAAAAAAATTGAAAAGTGGGCCACCCTAATACCTAACCTCAGAGGCCTCTATGGGAGGGAAGGGGTTTCCTCACCACCCAAAAGGCCAGAAAGAGAAAGGACCAGAGATCCTTGCTCGGCTGGGAGCCGAGCTTCTATGACGCCGTCGTCCGCCTCCCGCTCTTTTATATACCTCTAATCCGCCAGTTGGCTGAGTTGCCAGATAGCGCCATGCATTTATTCATCAGCCATAGAAGGCTGAGTTGCCAGTTTGTGCTATATATTTAATTAATTCATATATTAATCAGCCTAGAAGAATGAGTTGCCAGATAGCAATATTTATTTAATTAAACCATATATTATTCAGCCATTTGGTTGCTAAATACCACCATATATTTATATGATGGTAGTTGTCAGGTACTGCCATTTATTTTAATTCGTTACCATAACAGATGAATCTTCTCCTTAATTCCAACAATTTACTTTAAAAGAAATTCTGTTTATTAAATAAATAATTAGAATTTAAACACACGCCCTTTACACAACTAAAATAATTCAATTATTACATAATTCCTATTTTTATTACTATTATTAATATCGCAATTCACGCTAATCACGAGTAACAGTGGGAAAGGATGCGCTTCTATATATATAAAAACGAATGAACAACTCGTGCACACATACACACACACACACACACACACACACACACACACACACACACACACACCACACACATATATATATATATATATATATATATAATAATTTTATTTTCACAGTTAAGTAGAAATAATATTCTGTGAATTTTCATGTTCATTTAAGAAAAAAAAAATATATAAATGAACACGTTGTGTGTGTGGGTAAATTTCAATTCAAAAAGAAACTTATCATGAAAAATCTAAACGTATTTACTGGAATTCTATCTCCAAAAATTTTTAATTAACTTTCGCCAACGGTTACAACAACAAATTAGAAATTTTTTATTAAAACAATGCTTAATAATACTTGATTTTGGGTTCAAATGCGGAACGTTTAGCAACCCTAAATATAATAGATCAGTGGTCCCCATCCTTTTTTTGTATGGCTCCCCAAAAACCAAATCTAATCCAATTTCATTATCCAATCATTAGATATTATTTTCTATAACTTCTAGATCGCGTGTCATTAGACTACCCACAATTAGTTGTCAATACCCAGCGATTAATTTCCCCTTAAGTAAGCGTGAAATTATTATTATTATTATTATTATTACTACTACTATATATAATATATATATATATATATATATATATATATATATATATATAATAATCATCCTATTCTAGAGAACGCAATAAATCCTCAAATTAAATATAAATTTGTAAGTGTAATCTATTTTTAAAGTAAAGTTTTAGGCCTGTAACTTCTTTTATATTTTTGTTAACTGTAATATATATATATATATATATATATATATATATATATATATATTATATATATATATATATTTCTCTATTTCAGTTTTTCTCTATTTCAATTAACATGTACATTGAATTTCCTAGAATTCTCTACTATATATATATATATATATATATTATACCTACATATTTTTATTACCTGGAAGCGCGTTTCAATTTTATGTTGAAACTTTTTAAACTTTACTGTATTAAAAATACATGACAGATTCTCTTTACACAACTAAAATAATTCAGTTACATTATTATTTTATTACTTAACTCCTATTTTTATTATTATTATATCACATTTTTCGCTAACCCAGAAATGTAAACACAAAAAAGCTAAACACCGACAACGACATTACCCCGACTGATTCTTAAACGTATTTAACAATATTTGTTTTAACTCTATCCTGCGGTATTCTTGCAATTAAAGAATAAATTTAAAAATTCTAAAAAAAAAGATATACAAATGTTTTGACCGTCTGCATACAGACTTTACATTCCAGGAGAAGCTGCTTATGATCGGAGTAGATCATCAGAAATTCTGCAACCATCACCAACTGATACCCCATGAGCTGACGATGTGCTCTGTCAAGCTTCCCAGTCATAGGTCACAATTAATGGGGCCGAAGGCCCAGCACCGCGATAAAACTACAGAAAAGAACGCATCCGTGAAAATCACGAGCTTCACATTGTGTGACATATAGTACTACCCGGTCCCGGGGTCCAAGTTGTACAATGGTCGCGAGCGATAGCGAGCTACCGTTTGTTCTAAACTCGGATTTTCACCTTAAAGTGAATTAATCATTAAAACAATATTAACATTAAAAATTCACTGAATAATTGGCTTAGCAAAAGATATCGTTCCATTAACATATTCACAAAATCTACACACACACACCACACACACACACACACACACACACACACACACAATTATATTAAATAATAAACAGCAAAAAAAATAAACACATTAACTGTGTCTATTTTCTTTTGGCAAACCTTTGTTGTGTCTCAAAAACAGAAAAAATATCATTTCACATTTTTTACTTTCTCCTTATAGTTTATATATATATAGAGAAAGAATCAATTTCGGGTTTTAATTAACACACCAAAGGGTCTATTTACTTTTTGTCACTCCTCTATATATAAACCTTTTCATATCATTTCATTTTCATGCATTTCACTTCATTTCACTAATTTCATATCATTTCACTCATCTCATTTACTTTCAACTTCTCTGGAAAAAAAATTCTGAGCAGATGCGTCTTACGCTAACCGCGAAAATGACCTAAATCCTTCCATTCAGCTCGACAAAACCTCGCTTGTTGAAAATATTATGCTTATTACTACTCAAGTTATAAACTTTATTTATACTAAAGGTGCGAGAGAGAGAGAGATAGAGAGAGATAGAGAGAGAGAGGACCACACACACACACACACACACACACACACCACACACATGGTATTGGCAAGCTTGTCATCCTAAACGAACTGAAATTTCAGTGTATGAAAAAAGAGCCGTTGGTAATTATTGCCGCCTAAACAAATTCCAGATTTATTTATTTATTTATTTACACTTAATATGAACATAGATTCACTTATTATTTTGTGGTATAACAAAGACAGAGCAGAAACCTCAAAAAATAAATACATATATAGGCGGTTTATGAATGAAAAAAACAATGTTTTGATGCATATTAAATTTTAATAACATTATAGCAATACAAGATTGATGGGTATCTGTAGGTTTCATACGTCATTGTTTAGAATATCTTCCAATTGGCAAATGGACGACAGCTGAATGGATACTACTGGTATGGCATTATTATATCCGAGCAAATGCTGTTTCTAGATCAACAACGCTGATATAGTAATAAAGAGTCACTGAGAGAAATATTATTTAGAAACGAAGAATGTTTTGTATGAAGCAGTATCATAAATGCATATAATTGTTTTGTATTAATAAGTTCCATGTTACAACTTAAGTGTTGAACCACTACAGCTGTGACTCTTGGTGGTCTCTCACCTCAAAGGAGAGAATTACAGAAAATAAAAGTATTACAGTGATTCATATCAATAAACATAGAGCCATTTAAACGATGATATTTGACAATTTTGCAAAGGTGTTACACATTCATAATTACCATTGTATTTGACAGATATTTTATACATGAACATAACAAATTTAATAGCTTGTCCAGCCACCGTTGTTGTTTATGACTTACTGCAGTCGATGTGGTACAAAAGCAACATGATTATATACCAGCTGTTGATTCCTCCTCATTACCTCCCACTCACTAAATGTGTGTTGTAAAATCTGGTCCGTTGTTCGTTCCTCTGCTGGTTCCCACACATTTACAGTATTGGTCTATATATTCTCGATGGGATTCATATCACAACCCTTACTTGCCCAATCCTGAAGCTCGATATTTATTTGCTCAGAGAAGCAGCGTGTGACGATCCGTGCTGTGTGAATTGGGGACCTGTCTTGCATAAAAATGATTCGCTCAGGAACTGGCAGAGCATATACACACACAGAAGGAAGTATAACCTCCGAAAATTTCTATATACTGGTCTGCAGTAAACCTCCCTTCTATTTTGACGAGCTCTCCTACACCATACACATGAATCCATCCCCACGTGTTACAGGTGAAATGACCGCTACGTGCTTCCTCATACATGCGATCTTGAGTATATCGAGTATTATGCCTCCTCCAACACTGAAGACGGACATAGGATGTGGAGGAAAAGATGTTTTGGTCAGTAAATATCACTCGACTCCAAAAGTCAAGTCCTTTGTCAACATGTTGCTGAGCAAATCGAAGTCTATTTTCTCGATGTTGCTGATTTAACTTCTCCTTGATAGCAAGGGTCCGCTGGTGTAACCTAGCTTCGTGTAGCCGCCGCCTAACTGTCATTGCCGAAACATCAAGCTGCAATTGTTCCCTTATGGCAGCAGCATTGGTAAAGGGATGGGCTTGGGCAACATCGCAGACCTCCGATCATCCGCAGCAGATGTCAGTCGAGGTTTCTCCGTTCTGCGGTGAACTCGTAGATTCCCTTCCTCTTGCCACCTCTTCAACCATATATAAACAGTGTACCAAGAAATTCCAAGTTCTCTTGCAATTTGAGTTGGATACAGCCGTACTTTCATTACCTCAGTTATTATTGGGCTAATTACATATTATTGCGCGTTCACTGCAGCATATCTTAGCCTACCTGAAGCAGTGTTACTCGTAATTATTATATTCACTTAACGCTTATACTGTATAAACCATTTCTCATCGTTAAGAATCATTGTAATATAGCACAATTACCGTATACAGAATTGTTAATCACTAACAATAATTCATTTATTTTTCTAATTAAACACAAAACAACAAAGTAATTTCTCTCTCCTGATTAAATATTTTTTGTTTGGGCTGTGCCCCGAACTTGTGACCCTCATTATTCATTTCAATTTAATTCATAAATTATAGTAAGCCCACTTCCTAGGCCACATCAAATTGGTGATGTGTAGGCCACTATATATGTAAACCAGAGCGATGAATGAAAATAATTATGTTCTAAAGACATTTGGCAATGACTCAACAAACCAATCAGAGCTCACTCACCAAGATTCATTCATAAAATGCTACAATCGTTTGTAGTACACAACAAATATATGCCAGGTGTCGCTATCTATTCTCAAGAGTGTCCTAAGAATAATGAGCGCAACGGTACATTAAATAGAGTTTATAGTATGGCACTTACGTACATACTTGGTTACGGCTACATTTCTAAAGGAATGGTGTGAAGAGGAAGTACAGTGTAATGCGTTTGCCTATGGCCAACCACAAATATAATATAATATTACGAGAGCTTGAGGAAACAGCGTGAGGAAAGTTAATCTTAATGTCGGCTGTAATGGAACGCAATTTGAGTTAAATTCCTGTAATGAGGCGGGGGTCCTCGGAAAAGGATTCGACAACAGCATCACGGCGCATCGTCGATGTCCATTGCAAGCCTCCAAACAACACTTATTCTTATAATTTACTTCATTATATAGATGTATTAGTCATACATATGTTAGGTTAGGTTGGAGGGAGAAGGTTAGTGTAGGTCTGAGGTGGCCTGTTTGTTCTAGGTCTAAGCTGAGGGAGCCTCAGGTGGTTTGACACCCCCTACCACTCTTTTCTGGCTATGGCATTCTTTTTCCTGCAATGTTGTATGCAATTTCATTATATTCTACATAACGGGAATGCAGACTGGGCAGCAGGGCTGCATTTTCTACAGCCCATCCGAGATGTCCTGAACCTCTCCCTCATTTACTTTTCATAAACTTCAGCAACATTCGTAGCCTTTTCTCGAATTTTCAACATGTTGAACATCACTTCTCCTGTATGCCTCATCTTCTCATCCTCACTGACGACTGACAGCAACCCCTTTTTTTAAACTCTTACTTTCTCTCTACTTAATTTCATTCCAAAGGTGGATGTTCAAATGTGTACGCAATGACCTAACTTGATTTAGTAGATTTCAATGTTTACCACCACCTTTGGCTTTCCTCTCATTTAAGTAACATCTCTTGTGAACTAGCTTAAACTTTTCTGTCTTAAATGACCTAGATCAGTTGTACAGCACTCTACTCCTATCTCGATCGTCTTGGACTGGGTCAAACATTCTGCATTTATTTCTTACCTCTCATCCTTCTTCTTACTCTGTGAAACTTTTTACTTCTGTTGGGCTCCGACCACAATGTTGCATCTGTTTCATGTCCTATCGCTCCAGTTCGGCCTTTGGATCCTCCCAAGACGAGGCGCCTTTGGCACTTTTGCGCCGCTGATTGGGAGACCCTTAGGCAATACTGCTGTGTTTCCTGGATGAGTACTTTTTCCATGGCCGGGGCCCTTCCGATTGTGCTGAGCGCATCAAGGAGGTGATTGCCTCGGACAAGAAGGCGTATATTTCATATTCTATTCCTACTACTAATGAAAAAACTCTTGGTTAACTTTAACTTGTTCTAAGACTATCCGCAACAGAGAGGAATCTTTCAGGTATCGTGGCCCATCCACTCCTGACTCTCACTCAGCTATATTTCTTCCAGGAATCGAGCAAATCTGTTCTTCGACTCGCCAAAATTCCTTCATCCGATAAAAAATGTGAAAACCTATCCAATTCTATTTCTTCTCGCTCTTTGTGGAATCTAGCTAAGAACCTCTCCATCAATTTTACTGCCTTCTTCTTTCACTCCTCTTTTGTGTCATTCCATGTCAGTTCAGCGGAATTTTCAGGTCGAAAAAAACGTGACCATCTCCGATTTTTTTTAAAATTTGCGCGCACTTATAGATCTCGGTGAGGACAAACAGAATGACACTTGTTTCCAACACTCTAGTCATATGGTCCGGAGATATATGGCCATTCGAATTTTTCTAAAAAAAGGTAAATTTCCAAGGTCATACCAATTTCAACATGAAATATCTCAGCTCCTATTGCACTTACAGAGACCATTTAAAACACTATTTTAAAGCTTTTTAAGCAGATCTACAACTTTGTTTCTGTTTATATTTTACCTCAGCTGTAAAAAAAAGTTGATCTTTTTTTTTACTTTTGACCTTGTGTAGGTCATTTGATGTCAGAACCGATTTTTTCTCCTTTCACCCCAGTTTTGGATACACATGTTAACTTAACCTAAAATAAGATTTTAGTGTTATTAAGTTAATGTAAACGCTACAGCCATTTCAGTGGACCATACCTACTTCCATTTTGACCCAGTACCTTTTTCTACCAAACTTTGGAGCGCCATTTCTTTGGAACTGTTTGAGCTAGAGTATTGAGAAAAGTACCATTAGATTTGTCTCACTGAGATCTATAATGCCTGCTATTTTTAAGACAATTTGCTTTTAAATATGTATATTAAAATAACCTATTCCTTTATTTTTACCAATTGAGTCATAAGAACCGATTCTTGTCTAGCTGGGTGAAACCATGAAAAAAGAAGCATCAACATAACTTTATATCTAGAAAAGGCAGTTATTAGGTATATACAATATTTTATGGAAGCCATTATTGTTACATTTATAATAATAATAATAAAGTATTTGTATACGCCTTTCAAGTTAATTATTTATCCTACCAAAGCTTTGACCTTAGACAACACACATTCTTTTGGCCGAAGCTCTGCAAATTTTGAAAATCCTATTTTAATTGTTGGATGGTTTGTTTTAAAAAGCTCAAATGCTTATTTTAGGTTGCATAAGATTAGCGATTTTGTTTTCTTTCCCTGCTACCATCAGCTCCTTTTACAGAAACAGTCTTTCAACCCTGGCATTTGTCTACTCACATCTGGCGAATGATGGAAGTCAATTATTTTGCAGTAGTTTCACTATTCAGGCGTTTCCCCAAATGCGGATTAGGAATTGAAAGCACTCCCTCCTCCTCAACAAACTTTGCTTGCCTAGCCATGTAATCTGAGCACTTAAATTCTTCTCTGATCTTTTTTTGTGTCCATCTTTTTGGTAAGAGAGTAAGAATTGTCAGTTTTTCACTTCGACTTATCACTTGATTAAATTTCTCTTTTAGTTGTTGAAGAATCTCCAGTTCCGTATCATCTGAGTCACTGCATGAAATTGGTTGTTTAGTTGCAAGTTCAAGCTTTCTTTTCACAACTCCTTCTACTTTCCTCAACTTTCTCTTTGCGTAACCAGCGCTGTCAGAGAGTTTACATGGTTTTATTGGGGGTCTCATCCAGTGTGGCAAATGAAGCATTGAATTTACTAAGCTCATACTGCATTTCAACTACATCTCAACGGTTTCTAGCTCAGATGGGGCACTTGATGAGGTGGATGGTGATTTTTCAAGTGGTTCACATTCAGGCATTGGGGATGGATGATTTGCTAGTATATTTCGACAGGTTGCACATGCTTTATGATTATTTGTTAGTTTCAATTCAGGATTTTGATCAATCAAATTTTTAGTCAATGCACGAATGCCTTTTTTCACTTTTCCTTTGTTTTTTTTAAATGGGTCAACAGAACCTGCCCATATTCAAACTGCTGAAATCCATGTTTATCTAAAAAAAAAATATATATAATATATATATATATATATAGCTTAAAAGCCAGGGTTGGGTTCAATTACACAAAATGGAAACAATTACAATTTTTTTTTATTTTTCTTCAGATTAATTACAGTTAGAAGTGTACTTCACAATTTCAAGATCAATTGCAATTACAATTAATTTTGCTTGAATCAATTACAATATAATTTTGTTTGAATCAATTACAATTACACAAATATAACTATCTATTCTATATATCTAAATATATATCTGAAATAAATATATATCTACAAAAATATATATCTATATCTAAGTATAACTAAATAAACTATCAAAGGTTTATTTTCAATGGATGATGTATGACTGCCAGATCTAGGGGTATAATTTTTAACAATTGACATTAATTGATCAATTACATCAGTTGTAGCTCAAAAATCAATTACAATTACCTTTATTTTTATTTTATTTTGAATCAATTACAATTACAATTAATGGAAATTAGGATCAATTAATTAAAAATACAATTATAATTATTCATTGTATCCAACCCTGTTAAAAGCTATTTTTGCTTAGATGGCACAAATAAAATTTGGGACCTACTGATCTTGTTTCAGAGGTCTACAACAAAAAAATGTGCAGTTTGATTTACAGATTGTAATAAATACAGATCCCCAAAAAATCCTTACTCCAAGGTTTAAATAAGCTTATTTTCACATGGGTACATACTGTTGTACACAATGAATAAATACAAAGTTTAATTCTATTAAAGCTTATCTAACTCTTAAAACTGAACTTATTCTATAGGGTAATACCTATAGCCTAGTATAAGGTACTTATATACGTACATAGCTTTACCTTTAAAAAGTATAGCAGGTTCGAAGTTCTTCACACTTTTGAATGTCCATATAAATTAATTAATTATGTAATTTAAATTACCTATATTATATAATTCTCGAAATATACAGAGAAAAAAAAATTTATAATAGGGTCGGATACTTATTCGACCAAATAACTGGGTTAGGTTAGGTTAGATAATTACCGATTTTTTTTTAGATTAGCAGACATTATATATCTCAGTAAGAGAAATCTAATGGTATTTTTCTCAACACTCTCGCTCAAACAGTTCCAATGATATGGTGCTCCAAAGTTTGGTGGAAAAAGGTACTTGGTCAAAATGGAGGTGGGTATGGTCCACTGAAATGGCTGTAGCGTCTATACTAACTTAATAAACACTAAAACTCTTCTTTCACATCAAGCTTGACATATGTACCCAAAATTGGGTGAAAGGAGAAAAAAATCGGTAGTGACATCAAATGACTACACAAGGTCAAATGTGAAAAATAAGATCAACTTTTTTTTTTACCACTGAGGTAAAATATGAATAGGAAAAAGTTTTAGATCTGCTTAAAAGCTTTAAAATAGTGTTTAAATGGTCTCTGTAAATGCAATAGGAGCCGAGATATTTCATGTAGAATTATGGTATGACCTTGGAAATTGACCTTTTTTTACAAAATTCGAAGGGCCATATCTCCGGAACCATATGACCTAGAGTGTTGAAACAAGGGTCATTCTATTTTTCATACAGAGATCTATAAGTTTGCCAATTTTCAAAAAAATCGGTAATGGTCACGTTTTTTTCGCTGTTGAACTGACATGGAATGACCCTTTTCCATTCCGACGGCTCAGTCCCCCTTCTTCTCCTCACTCTGATTTTATTATGTCTGTAATTAGAATATCTTCTGAAGATATTTTCTCTGCGTATCTGGGACCAACTCTATCCAGATGGTGTTCCTCTTGTTGTTCTCAAGAACTGTGCTTCTGTGCTGACATCCTCCCTTCGCAAACTCTTTCGTCTTGGTCTTTTATTTGGTACTTTTCCTTCCTGCTGTAAATTCGCTTCCATTCAACCTGTCCCAAAGAAGAGTGACTGCTCTCAACCCTCCAAATGTCTGTCCAATTGCTTTGATTTCTTGACTTTTTTAAGTTTTTCAGTCTATCTTTAATAGGAAGATTCTTAAACACTTCTCATCTCACAATCTTCTTTCAGATCGTCAATATGGGTTCCGCAAGGGACGCTCTACTGGCGATCTTGCATATATCTCTTTCTCTGGGTTTTCCTCCTTTCGAAATTTCGACGAAACTTTTTTTATTGCGTAAGACATATTAACAGCTTTTGATGGAGTCTGGTCAAATCTGTAGCAATCTTCCTCAATCATGTTTAGACGTCTCGAAAACCTGGGAGCTTGAATTTGGCTCACTTCATCTTCTATAGGGGGGCACTTTTGCGGACATTCGACCTTGGCCCCTGCTTCCTGCATAAAAAATGATCCCATACTACTGAACTCCTTATTGTTCTTCTGAAGTTGCTAAGGAGCGCTTTGTCATCTATTACGTTTATTATTACTATTATCGTTCTCATCATTATTATTATTGTTATTATTATTATTATTGTTATTATTATTATTATTGTTATTATTATTATTATTATTATTATTGTTATTATTATTGTTATTATTATTATTATTATTATTATTTATATAGCATAGAAAGAACAGGGATCGCTTTATAGAACCCTGTGGTATACTTCTTATGTGACTAAATGAAAGTCTGATTTCATGCTCGTTTAATTTGACATATTGTTTTCTTATACTTAAGTAGGATTTTAACCACTTACATGACTCCTCATAAAATTAATATTTTTGTGTCACGATTAAATTTTGTATTGAGTAAAAAACTTCAGCCATCTTCAGCCACGTCCATGGAGAATGCAAATACATTTTTTTATTGTTTAAAATTTTATGCAATTCTTCATTACTATTAGATTAGGGATTATCCTCGAAATATCTGTTAAGAATTACCATTACATAAATCAAGTACAAATATAAAGAAATATCAAACATTAAAAGAAAAACTTAAGAATAAAAGCAATTAACCGAACTTTACATTCAATAACTTTAGAGACATTCTGTTATAATAAGTGAAATGTTTTAGTATTATTGGCACAGTTACAATGTTACATAATTTGTTTCATTTTTAACGGATATACATATTGTTAATAAATATTTTCCATCCCGATTATACTATAGAGGTCCTGTCTTAGAGCCACTGAAGGGTACTCAGCAAAGCATATTTTATAATAAATATAAAGAAATATGTTTATGATTATAATAATCTTCATGTTCCTTCTCTTCCATGAATCTCTTTTTCTCTTTAGGAAAAAATATGAAATTTGAAGGTTATTCTCATTTTAAAGTAAAAAAACCCAAATTAAAGGTTCCATTATTTTATCCTTTGCGAAAGCAATCCATACTGCAAAAGGTTATGATCAAGGGAACGATAGGAAAAGTCACTGTCCCTCGTAATTTGCCCTTTCCAGCCATCTCTAGCTTTACGCGGCCAATAAATCCTTAGTTGGGTAATGTGACTATGAGTAATGGTCGGCAATAATCTAACTTTTTTCGATTTTTTCCTCAACAAGCATACTGTATGTGTCGACTTTAGTCTCCATTTTTAATTTAGCTTATAATATTAGTAAGGAGTGACGAAAAGGACGACATGAAAGGTAGTACTGATATTATGATTCAATTCTTATAGACGAATATTTGGGAAATGTTGAGTACACAATACTACGCATCAAAAGAAAATTTGAAATGAGTTCGGTAAATTATCACGAACTGCAGTTGGAACTGAAATTTCGTTCGCTCAATAAATATGTATAGTATACAGTATATAGAGAATAAGAAATTACATCGTATTTCGTTTCAGTATTCCTCTTAATTTGTTTAATATTCTTTAAGAATTTTAACATAACATTTAAGCAAACTAATATTCATCTCTTTAATATATTTATTTGTTACCTTTACCTTTGGGTTTTGGTAAAGGTAAAGGTAAAAGATAAGAAAAAATATAAATCCCTTCCTTCACTGTGTCGTTTACCCTCAATTCTCTTTAAAGTTTTAGAAGCCCCTAATATAAAATGGTTGCACCCAAATACAGTACATAAGGCTGAAAATATTTTTTATTATAAATTAAATATTTATTACGGTCTACTCCCAATTAGTAGCTTTTATGCTCTTTAGATATTGTATATTTCTAGGGGAACTATTTTCCGAAACTGTATGAATTGACTACTCCCGAAGATTTACTCATAAATATTTTAAAAATTTAATCACAACAATGTTTTCTCATTTTAAAGGAAATCAGGCCATACATTCACAATATTGTTCATACAAAGTTGAAGCATGAATTTTCTGCGTCATTTTAAATGTTTAAATGAATGAAAGGAAAATACGTGATTTCAAATGTTTATCTTCACAGTTTGTGGTTAAGGGCAAAAGGTTTGTCCTCGACTCTACGCCAAAGTGATTATAGGTTCAACTACAGTCATATCACGGAAGGATAAGAGGACGGAAGTAGGGGATGGAGTTTGAGGGAGTAATATAAAGACGAGACACAAATAGGCTCTTATTAATTGCTAGTATATGCTTTGATTTACTCACTTCAAAGAAGAACATATTGGGAACTTTTCATATTTGAGTTTAATATTTGTGTCCCTAATTGTAAAGTGCTTCTCTAATTATAGTTAATAAACTTTTAATGATCATTATTTAAGGCTTTAAAATGCCAATTTGCAGTCTTTCACTTTCATTTCATATGATTTCGGTTGCTGTGTTTGTGCTGTTTGTCATCACGGTCGTCGAAAGCAATGGAAACTCAGCGACAGGTAATTGCATATACAAATTAGAGTCTATTTTCAATAGCTATTCATATAAGAATTTATATTTTAAAAAGATAGAACTAATTACATTCAATTACACTAATATATTTTTAAAACTCAGTTGTACTATGAAATATTTAATTTCAAAGTTGTGAAACGCGTTTGAGATTCACAGTTGTTTAGTCTACAAAGTAAAACTAACGTAAATAAGACACTCTTTTCGATTAAATTACAAACTATTTATTTTGTTACATTTGTCTTATACGAAGTACCGATGTTGCATTTCAGTTAATTCAAAATCGTTGCTAGAAATTGTGTCTACAAAGATAACCAATGTGGATTCTAAAGTAGACTCCTTTTGACCGCATCTCAAAACAAGAACTCAAAAAACAAATATTCGAACCGAAGACAGAAAGTCTTATTTGTTCTTTAAGTTCAAGAGTGATTGAAATGGGTAAGTGTACCTTATAACGTATAAAGTCATCATAACATAATGTACAGTGATGAGAATAATTTTATTCACGTGAAATGACTTGAAATGTGATATATTTATGATTATGATGATGTCAGTAGAAGGGATTTATGCGTGAAGCCATTCAAATATAATCATTGATATTAATTTACTTGATGATTCAACAGAGAACGAAATAGATGCTTTGAAATCATCAGCTTCATTGTTGTCAACAAATGCGCCTTCAGGTAATATTATTTTCACTTCCTCTTTCATGATGACGATATTTCTTGCCAATTCTCATAAAATGAAAAGTATACACGAAATCACGTCAGATTTTTCGTCTTTTAAAGGATTGTCTCTACATTCCCATCGATATCAAAGTTCTTTATTTATAAAATATTACAATATTACAAGTTCTGCTGCGTTACAATAATAATGAGCTACTTTTAATTTAATTTAATTTTATTTAATTCGTCCCTTAATCTTGGGCTTTACTGGACTCTCAGATTAATGAAAGATAAAACATGTCAATTCATATTTAATTATAATTAAGATATAAAAATGATGAATAATAAGTATAATTAATTTATTATACATAAACGAATGAATAGTTGGAAATTAGAAATTAATTCTGTAAATTACAGTAAATATTTAAGAATCATTATTATAGATATTATATAAATAAATATTAAAGGGAACAAACAAGAAGCTCATTTTTGACGTGGTGAGGGTGAGTGTGCCCTAAGTGTCTCCTTCAACCCGAACAGTGATAGACTAGGCGGACAACTCAACCGAACCTATGAGCCTGCAGACGGGGGCGAACCACAAAGCCTCAGCGCTCAGAGCCTGCCACTTTAGCCACTGAGCTAATGGTGCCTATATGACACAAATACAGTAGAGATTATATATGAAGCTATATCCATTTCTCCATTCCATTCTTAATCCAATCTCTGCATATAAATATATTATTTAGTGAATATCCTTGTAAAGGATATACAGTGGCGTTCATGAGTATTCTTACAGAGAAAAATTACAGTTAAATTCGTTCTTTTCTTTTCTACCATGCATAATAGTTATGAAAAGTCGACCGTTGATTTGGAAAAATTCTTTGATGTTTTACATTATATGTTGGAGTTGAACTACATTTTTATTTGTTAAATTTTTCATAACCATATTATCCAAAGTACAAAAGAAAAGCACGAATTTAACTAATATTTCTCTGAACGAATACTTATGAGCGCCTCTCTCTCTCTCTCTCTCTCTCTCTCTCTCTCTCTCTCTCTCTCTCTCTCTCTCTCTCTCTCTCTATATATTAATATATATATATATATATATATATATATATATTGTGTGTGTGTGTGTGTGTGTGTGTATGTATATATATTACTTGGCATTGTTGTCTTGGATAATTAGTGGGGAATTGTTACAGGAAAAACATTTGCTTTGATTTCTGAGATTCGTTCAGAAGTTGAAGATCTGCAGAACTCCTTTAAAAAGGAGATGTCAACAATTAAAGAGCTGGAACAAAGAATTCAACAATTAGATTATACTCCTTTTCCTGAGGAACTTGAAACTCAAACAGGTTTGTAGGAATGACTGAAGTCGGCTTTTAATGGCTATGAAGTTAGACAACTCATGGCAACATGTAGCTGAAATTCATTCGGTTTATATTAACCTTGAATTTAAAACGTTAAGTAATATTTTTAATATCTCTTCTGTGGACTTTAAACTAAATCTTAAATTTATTGTTGCATAAGTATTAATTTTTTTATTTGTTTGCATTCGTTACAAATGACGATAATTTAAAATAAACAAAACTTGTTCAGAAACCATCGATGATTTTCTTCTTTGCAGTCGAAGTCTTTTAGTTGATTGATAGACGATCTTTTGTTTTTGTTTTAAATACTGAAGTCTTTTCAATGTAAACGTTCTGGCAATACTGGGACACTCGGGGAAGAGCGACCGTGGGAACTGATGTCTTTTTCAGTCCGAAGAAGAGTTAAATATGGAATCAGTGAATTTTAGATTTAATCAAATATTATTGTTCGATACTTCTTTCAGGTTAAACTGTTGTCATTCTCTTTATCAAATTCATTAATTAACTTTAATAAATGTTCATTACACAATTACGAAAAAACTGAAATTGTCTCAAGAAGAAATTTACTATTTTAATGAAAATGAAATTAATGAAGATTATTAGAACAGATATTAATTTAAAAATTAAGGTTCATTAATTTTAATAATTTTGAAATAGGCACCGTCCTTGTAATGTATATTAAGTTAAATTTTATAGTTTTATATGAA
Organism: Bathynomus jamesi; assembly: GCA_023014485.1. NCBI lineage: Eukaryota > Metazoa > Arthropoda > Malacostraca > Isopoda > Cirolanidae > Bathynomus > Bathynomus jamesi. Next base: position 309,698 of record JAJOZX010004572.1, on the reverse strand, counting down.
TGTTATCTCCAATTCACACTTTGGATAGCACATCTTACAATTTAAATGATTACTGACAAATGTCTCACCTCTGTTAGTAACACATTATAACCCATTAAATTAATATAATTAATGTCCTCCTATTTACATGTATAATTGCAACATAAATTTTCTTTAAATATTCAAAGCATACAATTATAAAATTGTATTGACAGATTTTTTTTTTCTTCCCAGACCCCAATTGTCCCGTGGGAAATTTTGACATAAAAAAATATGGAGGGAAACCACTCTTTCATCATCTCCGACGAATCAGTTTTAATGTCTTCCTCAGGAAACCATCGAACGCGTCTTCGATTGTGTACGTCTCAGTAAATTCATAATATTTAAATGTCAGTTATGTTTTTCTAAAAAATGGATTTAGATTTTTATCATTACGATTTATAAAGAGAAAAAAATGAAAAAGAACCTTTAACATATTTTTAATAAATAAATATATGAGAGGAAGAGATATTTTTGTTTTAAAAACTTATTGGTAAAAGTCATATACCGGGTGTATGTAAAGTAACGACAGTGAAGAGACATCCGATTTGAATTATATTTATGCGAGTGAACATGGACAAATACTATTTATTACATGTACTTTATAACAACTGTATATTCGATAGTAAGGTTTATGAGAGGGGTTGAAAATGTCTACCATAGGCCCCTATACAACCTTTTCAACGGCGTATCACATTAAAATCAACCATTTCAAATGCGATTTGTCTCTTCACTTGCGTTACTTTATACACACTCTGTACAAGTAATGAAGTAAACAGAAAAATAACTGTGTGGAAATGTAATAATAATAATTATTGACAGAAGGAGAGACAGAAAATGGTACAGCGTTTAGTCCAACCAATGCGGCACATTGCTCTAATTCCTCTATTATTATTATTATTATTAAGAGCGTCATCGGAACTCGAACCCCTGATCCCGGTCTCTTTATTTCCATTATAGGGAGCTAAATTAAAACAATTCACGTAATAAACACCCCCAACACTTTATAAAAGGATAAAGTTATTGAAGGAAAATGAACATGAAATGGGGATGTATCATGCAATAAGCAAAGTGTAATAAATAGAGTAAAACGCGTATCAGAATTTCAAGTTGAGAAATCAATAAATTAATGAGCGAAGAACATTGGAAATTAGGGGAAACAAATCCAAATAAACAAATAGTGAAGAGATGTGCAAAAGAAGAATAACGTGTATTGTTTAAGCGCACAAACAAAATTATTATTATTATTTTTTGCAAAGTTAATTTGGGGATCTTTGTAGTGATATAATATCTTTGAATGGTGACTTAAATTAATTAAATTTCCAGAATAGAAGTAAATACAAACATTGACGATAAATGCTCAAAATTAATGAAAGGAAGCACAAAAGACTGATCTTTATTTATTTGAGAAAATGCGAAATTAATTCATTTTATTCTAATTCACTCTATTTCAAAATTCATTCACAGTAATGAAAATCATTATTCTCGATACGCAATAGATGAAGATGTCAAGAGTTTTTTTCACACAAAACAAGAATTGAACCCGTGGTTGTTCATGGACTTGGAAGTTCCTCACCTTATTTGGGAAATCAGTCTTGCTGTTTATGAAAAGAAAAGAACTGCAGGAATAAAGGTATGATTAACAATTTAATGAATAAATATTTAACATGATGGTTTGTGGAAAGGAAAACATCATCCGGAAGTAAAGGGATTCTTTCTTTAAGACACGATGAAAATAGCATTTTCACATATTTAACACACACACACACATATATATATATATAATATATATATATATATATATATATATATATATATATATATATATATATATATATATATATATATATATATATATATATATATATGTATATATATATATATTATATAGTGGCGCTCATAAGTATTTGTACACAGAAATACTTCAGTTACATTCGTCCTTATCTTCTATACAACATATAATTTTAAAAAATCAAAGAATTTGAGAAAAATAAAAAAATAAGTTAAAGTGGGATCGTCGTCGTAAAGAGCTGTCTACAGATCTTATTGACGTACAAGTCTGGAAAGAGTTATAGGAAGAGAGGAGAAGAACTTCGAATTCCATTACGAGGGTATCTGCGGTTATAAAGAAATGGAAAGGCTTTAGAACAATCGAAACTTTAACAAGGTTTGGACCATTTTGCAAGATTTCAGAACGTAGAGCTAAACGGATTGAAAGAATGTCTGCTGCGAAGTACGCCAAGGATCATCAAAATGATGGATGGAAGAAGTTCTCAGGACAGACGAAACCAAAATTGAATTATTTAGGAAAATCCAGCAGCTGAACTTTAGCAAAAATCAAATACTGCATTATTGGAAAAAAAAACCATTCCTATGGTTAAATATTGTGGTAGTATTTTGCTTCTTTGAAGATTCTTTAGTGCTTCTGGTTAAGGAAAGCTTGTCATCATCCATGGAATCTTGAATTCGAAAAAATATCAGCAAAGTTTAGAAGAAAATATATTACCTTCAGTTCAGTTCAGGAGATGCGAATGGATCGCAATTGAGTACCGCAACAACATACTGTAATAATCCAAAACATAAGTAAGAGCACTACGAAATGGCTCCAACAAAAGAATTTCAAGCTTCTTGAGTGACTGGACCAGTCAAAGCTCAGATCTCAATTTAATCCAGAATTTATGGTTTGATTTGAATAAATCTGTCTGCGAGAGAAAGCCTTCAAATAAGAATGAAATGCATTTATGAAACTCACAGAAGTTTCTTTAGGAAAATGTGCTAAATTTTCTATTGAGATATGCGAAACTTTGTAGAAAAGTACCTAAAACGGATCATTGAAGTCACTCAACCAAAAAATGGACACACAAAATATCAAATAATTTTCCAAGTAAATACACAAAAATTTCTGCATTTTAATTTTTTTTTTATTTTCGTCAAATTCTTTGATGTTTTACATTATATGTTGGAGTTAAACTAATTATTTTATGTTAAATTTTTCCAAAAGAACGGTAAACTTTTCATGACGATATTATGTATGATACAAAAGAAAAGGACGAATATGCTTATCTTAACTTAAATTGCGAGTCAGAAGTACTGTATTTGTTAGCGAGAAGTAATATTGTAGAATTTTCACTCGGATCCCTTCCTCTTTACTTAAAAATTTCACTTTATCTTTAAATTTCTTTCCTCCCTTTCAACCTCTCTTCTTCGTTTTGCTTCAAAACTTTTACTTGTCTTTAAATTTTCTTACATCTTTTAACCTTACTTCTTAAAAAGACAGCCTCGTATGGACCAGCTGTTGCTGTTTGGTGTCCTTTGTATTTCCTTTTGTATATAACTGATGCAAACCCACAAGGGAAAAGAAAAAATGATTGCAAGTCCTTTCGTGTATTCAGCAATACACCTCGTCAGGATTCCCTGACGAGGTGTATTGCTGAAAACATGAAAGCCCTTGGAATTATTTTTTCTTTTTTCTTGTGGGTTTGCATCTTTCATTCATTGCACGTGTTTCAGTGTAAAAATTCATCGTGTATATACAAGTGAAGTATTTATCTGCTCATTACGAATATTTAGCACCCCCCCCCTCTCTCTCTCTCTCTCTCTCTCTCTCTCTCTCTGTCTCTCTGGCTCTCTCTCTTCTCTCTCTTCTCTCTCTATATATATTATATATATATATATATATATATATATGTATATACTGTATATATATATATATATATATATATATATTCTGTATACACACACACACACACACACACATATATATATATATATATATATATATAATATATAGTCATGCGGTTTGCTTCTACAAAGCTTCAATTTAATATTTAGGAGAAATCCAATGACAAGGAGGAATGTAAATGCCATGAAAAGTCTTCTTTAATGCGCAACGTTTCGAGCAATACGCTCATCATCAGGCTAGATAATAACAATATGAAATTAGAATCAATAAATAAATGTGAACAAGACAAATAATTTCTATAAAAAGACTAAAAGAAGAGGGTTAAATTCAAAGTTATAAAAATTTACATATAAAATTACAAGAAATTTAAAGCTATTTTTAAATTACATATAGTAAATTTGAAATTAGTACACTGGAATAATTAACACTAATACAATGGAATAATTAACACTACGAACCTTTCAATGCCTCGGAACCAGCATTGAAAGGTTCGTAGTGTTAATTATTCATTGTATTAGTGTTAATTATTCCAGTGTACTAATTTCAAATTTACTATATGTAATTTAAAAATAGCTTTTAAATTTCTTGTAATTTTATATGTAATTTGTATAACTTTGAATTTAACCCTCTTCTTTTAGTCTTTTTATAGAAATTATTTTGTCTTGTTCACATTTATTTATTGATTCTAATTTCATATTGTTATTATCTAGCCTGATGATGAGCGTATTGCTCGAAACGTTGCGCATTAAAGAAGACTTTTCATGGCATTTACATTCCTCCTTGTCATTGGATTTCTCCTAAATATATATATATATATATATATATATATATATATATATATATATTCTGTATACACACATACACACACATATATATAATATATATATATATATATATATATATTCCGTATACACACACACACACACACATATATATATATATATATATATATATAATATATATATATATATATATGATGAATAAAACCACGAAGGAAAGGAAACACAAAAAGGTGCTCAAGCGCTTTCGTCTAATGACATCCTCAGGAACACTGAAGTACATAAAAGGTTACGGCCTATATATATCATAGTAAAAAATAGCCCTACCAATAATTCAGGCATTATCTATAAAATTGGGTGTAAACAATGTGATTCCTTTTACATAGGTCAGACGGGAAAGGATTTGCACACACGTATAAAACAGCGTCAATATTCCGTTAGAACAGGACAGTTGTCCAGTGCTCTTTTTGTCCATTTGTCAGAGTTATCCCACTGTATTGATTGGAATAATGCTTCAGTTTTATTTCATTCTAGCAACATTGTCAATAGAAATATTCTTGAGTCTGCCATTATCCAACTTTCAAATAACTTCAACATAAGCAAAGGTCTTTTTCAACTCGATCCTGTTGTTTTGAATTCCTTCAAAACAAATTTAGATAAAAAGGGTAGGACGCTAAATCTTTGGTAAACTTGTACGCTACTTTATTAACTTTTGATCTTCATTTTATTTTTATATATATCGAAACTTGACTCTAAAAGGCAAAGTGTTAAAACCCGGGCAGATTTCAAGTATAAATTTGTATTTTTAATTCATTTGATCTTGTGCTAAAAATCGATATTTTTCCTTACAAATCTGTATGCCTCTTTGTTAATCCTCTAATCTTTAATTTTTAATTTTTATTTTTACTTCTCCGTTTATTGCATATAATATATATATATATATATATGTGTGTAGATATGTATGTGTATATATATTAGTGATGTAGGTCACATCCGCATCCGCATCCGCATCCGCGGAACATCCGCATATTTTCTCGCATCCGCATCCGCATCTTGGACTGCGGATGTCGTGCGGATGTGGACCGTTGAGATAAAACGTCATTAATAAGCGGAAATTATCAAATTCTACTCTATTAATAGAACTAGTTCATTGTGCGCAAAAGTGATGCAAGCGACAAGACGAGAGGCTGTTCTTGTATGAAGTTACTCTCTTGCAACCTACTTAGATCCACGTTACAAAGCTAAGTTATTTTCACCTAGTACTGTACATTAGAACGAGTTAAATCATCACTTGGCAAAGCAGTTGAAGAGCTTCAATCTCTTGAATCTGTCGCTTCGCCACCCACCAAAAGAATAAAAGTTTCAGTGACAGAACCAACACCTTCAACAAGCAAATCTATCACAGAATCTGTCTCTCAGTTTCTTGAGTCAAGCAGCAATGACGAGACCTACGCGATGTCAAAAGATGTAGTAAAAATGATCGAGAGCTATCACCAAGAAAAACGCCTGGCTGCATGTGACAATCCTATTAGTTGGTGGAAAAATACGCAGAATATCTATCCATACTTGAGTAAACTTGCAAGGAAACATTTAGCCTGTCCTCCAACAAACGTACCAAGCGAGAGATTATTAGCAGTGCTGGATTAATATATGATGAAAAGAGAAACAGACTGGCAGCAGAAAAGGCAGAAAAGTTAATGTTCCTTAAGCATAACCTTCCTATAATTAAGTTTGAACATTAAACGATGAACATCTTAGTTTACGTTATTTTAATTACTCATTTATAAATATGCCTAATAAAACTTTAAACTTAATATAAATAGTTATCAAGCTAATTAAAGATCTCTTTCTATAAGGGTGGAGGTTGGGGAAAGAGGTCGGTGGGGTGCATTTGAGTTGGGTTCACGTCCCGCATCCTGGTAACACAATTATGGTTTCTAATTGTGGCTGAAACTCAACAAAATATAACGAATTTATTTGCAGACGAATTCACTAATTGATTTCTATATTAGTTAGATGCTTGATATTATTTTATATGTTCAGAGAAAAGTACAGCAATTATTGTACAATTAATCAATTATACTACATTATAGCTACAGCTCTCTCTATACAATAACTTATTATATACGTTAAACACAACAAATCTCGAATATATCCTAAAAAATAACGAAAATGTAGACATCCGCATCCGCATCCGCATCCGCGGATGTTGAAATCAAACATCCTCATCCGCATCCGCATCCGCGGATGTGAAAAAAATGACATCCGCTACATCACTAATATATTATATATATATATATATATGTTTGTGTGTGTTATTTATTTATTTATTTATTTTTTAATTTTCATATATATATATATATATATATATATTCGGTATACACACACACACACATATATATATACAGGGTGTTATCAAATTATGTTTCATAAATAAGTATAGAGGACATCAAAGTGAACAAAAAAGTTCCTATGAACATAAATTCAGAAATCGTTTCTTTTCCGAGATACATTGCTTTTTTGCCGAGTATGATACTATTCTCTGCACACCTACTGTATGCTTTCTAGATATATCAGATAAATCTTGTCTCCCCAAATAGTCACACATTTTCTCTCTAACAATTCTTTCAGATATTTTGGAGAGATGAGATATCAGTGACACTGCTTTGTAGTATTTTGACTCAGACCGTCCTCTTCCTTTGAGGACAATGTTTGTCCTTTTCATGATGTCCGATATTTCTCCTATGTCCAGAGAATTCCTCCATATCTAGTATGGATTTGCAGCAATTTCATTCTTATAGTTTTTAATTATCAAGGCATTATATATATATATACAGGGTGTCCCATAAGTCCGGCATCATAGAAGAAATTCATATTTTTCTATTTCTACAAACCATAATTCATATTTTTCTCTTTCTACAGGCCATAATGTCTGTGAGCAAGGAAGAACGAATCTAGATAATTCTACTCATAGGAAATCGGAGTCAAAGAGAGGCCGCTGCTGAATTTAACAGACTGCATCCAGACCGCGAGCCAATAACACAGAGTTGTGTTAGCAGACTTGTTGCAAAGTTTAAGGAAACAGGATCCATAGAAGATAAACCACGCAGTGGACCTTCAAGGAGGTCCACTGATGATGATACAGCGACTGCTATCCTGGCTCATTTTAACAGAAGTCCCAATAAGTCTCTTCGGCGATTGTCCGCCGAGACAGGAGTGTCGAAATGTAGCATCCATCGCATTCTTCAGGCTCACAAATGGCATCCATATAAACTTCAGATCCTACAGAAATTAAGCGAAGATGATCACGACCGGCAGATGGAATTTTGTGAATGGGCTACGGAACAATATGCTCGGGATGCCAATTCCCCGTCCACCATTCTGTTCAGTGACGAGGCTGTTTTTTATGGAAATGGTGAGGTAAATCGACAGAATACCCGCTACTGATCTCAAAACAACCCTCACTGGTATACCTCTTCAAAGGAACAAGGTGCATCTCGGGTGATGGTATGGTGTGGCATTTGGAAGGATCGCATCATAGGCCCCCTCTTTTTCGATGAACATCTCACTGGAGGCACCTACCTACGTATGCTCAAGGAAGAAGCATTTCCCAGTGTCTTGAACGAAGAAGGAAATTTCCCAACATGGTTCCAGCAAGACGGCGCTCCTGCACATTACAGCACCCAAGTAAGGGAATACCTGTACCAACAATTCCCTGGTCATTGGATAGGACGTCGATGGCCTGTGGAATGGCCAGCTAGAAGCCCGGATCTCACGCCACTAGATTTTTATCTCTGGAGCCACTTGAAAGCGCTGGTATACGCAGAGAAAATTAGGAGTGTTGAACATTTGCGGCAGCGCATTATTGGGGCATGTAACACCATTACTCCTGACATTATTCACCGTGTGCTTGCTGACTGGGTATCACGTCTGAATTTGTGTATTGAAAACACTGGTGGACATAGTGAGCACGTTCTGTAAATAAAAGCTTTGTTTTGCCTTTTTTAATTATTTTTCCTATGATGCCGGACTTATGGGACACCCTGTCTATATATATTAATGTAAAGAACGACGCTTGTGTAGAAGAGCGTCCGCACAAGAAGAGGAGAAAGAACGAACAAATGAAAAATGAGGCACCTCCAGGAATCGAACCCGAGATCATCAATTTGCCAGTCGGATTCTGCTCGTATGTAGGAGAATGGGAAGATCTTCCCCTCCCCAGCTTTACCTGGGGGGGGGAGATCTTCAAGTGAAGCGAATATTATAACAATATCAAAGGTCTTCAGGCACACAAATGCATGCGAACTTTTTGAAAAGAACACAAAACACCTGGCTCAGAAATATCCATTGTGAAATTGTCGTAGCTCTGATATGCGAGATGCGGAGCCCAAGAAACAAATTTTAAAAACCAGTAAGCCAGGCCTAGAGATGGACGCGCCCTCCAGAAGGGCTTGAGACCAAAACCATGAAACTCGGTTCAGTCGTTAACGAGTAATAACGTTCGCTAACTTTAATAAATTTGTTTATCTCAAAACTTGATTTTCGGGCGTACGCCCTTTCTATTCTATACGCCTCGCCTGTTCCCCTAGTCTAGATCTCCCGAGATAAAATCGCGAACTGACCTACTGGTAGTGCTAACCCTGATGCAGGGTTAGCATAAAAGTATGCAATACCTGTAGACGTATCCACTTTATTCGACCCCTTTAATCGGAATATTCAACTCTATTTTCTATAAACTCACTGGGCTTGCAAAGCCGTCAAAATGCGATATTCACACCTTCCCCAATGTACAGGGTGTTTGTCTGATTAATTGTATTTATATGTGGTAGGTGAAATTTAAGAAACAAGTCACTAGCAACAATTACTTTAATTACAGTAAATACAGTTACTAATTACAGTTATTAATCAAGAATATCGGTGTGCGCACCATCATTTTCGTAACAAAGGATTATGCGTCTCCATGTGCGGTGTGAGAATGGACGCTGCGTTGCTGGAGTGATTGCACCAAATGCATCTCCATCATCGTGTTTCAGTTCCTCTGTTGTATGGTAACGCACTAGGGATACGTTCTGCACACTGGTCAGAAAACATCACTGTTGCACGTGCAGGAATTGTTGGAAAAACGGTCAAAAACCGTTCACAGGCTTCATATCGTTTCTGCATGTCTGTATCGCTTAATTCATTAACAAATGACGGGCGGTATGGTTTCATGCCGAGATCTTTTCTCATATGATCTCTCATTGTGGACATGGGGACTTCAAGTTTTTGTGATCGTTTCCGAAGTGATTTTTTTCGGTGAACCAGACACCGGTGCAATCACACTTTCACATTGTTCTGTTCGCATTGTTGGTCTTCTCCACCGTAGTCTGTGCTTGATTGGAGCCAGTTTCAAATATCTTTTTCTCCCAGCGTAATACCGTCTTGTTTGGTGGTGCTGCCTTATTGAATCTTGTGTTGAAATCATTCTGGATATCATGCATCGTTTTGCCAGTATGTGACCTTTCATGAGCACATGTGCTCATCACTTTCCTTTCCTCCAGAGTGTAAGTGGATTGGTCTGCCATTGTTCACACAACTCTAATACATAGAAAAGAAAAAAATGTCTATGAATCATATATAAATTCAATTAATCACAAAAATAAAATTGGTATTACAATATGTAAACTTTGTAGGGGGTGCTGGGACTTTTCGAACACCCTGTACAAAGGCAAGTTAGGATAACGTACGGCTTCGAAAATTAAGTTTATCCAAATAGTTCCTCAAGTTAAACTTCAAATTTTAATAATTTCTACTAAATAATCTCAAATAAAGGAAACTCATCCACAAATACAGTATATATATACACCTCAAAATCTTTTGCTTCAAACTATCAAAAATTATGTTCAGCATGCTCTCTTCTTAAGTCATAACCATAACATTCTTTGTCTTGTCTTAAGTTCTTTTATAGTTTTTAACTATAAACTTCTGACTAATTTAATCGTATCTTCAAATTTCTATCAACGGTGTTAATCTTTCAGTTAACATTCTTGACTCGACGAAATCTTCCGGCTAACTGACATTCATCATTCAAAAGATGGTGGACCGAAGGGAGGAGTAGTTATCCTCCGCAAATTCGTCTGCTACGAATACTTTTAAGAAAGTTAGCACTTATGGACTTTTCTGTTCTCGTAGTATATTAAATTTTTAGCTTTTCTCCGCCTTCTTAAGACGTCACAAAATGCAGGTTTGATTTAAATTGCATACATTTGTTTTATTCGTGGTTATTGTGGGAATTATTTTACATAATATATACAAGCATAACCGCGAATTTTGGCATATGAAAACCTGTAAGTCGGAGACGAGGCGCTGACAATAAGATGACGACAGGAGAGAGTCAAAAACAACTTGGCGACATTTCATCAACCGAGAGGATACAACGCTTTTTCGTCCACAGGTGTTTCACATGTTATGTGCAATTTCTCCTCCGTTTAAATAATACTTTATTATTATTATTATTATTTTCTTATTATTTTCACATATCTTTTATGCAGTTATATTCAATTTACAAGAAATGACTTTATACAAGGAATAAACGTAAAAGTTTTAATTTAATTATTGCGTGATGATACATCTTTCAATTTTACTTTATAAGCCACAGAGCGATAATAAAATGTTACACTCATTTAGTCAAACTTATTAAGCTCTACTGGAATGAGAGAAACGTTACAATATACTAATTAATTTTAACATAGTAACCAACAACAATGATTGTCATACATGCATAAATACTGATTCCTTTCGAGTGAACATTTCGTTCATAACTATGAAATATAAACATTTTTATTTACTGAGTAATTAGTTCTGTTCGACAAATATCCACATATCCCTTACTGTACTACTACTAATATGTAAATACAATAGTTTGCTAAAGTATTATTTTTAATTCTTTTTCCATTTGTAATTCGAATACTGAAAATCAGTTTTACTTAACTTTCTTTTCAGATATACTTAGCGAATAATGTAACCTTTGACCATTACGGTAAACCTTATGTGAAAACTCTTCCAGTGTTTGCTGCACAGCGTGGCATCGCCTACTCCCACACAGTGCAATTTACGCATCCTGGAGGAATGTGCGGTCGCTTCGTCATTGTTGTCAGAGAAGTTGAAAATGAGCATCTGATAATCTATGAGCTACAAGGAATTGGATATGTTTTCAAATAAAATACATTTAGGCCTATTACTGAGACCCACTACTTTATTATTATGGACCTTTTCCAGTTTGTGTACCGTTTTTCATATAATTTATTTTGAGAATATTTTTGTTAAAACTAACGAAAATATCACGACTTAACCTAACCAATTATCAAGAGCGTACAGTTGATCTATTAGTAAATAGTAAATACTATTCCAGAAACAAACAATGTTATAATTAATAATAGATCAACTGTACGCCCTTGATAATTGATTAGGTTAAGTCGTGATATTTTCGTTAGTTTTAACAAAAATATTCTCAAAAATAAATGATATGAAAAACGGTACACAAACTGGAAAAGGTCCTTATTATTAAATAGCAAATACATATCTGCTTTTCGAATGTAACTCGTTTTAGATTTTAAACGTAACTTTCCACGATCTTATAAACAACTATTAGTCTCTATCATTAGAAGTTGCATTTTATGTATGGACTATACTCGCATCTAAATGGAATTTTAGCCTAATTTATCCTGTATCACAGCAAAAGCTTATTACGTCATCACTTGTTAAGAGATAATAGCATATCCTAAGGCTAAATTATTATTATTATTGTAGATGTTTATCGACTCACAAAAATAATCACAAATTATTTTTCTTCATGAATAACAAAGTACTTAACTGATCATTATTATAATTATAATTTAAACTATTTCTTCTTTATGAATACGTTCTCTATCTATTAATCTGAGAGTCAGTGTTGCACACGAGGAAGATGTGACTATCATATCAAAAGCCATTTTTGAAGGGCATTTTATATCAAGTGGACAGACACTGTGTAAAGTTAAAACAACGCCATTACGCTGATAATACACCATAGAGTAAATAGTCGTTTTAAAGATGGTGGAAAGGTGTTTTTCCTTAAGTGGAGTCTGTATATGGCATCCGTATGTATGAAATTTACATTAAATTCATTGTAATAAATGTTATTTTGCTTTATATGAATACTCTCTTATAAAATTATAATTAAATTGGAATCTTTACCGTTTCATGTACTGTTTCCGATTTTGTTGAAAATAAAATATTTAATGTATATTTTTACGCTGATTTAAAAAATGTAATGTCTTTTTTGGAGAAATGAGCGGTTCAAAAGTTAGGTTAGGTTAGGTTAATTGAATACTAGGTTAGGTCAACTGTATACCCTTGACGATTGGTTAGGTTAAGTTGTGATATTTTCGTTAAAACTAACGAAAATATCACGACTTAACCTAACCAATCATCAAGGGCGTACAGATGACCTAACTGGGCATTCAGTTGACCTAACCGGGCATTCAGTTGACCTAACCGGGTTCAGTTAACCTAACCGGGCATTCAATTAACTTAACCGAACAGAAAAATAACGGTTGAAATCTATTCACACAAATACTTAGTGACATAAGCCAATATTACTAAAAAATACAATAACTCTTGTATTAGTTTTCAGTTGTATTGTTATAGTTTTAGACCTAATACAAAATTACAATAACAAACATAACGTTTGAACCACTCATTTCTCCAAAAAAAGAATTATATTTTTGAAATCTGCGTAAAAATCTACATTAAATACCTTATTTTCAACAACATCAGAAACAGTACAAGAAACGGTAAAGACCCTGAAATTGACTAAAAATTTTATAGAAACTGTAACTAAACATAACTTAAATTTTCACATTTAAAACTTTATTCAGACAAAGAATAGAAGTTCCCTAAAGTTTTACAGTATTTTTTCAATATTTTGTTTTACAACTTAGATATCTGATGTATGATAATATTAACAACGAAAGGGATTGTCGTCTGAATACGCTACAAGGAAGAATCGAAATTTAATGCGATTCACTATTTATTACATAAGGAAATTTGCCACATTTTTAATATAAATTTTTTTATGTAAGATTGTGTTTTAAGATAAATGTAGAAATTAAACAGAAATTTTATATTGGCCTACCAAAGTCTGACTCCCGTTTCATCTATGATGAGCACTTCAAAACTCTCCACTTACAAATGCTTGTTCTTGATTGGTTTATGCTCAATTGGAAGAATCTGCTCTTCCTTTAGTTTCAACTGAGGATGATTACGAATAAATATCTGAATAACGTTTCAGCACTTCTGTTCGGGAATATTCGTTAATTTCTTTATAATCTCTTGTAAACAAACTGTCAATTACCTAAATTAACAGTTACTGATCGTTTGCATAACAACTAATTATTTTTGTAAGACATTAAAAGTATCATTTGTTAACCTTGAACTAATAAAACATAGAACGTGCGGGGATTTTTCCTTAACTGCTACTTACAGATACAAATGACTACATCTGAAATAGTTACGTTTTGACTAAAAGTATGTGATGAGGTCAGATCAACATTTTTGACGTCACTGAAATTATGTGGTAGTGAAGAGCCAAATTGTGTTAAATTATTTCATATATTTTTTTATTTCATTGAAAGACTGCGAAAATCATTGATTTGGTGAAAGTCCATATTGAGTCACAATGTAGAGACCAAATAGTTAGGCAAAGTGCCTGTCATTAAAAATACAAATCTGTTACAGAGAGCAATTACCTGTGATGTGACCAAATTGCTTCTTACAGTTTTTATCTGCTATTTTCCTGCACTGAACAGCAATCGAACAGCTGTACTTCTAATATACTTTATGTGAAATACAGTTATTGTAAATAACTTGCCTTTTATCATAAAATTCCTTTGTCACTTCTGTACATAATTTAAGACTTGTTAGTTTGAAAGTTCGTGTAAACATTGGCAAACAAAACTCGGCACATATTTATAAAGTTTTCATGTAACACCTAAATGAACTTCATCATTTGGAAGATGAATTTTTTAATTCCAATTAAATGAGGGGCTCACTCGTATTCGAAAAGTGAAACTTTATAAAGAAAGAAATTTATAAAGATCATAGTAATGCGTTACTATTGCATCTACACACGTCGATAAATAATTAATTAATAACCATGAATCCTGGTGATGTTCAAGCACAATCTTTCCATCGATGGAAATGTGAGTTCTCGTCTTGTTTTTCCAGTGTGGTTAACTTTTCATGGATTGTCATTGATTGCCTAAAGGAAACCAATATACAAAGGTGGGCACCCGGGCCTCAAAAAGGACCGACGGTCCCGGTCCCGGTCCTTGCCTCAAACTGGACCGACGGTCCCGGTCACGGTCCTTTCTGAAGGTAGGACCTAGGAACGACTCGTCTCTCGGTCCTTATATATAATATAAGTGAAAAATTTGATTAAAATGAAAAATTGCCGGGATTGCCGGGTTCAGTTCTTCCGCTAGGAGCTCCAGTTGCTTGACTTGAAGTTGAAGCACTAACATCAGTAGATTCTTCGTCTCCTCCAGGTGTTGAAACAAGCTTCAGTTCAGTCTCAGTCTCTTTCCGAGTCTTCTGGAGGAAACGATCCATCTTCTTTAGAACTTCAAATAATCACTAAACACACTAAAATCACTAAAAAAGACCGTAAGGACCGGACCGTCCGGAATTGCTTAAAAATGGACCGTCGCTCCTCATTTCGGTCCTCACTGAGAAAAGGACCGACTTTCCCGCTCACGGTCCTTAAAAAGGACCGAGTTCCTGGAGTTCGGTCCTTTTGGAACTCGGTCCTGCCCACCTTTGCCAATATATGGCTTAATGTAGGCAAACTACATTAAACGAACGATGGTGAATCACTCTTTTTCCATAAATGAGAAAGTGTTGTCTTTCATGTTCACTTCCTCCTGTAGATAACCTTTGCTGGATCACCACTGGTAAACTGGTAAAGCCTATCAACATTTGCTCGTCAAGGGATAATTTATATTAAAGCGACAGTTAACCTAGGGTTGATGACCGCTACCGTTTCCTCATAAAAATTGTAGACTTTCATCTTTGGCACATCTTTGGTGGTTTGCTACTGTATTATAGTTTCACGAAGGCAGACTCTTCATGTGCAGTAATTTTGTATTGCCAACCGAGCCCCATTCATGATTAGGTGGCATCAACCTGAGAACTGACTGACGGTAGTGATCCTTGATATTTATTTTGAAATATGACAATAAACTAATAACGTAATAAAGCCAAAATCTTAAAAGACAAAATGTGATAAACTTTCTGAGAAAATATGTATTTCCGCATGTTCGACAAGTTATATCATATGTATAACACCCAGATGTAATGAGTAAATAATATTATTTTATACCTGGCAAGATCATGAGGAAGTGGTGAGTGAAAAGAGGAATGAAGTGGGTAGATGTGTGTAGAGGTATGAAAATGGGAAAACGTAAATACTGTATTTACAATATTGCATTATATCAGTACAAGAGTATAGAAACGGTTTCAGAGGCAGACAGGATC
The DNA here is from genome assembly GCA_023014485.1 of Bathynomus jamesi. Classification (NCBI taxonomy): domain Eukaryota; kingdom Metazoa; phylum Arthropoda; class Malacostraca; order Isopoda; family Cirolanidae; genus Bathynomus; species Bathynomus jamesi. The sequence goes on along the minus strand of JAJOZX010004572.1, from coordinate 293,666 downwards.
AGTAGCTTTTTGGGACTACCTAGTGTTCCAAGTGTTCCCCACAACTACAACCTGGTATGCACCACTGGTATATCCCGGTTAAGTTAAGAATTCGCACGGGACAACAGCGGTGCTGCAACGCGCTTGTTCCAGAACACTTAGACCCGTTTAATTAAAATGGTTGAGTAGAGCTTCGGTCTTTGCCTGGCCAGCTCTCTCCAACTGGTTGAGGATCACGGTTGGTGAATGAGAAGAATATCCACATGAAGTGAAAACAAGTAAATAAAACTTTAGATTAAAACTTCAGTGCAGCACATTATAAAACCAGATTATAACGGTTTAAAAATATTCACTCAATATAAAATGCAATCAAATTCGACGAATGTACAGGAGCAGTACGAAAGTAAAGCTTCTTACTGTATTTGCGAACTGAAAAATAAGAGGCATTACTTTCGTACCGACCCTCGTATTATACTCGTATAAATATTACATTAAGGAAAAATGTTATCATATTAATATTTCATGTATTTTTTTCCCTTTGCGATTGACAGCCGTTTCAAACCTTGAAAGGCTGATATCACCGCGAAACTAAGTTAGTGGGAGGATAAGAGCCGCGACAGTCAGGGGAATTCAAATATAGGGGCAACAGAAAAAGAAGCACTATCTGCAAAAACAGGCCGAAGACGCATCGAGGAAGGACGTGAAAGCAACTCCGGGAAGCACTGCAAACGAAAGTCGAATAAAGTTGCGAAAAACAGAAACGTGCTCAATTGTGATAGGGACATGGCAATAAGGGCACGGCTCAGGACAATTAACAGACATAAAGTGGACGATGGTACCGAAGAGGAGGGGAATCACATTCCGCTTGAAAGCTAACTACCGGTGAAGAACGGAAGGTACTGGTAGGACGCATGAGACCGGACAATCACCCAAGATCACAGCCACAACACTACTCTGATCCAGAAATCAGTGTAGGGGACGTAAGCGGAAGAGAAAGAGAAGCCATAGCAGAAAAAAGGAAAATTCATCGCACGCACGCATCCAGCCACCACCGACTGTAACAAGGGAAAGGCGAATCATAGCACACTCAGTCCCACCGCCAATAGACGTCAGTAGTATGCCCGCAAAATGGTAGAGTGCATATGCAATTGCAATGCTGATCAAATGAATGCCAGTGCCACCCCCCTTGTTGCAAGGTGCCAAACTCCTTCACCCCACTGCAGTGCCAGTCCCCAGGGTTCCCCCCAAAAGGGGGGAATCCCCCAAGCAAGCTGGGGGTGTCCATCTAACCTCTTTGGGGAGAGAGAGAGAGAGAGAGAGAGAGCGGAAGATCCACGTGTATATTGGGAGCTCAGGGTAGCATCACTTGGTTTAGAAATCGAAATCCGCCAGTTGGCTTACTCAGCCAGTTTGCAGTTGGCTTAATCCACCAGTTGGCTTAGAAGACTTAGAAGACGTAAATGGAAGATGTATATATACATATATCGTTTGAGCTGTCAGATTGCGCTATACAGTTATTGTTGGCAGTTGCCTTAGAAATCCTCAGTCGGCTTAGAAGGCGTAACCAGCCATTTGGTGTATATATATATATATATATAAATTTTTTTTTTCCATCTCCCAGTTATTTCTTAATATCGTTTATATGTACAACCAAAAGAACTAAATAAAACACCATTACCTCGTTCTGTTTATTTAGGTGAGTTAAGGGAAATAATTCATGAAATATGTAGGAAATAGATTAACATTCAAAAATAATGTACAGCAAAAATACACACATTAGCGAAGGATATATATATATATATATATATATATATATATATATACAGAGCTGGGCATTTGCGGCATATTTTGCGGTACTGCGGTACTGCGGTACTACCGCAAACCGCAAACCGGAACCGCATAACACAGTACCGCAAAGGATCGCTGAAAGTACCGCAGTACCGCTACCGCATTCAAATTTCCGCGTACCGGTTTGGTGCCGGTTTGGTAGTTTGGTAGTACCGCAGTACCGCAGTACCGCAAAATATGCCGCAAATGCCCAGCTCTGTATATATATATATATATATAAACAGCACAACTTATATAAAAACAAAATACATTCACTTTATGTTCTACCGCGCTTAACTAAAATACTAAACTACTAAACTTGCACCTGATCGAGTCTACAGTTACAGCATTGTTGCTTTGGACTATACAATAAATATGATTTAGTATTATTTCACCACTCAAGGTGTGCGGGTGCCTACATTCGATGTGAAGGGCCTTCACTTCGTCCAATACTATTTTTGTGTCCACATTACAATTGGTTGCAAATTACCTTTAAGCACGGACAGAATACAATCAAAAGCACGCACAAAAAGGGCGTCGTTAGCCACAACATCATCATTAAATTCAAGTTTATAAACGCTCTTTTCCAATCGAGGGATTTTTCTTACTGATCTGAACTTTCAATCGTGAACTCTACTTCACAACGCATAGCCGCAGTTGAAATAATCTTCTAAGTCGTAACAACAGCTGCTCATTATATAAAGATACAACTCTTCAGGGTGAACAGTGTAGGTGAGCTCTGCCCTGTACTGCTCAAGTCCTTTGTACCAAAGTTCATGATATTTCGAAGAGTTTAAACCTTTTAAATACGCATCCAGCTCTAGATCATTCTCGCCATGTTCATTCCTAGCTTCGGTAAACCCGTCGAGCAGAGCGGTTTATGCGTATTCAAGAACCGTATCAAAATAAACCAAATCCGTAACACATGCGTCTAATATAGGTTTTAGTTTGTGGAAACCAACGATTTCAAACATTGTGTCGAGGATAAAGAGGTTTCGCGTGGGGACAAGAACGTTATTATCAGAAGCATTCTTCTACATCAGTCGAACATCAATGCATGGCTGATCGTTATTTATACACAACATACAAACAATGGCATATGAGGGGTTATCACTAATCTGTTCTCTTCTGTACCTACATCTGCAGGTATTTAATAACGATCCTCAATCCACTTCTCAACTATCATGAAGACTCTATTCATCGCCTCAACACTTATATAAACAACATTACGTTTACCAGAGTTTGCTTGTCTACAAGTCTTTCAAGTACATAGTTAATGGCACCGGTTTTACGTCTGAAGCTGCATCGTTTTCTACTGTGAGAGTGCACAACCAGTCGGTTCAAGCTCTGAGATGACTATGAGCAACCGGTGCGCGGTTTGGCTCGGACACAGGTGTGGAGGAGTAAGTCATACCAAGCGTTAATGTTTCGTGTACGCCGTACGGGCTTGTTCCAGCATGAAAGAATAATGCGAGTACTTGTACCCATCATACCGGCCAATTTTTCCGATACATGGTGAATATCGGTTTTAATGTTTTATCGGAATGCGCACTAGACGTTCATTTCCACAAACTAAACACATTAACAATCCGGCGCACTATTTGAGAGAAACATGTGCCCGAACTTATCCTTTTTGTTTAACAGTCGATACTCGTCTCTAAATTCTATTAAAAACTCACACAGGTCTTTAGCCACAACCGCACTGCGAACCTCGTCATGAAATATATGAATGTAGTGGTAAAAGTATTTTAGACTATCCATTATGACGAGATTTACATTTTCAGCCGCAGAGTAAGCGTACTCGGTATGATGGAGCATGACATAATACCGCCTGTCATACCACTTATCAACAAGACTCACTACCCATACCTGTTGCTTCTCTTCTGCATGCGTTGTTTCTTTCACTTCACGGTATATGTACGCTTTTATACAATTTAGCCCTAGAACGTAGTCCATAACTGCGAGGGTTGTTTCTGTGAATGACAGCTAAGGTGTCTTTTGGCATGAAATTATTCTTAAACACAGCAAAGAACAATGATGCGATTGTGGATGTGACTTGCAGCGGATCGCAGTTGAAACGCGCACATTACATTATTCACGCAATAACGCTCACGTTCATCAGCTATGTTGTAAGGATTAACTTCATTAAAACTTTTGTAGTAGCGGTCGAAATCTTCACACTCACTATCACTCCTTTTGGTGTAGTTAAAGTATTGTTTGGGGGAAGGTAGTCCTACGTAATTTAAAGTGTCACTAGTGAGGAAAGTGTAAAGAAAATATCCTGTTGAATCTTCGGCGGCTACACCCATCACCTTCGGTAGTTTAGCTAGTTTACAAGGTGTGAATAATAAAATATCTTTAAACTCAACATTACCTCTTATTTGCATTTGTATAAATTTGTTGCACCTTTTCAAGGGATCGCCTGTAAATATTTCCGATGACTCGTGTTCAAGCAGTTCCTTGTAAAGGAACTGTGTGTCAAAATTTTCTTCGTTATGGGCAAGAATATACACTGGCATTTCTTTGAAATTGTCAGCTAACTTAACAATATAGGATACAAAGAGTTTCACAGGATTGTCGTGTTCAATCGTTTTAAAAACGTTTGTCTGTTTACCACATTTGTGACAATCATCACACTCGACTTCCATGTACTCATCACAGATAGTCTGGCTTACGAGTAGATGTGGGATAACTTCTTTTGTTTCAGGGTTTGTGTAAGTTTCTATATCGTAGTATACGGTTGTACATGATTTATTTTTAGGCTTAGCATCTTTCATATAACATACATGCTTTACTTCGTCCTCCTTATATTTTTCATGACATGTAGAACAGTGAATTTAAACGCATTTATGCTAAAACTTACCCAAGTTATCCATCATATGAAACATACCACATTCACATATTCTCATTTTCCTTCAAGTGCCAATTGACTTATGGAGCTCAAAGCATTTATTATTGAAAAATGTACGTCTGCTCACATTACATTCCCTCTTCTCAGCTTCAACTACACGACTTTCATATTTGGAGCTTTTACACTGCTCACAAACCATGTGACATTCCTTACAATGTTTCACTGTATCATCCGCAAACTCGAGACATCCCTTACACAAATCATGATGCCTTTCATATTTCCGTCTTTTATCATAATTAGCGTAAAGGTCCTTTACATTGCGGATGGGGAGATACGTTGTTCCTGACAATTCTAAAACAAGTAGAGGTCTTGTACGATCTCTCACACAGCTTTTTAAAAAACACAGTCCTACGATGAACATCCATTCCAAATACAACTATACGAACATTAATTTCCTGCTCTCCCTTTCTCACCTCTTCAGGACCCATATTACACTCAAACTCAAGCTTGCAAATTGAAGCCAGTTTACGAGCACGCTGCACAACCGTAGACAACCAAATATTTTGAGCCCGTGTGTTTAGTACAGTAAACATACGGGCCAAGACTATTGCTATAAAGCTGCAACCACGATCGGCGTTATATGCCGTCTGTAAATAGCCTGAGAATTGAAGTTAAGAGTATAAGGTGTGGCACTATGACCCGCAACATGAATAATCTGTCAATATCTACCGTAAAGTTGTCCATATTAAAAGCTGTAATACTTTGAGAGGCCTGCATTATACGCCCCAAGATATATTCTACATCTACATCGGCGAAAGGTCTGAATGGTATTATTACCCAAAAATCATCTGCATCCCCGTCAACTGAACCGAACTCGAAGTATAATCTCGTCCTGACTTCACGTTCGTCGCTCTTTTGAAGAGGAAACTCCACAATACGTTCAACTACGCGCCGCAGTCCGTGTTCAACACCGTTGCTATACAGGGTTCCAGGGTCAATCCTGACTATATACCGATTTCTAGTCAGGGCCGGGGTGGGGTTAGCGGTGTGCACCAGTTCGAATGTAATACCTTCCTCTACAGCATGAGAAGCTGCTGTTGTGGAGGATGTACTCGGAATTGAAGAGGAATAAGGGGGGTACAAATTTAATTGAGGAGGGAGGTAGCGTGGAGGTTGTGTCGTAAACGTAGAGGGCTGGAGCTCTATTACTGGGGGTCTAGCAGCCGGTGTACTCCTGGCACGTTTTATACCTGATGTGGAAGGTTCTTCATCAACGTGCCTACGCTTTGAACTGCCACGTGGTGGAGGTGTCGCTGGTGAGGGTTCGTCAGCGGGGGCGGGGTCGTCTGTAATATCGATGATGGGGTGCAGTACCTCATAGTCATTCACTGTTCTGTGGACGAAGAAGAAAAACAAGAATATAAGGAACATCACTTACATTTTTATTATATTTTGTAAATGTTCCACTTAGGGGTGTGACATGTTAGAGATGGAATCTGTAGAAAAATTCAAATTCACAAGCCCATCCACATTTATTTTAACTGACCCTACAGGATGTAGGCTATCACTGTGTTTATGCTTAAAATCATTAAATATAAGGGGGAGATGTTCTTAAGATTTCTGCATAAAGTAATATGGTACTATGCGACCTACCAGTCAGTGTTCAAAGAGTACCAAGATGATATTTTATGCCACAAAGGCGTATATGACGTTAATTCGTTAAAGAGAAATGAGCGTAGAGTCATTGTAATTTGACGATCTCATATTAGAAATGGATAAAACGTTTGCGAGACATTTACAGTGTTCTCCCACCATCTTAACATAAGCGTATTCTTCATCAATCAGAATCTATTTTTCAAAAATAGATACATACGTGATGTGTCATTAAATACACAATATCTAGTCTTATTCGCGCAATGTAGAGATGTGTCACAAATTGGGGTATTAGCCAATCAAATGTTCCCGAATCAGGGTAAAGAGTTTTTGGAAACTACAAGTCAACGTTACGTATATTTGCTTTGTGACCTTCACGCGCGAAATACGTTTAAGATGCTTCGAAGAACGAATACATTCCCAAACGAGCCTGAAACAGTGTATATTCCAGAATGACAAATATGCTAAAGAAATACAGTGAATTAATAAAAAACTATTATAGATTGCCACGGGCATTGCAGCAGATGTTTGTTAAAAATATCGACTCGGACTTTTTAAAATGCATCTGTGAAATCTGCCTTAATGTTATAAAATGTAATGTACCAGTGAAACCCACTCAGAAGGCTTGCCTACGTCGTTACAAGAACACGTACGCTCGCTCGTAAAATTCAAATTGTGGGGAAGAAAAAGGGAATTATTGTACAAAGAAGGGGATCATTCCTCCCCATCTTATTTTCAGTTTTGGGACCTTTACTGTCGAAATTAATATAATGAAGAAAGTGGTAGTGATTCCGCACTAGGTGTATGCTTCACTCCAAAGTTCAAAGAGTCCAGACACGGTTCTAGAACCCCGTTAAAGCAGGCTTAACCCTTTAACGCCGGACTTTTTTGTAGGGTTAAGTCTAAATGCGCGTATTTAAAAAGTTAACTAGAGGCAACATCTGACGGTAAAGGGTTAAAACAATGGAAAGCGAATTGATAGACCTATTAAAACATTGAAAAGTCACCCGATGAGAAAATAATCTTGTACCAAGAGGCTCTGCAGAAATTTCTTTATAAGTACGAAGATTATAAGAATCCGACAGAGATCCCCGTGGTTGTTAGGCACAACGCGGGCAACGATGAGCATGGCTATATAGGACCTGGGCACGACGTTAGACATAACGAACGAAAGAATAACGGAACGCAACAAATTGAGCATGTATTAAAAAGCAGTCTCCACCATACATTGAGGAATAAAGGCTTAAGTCTTTATAATCTATTGAGTGAAGACCCCGTCATACAGTGGACCGATACAGGCCAGGTCATTGTTGAAGGAACAAGGGTACAGGGATCGAATATCATCGACATTGACCATGATCTGGTGAGAAAGTGGGACAGGCCCTCACCATCAGGATGGAAGCATATTAAAGCAAGACTACAACAAGTAAATGTCCCCAAAACATTGATAGGAAATCTGAATAGGTTAAAAGACTTGGAGCAAGTCTCGCATGTGCTACAACTGAGTGCGCCATCGCCCCCAACGATAGCATCTCTGAAGAGGAGAAAGAAGAGACCAAACAACAACGGCCAACCCTATCGACGTGTCTCTAAAATAAGTAAATGGCTAACATATTAAGAAAACGCTATTATGATTTGTCTAACCCAGTCTCCTATGGCGGTGTTGATAGACTGTGAAGAGGTGTTTACAATGATGGAGTAGGGAAAAAAGATTTTGAGATGTCTTAGCGGGAGCAGGATGCTTATACACTTCATAAGCCGGTGAGAAAAAGGTTTAAAACAGCCAGGACAACAGCGGCTTCGATTGACTCTATTTGGCAAAAGGATTTAACAGACATGCAAAGATATTCAGTGTATAACGATGGCTATCGCTAATCCTATTCGTACTAGATATATTCTCTAGATATCTGTGGCTAATTCATCTGAAAAATAAATAAGGTTGAAAGAAAACAGAGTTCCAGGCTATATTTGTATGGATATGGGGAAAGAATTTATAGGCCGACATTTTTAGAACATGGTGGCAGAGTTTAATATTAGTTACTACACTAGCAATTCTATACATAAGGTCTCTTTAGCTAAAAGAGTTCAAGGTACCATAAAGGAGCATATGCATCGCTATTTTATACATAAAAAACACATAGAGATATATAAACATTCTGGGATCATTGGCTTCGTCAGACAATCGTTCACACCATCGCGCGATTGGAATAACACCTAACGAGGTTTTAGAAAGAGGTACGCACACAGAGTGTGAGGTGAGAAGAGATATTCGTAGAGCACCGCCACACTCTACACGTTTCAAAATCAATGATTATGTAAGGCTATCGCTTTCGGGAAATAAATTCGCGAATGGATTTGAGCAAGGATGGACACGTGAGATTTTTAAAGTTAGGGATATGAGACCTAAAGGCTAGATAATGATGTATTACGTTGAAGATTTGAATGGGGAAGAAATCGCAGGAGGCTTTTACCGCGAGGAGTTGTAGAAAGTGACATTTAATTTAGGAAAACATGTTTTTAAAATTGAAAAACTTTTAGGCAGCAGAGGTTCAAAAGAGAAAATTGTGCCTAGTGAAATGGCTTGGGTACCCAGAAAAATTCAACACCTATAAAAAAGCTAATGCAATAATGAAGCTTAAATAGTATGCAACATGGCGCCTAACCACTTCTATGTCACACTCCCGTCCTCTTCTTCTCCGTCTGTACATCCTAACAACACACTAGCCAACTTTGTAACAGAACTCCATGGGCCCATTGAATTGGAACGTGATTCGTATGAGGTGGGGTTATGCGAAATTGAACTATCCACCAGCTTCTTAAGTATTGATTATAAGGAACCCGTTTTTTACGGTTCTTAGAGATCGTGATGAGTGTGAAAAGGCAGGGGTAATTAGGGATGAAACCATGCCTGCCGCCCGAAGTGGAGAGGCCCTATATTACACTGCAGTAGTAACACTAGATCCGGGTCGTTATGGTGCGGCCGAGGATGTTTTGAGAGACTTAAACGGAAGCTTAGAAAGCTCAAATCTTACGGCTGATTTAGTCTACGAAATCATAAACAAAGAAAGCCCTGCATATGTTGTGACCCTAAAATTACAGGATAATAGAAAATTAAAGACAAAGGATTGTTCCAAATTATAACCGACAGTCGATATGGAGCAGCGTTCCAAAGAAATACCTTTCACGAGGCACAACATTACTTGTCCAGCTTAATGTATCAGATGAAATTGAAGAAATTGGATGTTGGCTATCCATCCACAGACATGTGCTATATTTACAGCAATATCGTGGAGCATCAATTTGTTGGGGATATCCAGTCGCGCCTGCTGCGCATTGCACACAATCCCAACCATTGAGGGAGGGGCTTGAGCATTACATATGACAGGCCCCATTATGTGAGTATTTCGACTAATCTATTAACCAATATCTCAATATATATAAGAACGATTGAAGGAAAAAATTTCCCATTCGGTGATGGGAGCTCAACCGTGAAGGTGCACTTTCGTCGCATTCAGTTATAATGACCCGAAAGCCTTTCACAGTATGTCGAGGGGTGAGATTTCAGCGTGGGAGTGAGCTTGGATCAATTTTTTCAACCATACTACGCACGGCTGTCCCATTGTTGAAGAGGGGACCAGATACCTGGGAAGGAAAGCGTTACAATCAGGTTGTAACACGGTAGAAGACATAATGGGTGGAACTAAACCTAAAGAAGCGCTTAAAAAACATTTAAAACGTACACGAGACGAAGTCATCAAAGACGCAAAGAGAAAAATGCGTGGTGGCAGGAAGAAGATGAGGGCTGTCCGGAAGAACTGGTTACCAACACCTGGCGTTAAACGTAAAAGGACATCAAAAAAGGAGCTTTCTAAGAGAATGAAACCTATGGTTGATCATTTTTTAACTGATATAAGTTGAGGACATTACTCTCACGAATCATAGGCTGATTACTACTTGTCGAAAGAGGAGGCACTATTTCTGACTCGTCATGGCACGCTTCATCCGGATTTAACGCAGCACGGATTTAGGCGAAACAAATCTTGCTTCACTAATCTTTTAGAATTTTTCCTAAGCGTGGTTGACGTTTACGATAGACATCGGGCGGTTGATGTAGTGTATTTAGATTTTCAAAAAGCGTTTGACACCGTGCCACACAAAAGACTCATTGAAAAAACTAAGGCTCATGGAATCAGGGGTGTAGTAATAAATTGGCTAGAAGAGTGGTTGCGAGGTAGGAAACAGAGGGTGGTCGTTGATGGAGCGGAGTCGTGTTGGGCTAATGTAGCGAGTGGCGTTCCTCAGGGTTCTGTATTGGGCCCCTTGCTTTTTCTTATATATATTAACGATTTAGATGTCGGCCTAGTCGGTACAGTTTCAAAGTTTGCGGATGACACGAAGCTGGGTGGTAGGGCGATTAATGACGAAGATAGAGGTAAAATTCAAGAAGATCTGAATAAAATCGTTGATTGGTCAGTCACATGGCAAATGAGATTTAACGTGGATAAGTGCAAAATTTTGCATATAGGTTCGCGTAACGGTAATTTCGCGTATAGTATGTCAGGGAAAGATTTAACAAGCGTAGAGCAGGAAAAAGATTTAGGAGTTATAGTCACTAGTGATTTAAAAGTAGCGAAACAAAGTACAGCAGCGGTCAATAAGGCGAACAAAGTGTTAGGTTTTGTAGCTCGAAATTTTGAGTACAAATCGCGCGATATTATAGTTCCACTTTATAAATCATTAGTTAGACCCCATTTGGAGTACGCGGTCCAATTTTGGAATCCGCATATGCGCAAAGATATAGACAAAATCGAAAGAGTTCAAAGATGAGCAACTAAGATGATTCCGTCGCTTAGGTCAAAGTCGTACGAGGATAGGCTTAAGGAGTTAAAATTGACAACACTCGAGACTAGGAGGTTAAGGGTGATCTAATCCAGGTTTTCAAAATTATGAATGGGTTCGATAACGTAGATAGAGATAGCTTTTTCGAAATTTCTCAATATAATAGGACTAGAAATAACGGGTGTAAGTTGATAAGTAGAAGGTTCGAGACAGCAGTTGCGAAAAACTTTTTTACGCATAGAATAGTAAATAGCTGGAATAGTATGCCGGTAGAAGTAATTAGTAGCACGTCTATAAACATGTTTAAAAATCGATTAGACGCATATGTTGATAGATTGGGTATAGTTTAAGGTAGTAAAATTAAGGCTTTGTGGGGATAGATCCCACAGCTCAACACAAGTGTTGTGGATATAGGGAGGCAGCGTCTTGGGTTAGGGGATACTCTCTGTCCTTACACACCCCATTTAAAGAGATTCCTCTGCTGAGCGGTGCCCCCCATAGTACTGTGAGGTATTGAAAAACTCATGATCTTCACTTGCCCCACAAACACCTTTAAATGGGAGACCCAAGATGGGTGCACACACATTTCTACATTACTACAGTCTTTACAGCCACACCTACACTTTTCCTCGTAAGTGTATATATTGTAATGTATATGGTGGTAAATTTTGACTTGGTCCACAATCGATATGGACCGTGACTTATTTTTCGTGACAAGGTACTAGTATTGATGGATACCGTAATGAAATTGACTGGATTCTCTGGATCTGATATATTTGCATGTCGGTTATAAATAGATATAGAGTGTAACATATTTGTGGATAGAGTCTATTAAGACGTGATCCTCTGGATCCAGAGATTCTATCTTTAGTTTTAAATCGATAATTAATTAGTTTTGCTAAATTGGTCGTTGCCAATGTACACAGTGTACAGGAAGTTGTTACATAAATTTCTTTTGTTGTTGTGGTTCGGAATCCACGTAAAATTGTAGGTCCCCTCCTCCACCACGGAGGACATACACAATTACGAACACAGTTAGGTAGACCAGCCATGAGTGGAACCTAGGGTCTTTGTTGGTCTGAAACATTATAACATTATAACATTATAACAATATTGTAAATCGGAGCTGTCCCTCTTTCATATGCCCCCAACACAAGTTTCTATTGAGCACACTAACTTTATTACAATTAACCCATTAAACACAATTAGTTCGCCGAGTGCCCCTATAGAATTCATGATATCCAGCTCAGGTCCATACTTTTTTGATCCAAGCTCCATGCACAATTGCACATGTACGCTGAACTTCGTATAGCCCATTCTGATGGAACGGACTGCGATGATAATTATTCTGCATAACCTGAAACCAACTTTCTACACTCCATATTCAGTCACTGTGAGGGGTATTTAAACCAGGTCAACATTTCGGCAGGAACGGGTTATTATCACCTACTAGCCTATCAGTAAAATGTCCTCAAATTTTCAAAAGAAACGTACAATACATTTTTAATTGCCGAGGGCTATTATCAGACTCCTGGCGAAAGTAATATAAAAGATAAATTTAAAAATTCTAAAAAGAAGATATACGAGTGTTTTGAACGCCTGCATACAGACTTCACATTCCAGGAGAAACTGCTTGTGAATGGAGGGGATATGAAATTAAAGCTCACCCGCACGAATCCTGAGATCTGTATAAATCTGGGGCCTGATCAAGAGGAGGGCGCAAAACCCGTTGTGATTCACATTATGGAAACATATCTCCGTGTGCGTCGAGTGAAATTAAGCTCTGCTAAACAATTAGAAATTTTAAAAAATTAATACATGCGACAGTAAAATACCCAATTAACAGAGTACAGATCAAACTATACACGGTGCCCGCAAGGTTGGCCACGAAGCAGATAGAAAACGTGGTCCTGGGAGTTCTACATAAAAGGTTATTAATTAGAAAGTAGGATCACGCTTCGACGAATGGAAAATATAAAAAAACGCGTTTGAATTCGAAAATTTCGGCCTTAAAATATAACTCTATACGTCAATGGCGTTGCGTTTGGTGGGACTATGGATACGGCCTACTCATCAGACGCTGTTTTCCCGCTTTGCGCGAGAGTTTATACTAATCTGGCCTATATTGCAGTTGCTTGTGATGAGCTCGGGACTGGGGTAATTTAACCTTTACCCGTTTGATATCACACCCGACTTATCTGCTAGTGTAAATACACACTTAATTCCACAACAGAGAGTAAACATCTCAATCATATTGGAATTCGCCAACCCGATAGACGCTTCTATTAGACGCCCCTATTAGAGTGTACTAGTATAACTCTAATAGAAATTTACCTTTTCAGGAACGTAGTCACTGACTTTTAAAATGGATGCGAATACACTTCAGAGAATAATGAATAGTGACCGAGTTTATACTAATGTGGCCCATATTGCAGGTGCATGTGATGAGCTCGGGACTGGGGTAATTTAACCTTTACCCGTTTGATATCACACCCAACTTATCTGCTAGTGTAATACACACGTAATTCCACAACAGAGAGGAAACAGCTCAGTCAGATTAGAATTCGCCAACCCGATAGTCGCTGCTCTTAGTGTACTAGTATAACTCGTGTCACAAGCCCTAATTGACCGCTTCAGGAACGTAGTCACTGACTTTTGAATGGATGCGAATACACTTACGAGAGTAATGAATAGTGACCGAATGACACGCTCCAAATTTATCGGTGTGTTTGCGAAGAATGAAACATTCAAATTACCAACTACGAGAAAATGTGGGGGGAATTACTGTCAACAAGGACATTGTTGATGGCGAAGGGATTCATTGGTTGGCCATCTACTTTAAAAACAGGGAAAGAATGTACTATTTTCATTCACTGAGGACTCATCCCTGGAGTGACCCTGTTATTGTAAAAATTTTCGAACAGTTGCATATCCCTGAAATTTTCTGGAATCCCCACCGATTACATGGATATTTTAGTAATACTTGCGAGATGTACTGCCTTTCATTTCTCTTGCACAAGTCACGTGGAAAGGGATTTATAAATTTTTTTAAATTATTCGATTTGTGCGACACTGATCTGAATAATGAAATGGTGTGCATGCAGATAAAAAAGAGGTCTTGTGCTCTGTAGCTTATTTAATGGATGCTAATTCTGTAACTAATTTAAGCTGAATTTTACTAATTTATAAAACATGATTTCTATCATTTAATAAATTGGTGAAAATACACTGTCTTGTTCTTAACCAAAAGAAAAAAGCTTACATTAGTTCCCTGACGATCTGGCAATCGTTAAACTGGATGTAAGCCAATACTTCGACCTCCGTATTCAAGTCACTCGGGTGACTGCGCTGTTAAACCTCCAAATCGCCGTCGACTATTTGCTTTCCTTCAAAGCTGTCATCTAAAGTAGCTACAACACGATCGAGTTTGGCATCGGACCTATAAGGAGAAAGGATACGGTTGTAAACAGAAAATTATTTTGACAGCTCATACATTTCTCTAATAATGATCATATTGGATGACTTGGCACCGTAACAGGGTATCGAGCACCTGGCAGATATTAAACGATTCATCCACACTGAATCTTTTTTAATTAAAATCCATTTGTGTTTCCTTTCCTTCGTGGTTTTATTCATCATAAATATTTTTCACGTGTTACTTTCGTGAAATAATTTTCATATATATATATATATGTGTGTATATATAATTGAGGATACATGCTATTTTAATGAAACGTTTCACAAACTAATTTAAAATAAATGTTAACACGTAATTATTTGATAAACAAAATTCGCCCTCTAAATACTTGATAGAATACATTAATTACAGAAAGCCTAGCAAGTAACTTGTAGAAAACAGGCATTTATATGTCAGGACACAGCGATGTACATATGGGAGGAGAGAGTTACAAGGAGTTACAATAAGATAAAATGAAATGCCGATATGAAATGCTGATTATGCCCGGATCAAATAATAAACAGCAAGCAGCTGGCCTAACCGGGTTGTTAACATATACTTTCATAAACATATATCTATATATATATATATATATATATATATATATATATATGTAGGGAGGAAGAGTTACAAGGAGTTACAATAAGAGAAAATGCATGATAGGGGTACCCGGAACAATAATAAACACAAATCAACGAGCTAACTGAGCTCAAATGGAACATTAGCTGATATGCTACGCATCATCTGTCAGCACAGGGTTGCAAACCCGGGACCGCAGCAATTCCCTACCTTTAAAGTTTTAGTAATTCTAAAAACCAACCTATAGAACTTACTATAAATTTTTGTTAGCACGTACAGGGAAACAAGCGCGTAATAAAATTTCACTTTCAAATTATGCCTAAATCGCATAATAAAATTCCCTCTCTAAATGACATTCTAAGGAAGGAAGATTAGCTGCGCTACTAAGCCCCGTCGCAGAGTCTCGAACCCCTGAGTAGATATCCTTTCACTTCGTTTAATATGGCTTTTTATAAATTAACTAACACGTGCTAGGGTTAAGCACTGAATGCGATGTGTGTGTGTGTGTGTGTGTCTGTGTGTATATTATATATATATATATATATATATATATATATATATATCCCTAGAATGAATTACAAACTAAATTATTACGTAATTACTCACATTTCAAATGAGAATGTTTCCGCTGGTTCTTTCTCGCTGTCACAAATTTCTGCAATGAATTGCATTGAAAGTAGGGCGTTCCGGTTGGCCGCTGCGAAAAGATGGAGCGTAGCTCCTCCAGGGAGGTCCCCGTCTTCGAACAATTGCAGGGAGCAGTAAAGCTGATGTGTCTGACTGGAAGTGTCCATGATGAAAGAATGTGTGGTTAGACGTTGATAAAATCACTGATGTGGATCCAGCTGAAAATGTTCCCTTTTATATACCCGACCCCGATTGGCTCTCACCCAATATTCGATTCGCGAGTTTCCTCTGTGAGAGCGAGACTTTCCAACAACCAGAGATCCTGGATTCATTCTCATCCTCCACCCATTGGGTTGTAATTGGACGAGCCGTGAATTCTGGGGGCGTGTCTTTGCCAAATATGACTTATTCATTCCACAGATAGAATCTATTTTGTTTTAAAAATTATATTAACGTTTTTATGTTATAGTTTAAGGATATAATTGTCTTAAAGATAAATTTGTATTGAAACAAAATAGTTGCGTAAAAGAGGAAAAATGAATAAATTACACGGAAATAGAATCTATTTTTATTATAAAGTTATATTAATATTTTTTTGTAATAAGACTTAAAGATACGAGGGTACTTCAATAAGTATCGCACTTTTTATTTTAGTGATAATATAGTATATATTATAATATATACTCATAATAACGAGCCAAAATGAGATCTATAGGCATATTTAGACTAGCACCAGTGTAGGCTTCTTTAGGCTACTCGTAGCTGTCACATATCGTACGAGTAGTGAGCAAGGTTGCGCCGCTTTCCATTTGTACTCTGGAAGAACAGAGATCCGTGGTTCGTTTTTTGTAGGCAGAAGGTGTGAAAGCTGAAATTAACACGCGTTTATGTGCTTAGTATGAGAATAATGCATTACCACGGAAAAGTGTGTACGAGTGGATTCAAATGTTCAAGGAAGGTCGGACATGTGTGACAGTTGCTCACCGCTCAGGACAAACATCAACATCAACCAGTGGTGACAAGCAGGAAGAAGCTAGAGCCATGATTTTCGATGACAGAAGATTAACAATAAAAGAAATTGCATCTTCCTTAGACATCATTCAAGGGTCAGCCTATTCGATAGTTCATGACATTCTTGGCTTTCACAAGGTTTGTGCAAGATGGGTGCCCAGACAGTTGATAGAAGAGCACAAGCGTAATCGTACGGACGTCTGCTCTTGTCTTTTGACGCGGTATCATAATGGAGGTGAAAACTTTTTGGAGCGCATTATCACTGAAGATGAAACCTGGATCCATCACTATGAACCAGAAAGCAAACGACAGAGCATACAATGGAAGCATCCAACATCTCCAGCTGCGATGAAGTTCAAAGCGCAGCCGTCAGCAGGTAAAGTTATGCTAACACTGTTTTGGGATACACGAGGCCCTATCCTTGAACATTATCTAGAGCATGGAACTACAGTGACAAGTGCATCGTATTCTGGCATGCTTCGGAATGATTAAAGCAAGCAATTCGCACAAAACGGAGAGGGAGATTGTCGGAAGGTGTTATTCTGTTGCACGACAATGCGCGCCCTCATACCACTGCACCAACTAGAAAATGCTTTCAAGAACTTAAATTTGAAGTTCTCGACCATCCAGCCTACAGTCCAGACCTGGCACCTTTGGATTTTTACCTGTTTGGACCATTAAATGACGCTTTGAGAGGTCAGCAATTCCAAGGCGATGATGACCTGAAATAGGCGGTGCATGACTGGCTTGTAGATCACTGGACTAAGTGTATTGAGAAACAGGGAGACTATGTTGAGAAGTGATGTGTTTATAATCTATCAGATGTGAAAATAAAAAGTGTGGATACTTATTGAATTACCCTCGTATATTGGTGTCTTAATGATAAATTTTTATTGAAACAAAATAATTGGGCGAAAGACAAGGAAAGAAATAGTTATCCCGAAATAGAATCTATTTTGTTTTAAAAATCATATTAATGCTCTTTATGTTATAGTTTAAGGATAAAATTGTATATTAAAGATAAATTTGTATTGAAACAAAATAATTGGCCAAAAGAGGAAAAATGATATACTTACCCCGAAATAGAATCTATTTTGTTGTAAAAATCATATTAATGCTTTTTATGTTATAGTTTAAGGATAAAATTGTATATTATGGTGAGAATTTGTTTTGGCATTAAACTTAGTTTATCTTACTCAATTTTTTGTTTAAAAGATCGCTTACCAAACGTCAAATTGGCTTCGTAGTGTTCCACCATCAGAAGTTTAATAGAAAAACTCTTAGCGTCGCACTTTTTTTGAGACCTCGTTGGTCTACCTACTGGCCCCGTAAACGTATTTGTTTATGCTTAATAGCTTTGTCTATTAATTGGGTCGTATTTAGAAACCTTGTCGACCTGTCAGGAGCTTGTAAGTGAAAGCCTTCAGTAAGGTGGGTTTGGTTAGGTGATGGTAAGCTATACTTAGACGACTGGTGGTTGTGGTGCTGGTTGTGGTGCTGAGGTGGTGGTTGTTTATTGTTTTTGTGTAGTGGTTACGCTCGTATACATTTCGCTATTGGGGCTTTACATGCATCTGTTCATATATATACGTATATACAGGGTGTCCCTAAAAAAACTATATACTCTTTATAGCATCATATATTTTATAATTTAAAAAAAAACCAAACAATATATTGTTATAGCAATTGCCAATGAAAGGTAAATTAGTAATCTAAGTGATCAAAATGTTATAGCGAGTTGTTTGCATATAAAATTTTATTAACTACGCCAAGTGCTCAAAATGTTCTCCGGCGGCATGAATGCACTTTTGAATGCGTCGACTAACTGATTCGCAGACATAGACTAATGTGGATGCTGTGATGGTCCCGCACTTTTCCCTAATTGCATCCTTAAGGTGTTCGAGTGTTGCAGGTCTTGTACCATAAACTGCATCCTTCAGGTAGCCCCACAAGTAAAAATCAAGTGGAGTCAAGTCCGGTGAACGTGGAGGATACTCAACGCTTCCTCTTCGTCCTATCCAACGGTTAGGCAACGTTTCATCGAGGTACCTTCTGACATCACAATGATAATGAGGGGGGGGGGCTCCATCTTGTTGAAAGTAAAAGTCGTCGTTTGTAAACAACTTCCGAACTGCAGGTATAATTTCTGTCCGCAGCATGTCGAGATATGCGGCACCGGTAACTGTCCCATTAAAGAAAAATGGTCCAACCAAACCCCTGGATGATAAACCACACCATGCTGTTAATCCTGGTAAATTAACATGTTTATCCACATAAACGTGTGGATTATCAAGTGACCAGTACCTGCAGTTGTGTCGATTTACTGTGCCATTCAACTTGAAGGGAGCTTCATCAGACCACACGATTTTGTTGTATTGAAAGTGCATTCATGCCGCCGGAGAACATTTTGAGCATTTGGCGTAGTTAATTAAATTTTATATGCAAACAACTCGCTATAACATTTTGATCACTCGGATTACTAATTTACCTTTCATTGGCAATTGCTATAACAATATATTGGGGGTTTTTTAAATTATAAAATATATGATGCTACAAAGAGTATATAGTTTTTTGGGACACCCTATATATATATATATACTGTATATATATATGTGTGTGTAATAATAAGGGAGGTATGGGCGTATATATAGTCGAAGAGTGTATGTGCGTTTGTGTGCGCCAACTGACTCAAGCGAACTGGCGGAATTCGAGTTCTAAGCCAAGTGATGCTACCCAGAGCTCCCATTATGCATCTGGATCTTCCAGACGTAGGATGCTCTCTCTCTCTCTCTCTCTCTCTCTCTCTCTCTCTCTCTCTTAGGTTACGTATACATCTTTGGGGGGTGAGGCCGTCTCAACTTCTCCCCCAAAGAGGTTAGGTGGACACCCCTCTTTTTTTGGCACCCTGGGTGTTAGCACTGAGGGAGGGGCGGGTTGGCACGTTGCAACAAGTGGGGAAGGGGGTTGGCACCTTGCAACGAGTGGGGAAGGGGGTTAGCACTGGCACTCATTTGATCAACATTGCAATTGCATATGCACTCTACCATTTTGCAGGCATACTACTGACGTCACGCAGGAGAGATTCATCCATATCCAGTCCCCGTGCCTAAACAGTAGCCATTCTCATCCTACGCACAGTGAGGAACGACAGGGACAGGGTTTGGGTTTGGTTTAAGGGCGACAAGGGTGAAAGACAACCACTTACGCTACCCAAATTCCAGTGAAAGGGTTAAGTGAAAGTCCAGAAACAAAGCCAAATATGAGAAAGAAAGAAAAATACGAAGGGGCGAATAATGGGTGGTAGTAGAGAGAAGGGCAAAGAAGGAAACAAAAACAGATCAGCCGGGTCCCAAAAAGGGGTCCAATGCTCCACGAAGGCAGAGAGATCCATTACATCAAAGAGAAATGCATTCCCACATCGGCCATAGAAGGACGCGTCCCATACCTCCGGACAAACCAAAGCGGGCAGTTTATGCATGAATTAAATAATGTCCACTTCTTTGTTTTACTGTCAGGTTAATAACATTTTATTGAATAACAGGTAATTTATGTAGGGTTTCCTTTTCATTGTAATAATTTTATTTGTTAACATGATTTTTGTTCACTTACAATGATATTTGTTATATCGCACTTATACTATTCTAGAAACTTCAACGGCTCTACCATTTCGACTCGCGCTGAGCTTCACTTTATAAGAGGTAGCTTGTGTCTGGTTTGACCTAACGAAAATGGATCGACGACGAAACAAAAAAACAGATTTTATATGATTTTAGTTCATTTAACTTTTGAAACACGGTGATTAAAAAGCGAATGAAGGTGAATATGACATTCAAGGAGAGAGATTATGCCAGCTAAAGCATACTCCAAGTACACGTACGTCATTTACGCAATAAAGTTCAAATTCTTCGGCTATATTGTATGGATTAGCTTCATTAAAACTTGTAGTAGCGGTCAAAATCTTCACGCTCACTATCACTCATGTTGGTGTAGCTAAAGTAATGTTTGGGTGGAGGTACTGTAGCCCTACGTAATTCAAAGTTTCGTTAGTGAAGATTGTGTAAGGGAAATACTATTTTGAAACTTCAGCGGCTACGCCCATGACCTTGGGCAGCTTTGCTAATTTACAAGGTGTGAACAGCAGGGTGTCTTTAAACTGCACATTACCTCTTATCTGCATTTGTATTAGTTTCTTTCCTCTTTTCAAGGGATCACCTGTAAATATCGCAGACGACTCGTGTTCAAGCAGCGCCTTATAAAGGAACTGTGTCAAATTTCGCCACGTTATGGGCAAGAATATACAGTTATTTTTTTGAACTTGTCCACAAATTTCACAATATAGGACACAAAGAGCTTCACAGGGCTGTCGTGTGATTTCGTTTTAAATACGTTTGTCCGTTTTCCACATTTGTGGCACTCATCACACTCGAACTCCATGCACTCATCACAGATAGTCTGACTTAAGAGTAAATGTGGAATGACCTCTTTGGTTTCAGGGTTCGTGTAAGTTTCTATATCGTAGTACACGGTTATACAAGGACTATTTTTAGGTTTAGATCTTTCATATAACATACATGCTTCAATCCATCCACCTTATATTTTTCATGACATGTAGAACAGTGAATTTCATCGCATTTATGTTTGAAATTCCCCCAATTATCCATCATGTGAAATATACCGCACTTACAAATCCTCATTTTCCTGCCAGTGCCATTTGATTTATGGAGTTCAAAGCATTTATTATTGAAAAATGTACGTCTACACATTACATTCCCTCTTCTCGGGTTCAACTACCTGACTTTCACATTTGGGGCTTTTACACTGCTCACATACCATGTAACAATCCTTACAATGTTTCATCATATCATCAGCAAACTCGAGACAACCCTTACACAAATCATGATGCCTTCCATATTTTCGACGTTTATCATAACTGGCGTAGAGAGCCCTTATGTTACGGATGGGGAGATACGATGTTACTGACAATCCTAAAATATGTAGAGGTCTTGTACGATCTCTCACGCTGCTTTTAAAAACATACACAGTCCTACGACGATCGTCTATTCCAAATACGACTATACGTGCATTCATTTCCTGCTCGGCCCTTCTCAGTTCTTCAGGACCCATATTACACTCAAACTCAAGCTTACAATCTGAAGCCAGTTTATGGGCACGCTGCACAACCGTGGGCAACCATATTTTTCGCGTCCAAGTATTTAGCACAGTGAACATATGAGCTAAAATTATTGCTATAAAACCACAACCACGATCGACGTTTAAATGCTTTCTGTAAATAACCTGAGAATTGAAATTAAGAGTATAAGGTGTGGCACTATGACCCGCAACCCGAAATACTCTGTCAATATCTATCATGAAGTTGTTCATATTGAAGGATGTACCACTTTGAGAGGCTTGCATTATATGCCTCAAGATATAGTCTATATCTACAGCCGCCAAACGTCTGAACGGTATTACCACCCAAAAATCGTCCCCCTCATCTGACCAGAACTGAAGGATAACCTCGTCCGGACTTCACGTTCGTCGCGGTTTTGAAGGGCAAACTCCACAATACGTTCAACTACACGCCGCTGTTCGTTGGTATACAGGGACCAGGACCAACCCTGACCAGGTTCCGATTTCTATTCAGGGCAGGGGTGGGGGTAGCGGTGCGCACCAACTCGAATGTTATACCATCCTCCACAGTATGAAAAGCTGTTGTGGAGGAAGTACTCGGATCTGAACAATGGGGTATATTTGAGGAAGGTAC
Organism: Bathynomus jamesi; assembly: GCA_023014485.1. Taxonomy (NCBI): domain Eukaryota; kingdom Metazoa; phylum Arthropoda; class Malacostraca; order Isopoda; family Cirolanidae; genus Bathynomus; species Bathynomus jamesi. The sequence continues at coordinate 271,079 of JAJOZX010004572.1, read as the reverse complement.
TATTGTGGGGCTTGTGTCGCAAGATGTGAGTTGAGGGTTGGGTATCAATTACTGGGGATCTAACAACCGGAGCAATCCTGGCAGGCTTTATACCTGACGTGGAGGGTTCTTCATCATGCTTCCGCTTTGAACTGTCGCATGCTACAGGTGTCGCTGGTGAGGGCTCGTCAGCGGGGAAGGGTTCTGTAGCTGTACGGTCAACGGGTTCGTCTGAGATATCGGTGATGGGGTGCTCTACATCGTCGTCATTCACGGTTCTGTGGAAGAAGAAAACAAAATATAAGGAACAGCACTCAAAATTTGTAATATTTTGTAAATGACCCACTTAGGGGTGTGACGTGTTAGAGATGGAATCTGTAGAAAAATCCAGGTTCACAAGCCTCTCCACATGTATTATATCTGGCCCTACAGGATGTGGAGAAACTGTATTTATGCTTAAAATCATTAAAGATAAGGGGGAGATACTCTCAAAATTTGTGCATAAATTAATATGGTGCTATTCAACGTATCAGTCAGTGTTCAACGAGCACCAAGATGAAATTTTGTTCCAGAAGGGGGTCTATGACGTTAATTCGTTAAAAGGTAATGAGCATACAGTTATTGTAATTGACGATCTCATGTTGGAAATGGATAGAACGTTTGCCGAGACATTTACCGTGTTCTCCCACCATCTTAACATAAGCGTATTCTTCATCAACCAGAGTCTATTTTTGAAAAATAGATACGTGCGCGATGTGTCGCTAAATACACAATATCTAGTCTTATTCGCACAACGTAGAGATGTGTCACAAATTGGGGTATTAGCCAATCAAATGTTCCCGAATCAACGTAAGGAGTTTTTGGAGGTTTATAAAGAAGCCACAGACCAACGTTATAGAGATTTGCTTTGTGGCCTTCACCCGCGAAACACGTTTAGGGTGCTTTTAAGAACGAATATATTCCCAAGCGAACCTGAAACAGTGTATATTCCAGAATGACAAATAGGCTGCGGGCACTGCAACAGATGTTTGTTAAAAATATCGACTCTGACTTTTTAAAATACATCTGTGAAATCTGTATTAATGTTATAAAATGTAATGTCCCAATGAAACCCTCTAAGAAGGCTTGTTTACGTCGTTACAGGAACATAACACGAGCGCTCTCTCATAAAAGTCAAACTGTGGGTAAGAAAAAACGAATTATTGTACAAAGAGGAGGATCATTCCTACCCATCTCATTCTCAGTTTTGAGGCCTTTACTTACTAGATTAATATAATAAAGAAGGTGGGAGTGATTCCGCACGAGGTGTATGCTTCATTGCAAAGTTCAAAGATTCCAGACACGGCTCTAGAACCCTGTAAAAGTAGGCTTAAAAGAATGGAAAGCGAGTTGCTAGCCCTACTAAACAGTGAAAAGTCACCTGATGAGAAAAGGATCTTGTACCAAGAGGCTTTGCAGAAATTTCTTCATGAGAACGAAGATTATAAGAATCCGACAGAACTCCCCGTGGTTATTAAGCACCTAGGCCCGACGTTAGAGATGACCAACCAAAGAACAACGGAACACAACACATCGAACATGTGTTAAAAAACAGCCTTCCACATACATTGAGGAATAGCGCTTAAGTCTTTATAATCTATTGAGTGAGGACCTCATCATACAGTGGGCCGATACAGGCGAGGTTATTCTTGAAGGAATAAGGGTACAAGGATCCAATATTGTTGATATTGTTCATAATCTGCTGAGAAAGTGCGACAGACCCTCACCAACATGATGGAAGCATATTAAAGCAAGACTACAACAAATAAATGTCCCCAAAACATTGGTAGGTAATCTGAATAGGTTAAAAGACCTGGAGCAAGTCTAGCATGTGTCACAACTAAGTACACCATCGCCCCCAGCAGCAGCGTGTCTGAAGTGGAGAAAGAAGAGAACAAACGGCCAACCTTATCTACGTGTCTCTGAAATACGCAAATGGCTAACATATTAAGTAAACGCTATTATGACATTTCTAACCCCGCCTCCTATGGTGGCATTAATAGACTGTAGAGAGGTGTTTACGGTTAAGGAAAAAAGATGTTGAGCGGTGTTTGCGGGAACAGGATGCTTATACACTTCATAAGCGGGTGAAAAAAGTTTAAAACGGCCAAGACAACCGCAGATTCGATTGATTCTATTTGGCAAGCGGATTTAACAGATATGCAAAGATATTATGTGTATAATGACGGATACCGCTACATCCTATACATAATAGATGTATTATCTAGATATCTGTGGTTAATTCCCTTGAAAAATAAATCGCCTGAAACAGTTGCTAAAGCGACCAAAACGATGATGTTAAAAGAAGAAAGGGTTCCTGGCTATTTTTGTACGGATATGGGTAAAGAATTTATAAGTCGCGCTTTTCAGAACATGCTGACAGAGCTTAATATCAGTTACTACACTAGCAATTGTATACATAAGGCCTCTTCAGCTGAAAGGGTTCAACGTACCATAAAGGAGCGCATGCATCGCTATTTTACACATAAAAACACATACAGATATATAAACGTTCTCGTGTAATTGGCTTCATCATACAACCGTTCACACCACCGTACGATTGGGACAACGCCTAACGAAGTTTTAGAAAGAGGTGCGCTGCCAGAGGTGAGAAGGGAAGGAGTAACGCCACCACACTCTACACATTTCAAAATCAATGATTATATAAGGCTATCACGTTCGGGAAATAAATTCGCGAAGGGATTTGAGCAAGGATGGACACGTGAGATTTTTAAAGTTCGTGCTATGAGACCTAAAGGCGAGATAATGATGTATTACTTTGAAGATTTGAATGGGGAAGAGATCGCTGGAGGCTTTTACCGCGAGGAGTTGCAGAAAGTGACATTTAATTTAGGAAAAAGTGTGTTTAAAATTGAAAAAATTTTAGGCAGCAGAGGTTCAGGAAAGAGAAAAATGTACCTGGTGAAATGGCTGGGTTACCCAGAAAGCTTCAACACCTATATAAAAGCTGCTGCAATAATGAAGCTTAATTAGTATGCAACATGGTGCCTAGCCACTTCTATGTCACACTCCCGTCCTCTTCTTCTCTGTCTCTACATCCTAACAACACCTCGCCTACTTTGTGACAGGACTCCACGGACCCATTAAATTGGAGCGTGATTCGTATGAGGTTTACCTCTTGAAAATGAGCAAATCATATTTCTGATCCTTAGAAGAATCGATGCGTGCGAAAAATTAGGCATAACCTTAGACAATGCTATGCTTTCAGTATAGCACAAATGTATCGCTAGGAATCGGGCATTATGATACAGCCATGGACATTGTGACGGGGTTAAACAAGAGTCTTGAAAAGTCGCACCTGACAAACGATTTACTTTTTGAAGTCGTAAATATAGACACACCTGCATGCACATTGAAGTTAAAAATCAACGCTTTGTAGAAATATTAAAGATAAAGAGCTGTTCACAATTTTGGCCGAGGGCCGATATAGCACAGCTCTCCAAAGAGATACCTTTCACCGCGTTCGGAACTTTCGCCGCCGGACTTTTCGCCGCCGGACTTTTTGCCGCCAGACTTTTCGCCGCAAGGAATTTTCGTTGCCGCAAAAGAATTTTTAAAAAATAAAAAATAAGTTGACGATTGTTTAGGTTAAGTCGTAATACTTTCGTTACTTTTAACGTTTTATTTCATGGATTCATTTAAAAAATGTCTCCTAAAGATCCTAGTGTAGTTTACGTTCTATTATGTACTTTTGCAACATATCCATATTCTTTTGCCTCCATTTTCTAATATTTCTTGATGAAGTTGCAATTGATGGCATTAGATAACAACCTGCATCATCTAGGCTTGCAGAAGCATCGGCAATTAGTGATCTTGCAGATAATTGGGAGTTACTAGCAGTCGTTTTCATACTTGCTATTGTGGCGTACACTTTAGGCTTTGATGAGTTTGCAGAATGACTATGCTCACCAAATGTTTTACAAATTACTATTTTAGCGTCACTTTCCAAAATTGTATGCACTCTTGCCTTGCAGTTTTTTATTTCACACTTCCAATACGATTTTATAAAACTTTGACAGTATCTGTTATTGCATGTGCACTGTAGGGTGGATCGATTTTACATTGTTTTCGATTTCCATATTCTAATAGAGACAAAAACTTGCGCATGCATGAGAAAATAGCCTCTGCAAAGTCTTAGCTTAATAGGTAATCATCTTCTGCCCCCGGCAGAGCGATGAAAATCATATTTTAGTAGTCAAAAACGTGTTTTTCTTATAATTTTTAAAATATTTCAATATGCATGTGTGTTATTTCATGCCTAAGCATGGTATGACCTCAGATCAGGTTGTGGGCCCGTTCCTTCTACGCAACACCATGAATGCTGAGCGGTACCTTGCTATGTTGCGAAACGAGGTCTGGCCGGTTGTCAGCACATGGGAGAACATCGACGATCTGATATTTATGCAAGATGGCGCCCCTCCGCACTTCGCTCTTGTTGTCCGTGAGTGGCTGGATGCCCACTTCCCTGGGCGTTGGATGGGTCGTCGTGGTCCACATCAATGGCCAGCCAGGAGCCCCGACTTGACACCGTGCGACTTCTTTCTTTGGGGGTGGGTAAAGGAAGAAGTCTACCGCACCAAACCGAGGACATTGGAAGAACTGGAGGACCGAATTCGGGAAGTCATGTCCTCCATCCCGCCGGAGTTCCTGCTAAAGTCAGTGGACGCCATTCCTGGGCGGCTCCAGAAGCTGGTGGAAAGAGTTGAGAGCCCACATTGAATTTTAGAGAAAACCTACCATGTATGCCTACCTTTTCATATTATTTCTTCTGAAATAAATCGATAATATACGTATTTTTTTACCAATCCAAAATAGGGAGCTACTTTCCGCCCACCCTGTATATATATATATATATATATGCCGGAATAATGACGATGGAAACAGACAATAATTAAAAACATAATAAAATTAATTTTTGTTGTAGAAAAATTCCGAATAAAGCTACGTTAGACTAACAGGAAATTGTAACCATAAGCAGATATTCTGACAGTTTTCGAGTGCTAAGACATCGTCTGCCTGCAACGGGACTCGAGCCCATTAAGACTTATTTAACGGACACTGGTTCCGCTTTGTACATGTTTTCTACTATTTAATAAATGAAAATACAATGTGTTTTGCTCTTAACCTCAAAAATACGTACATTAGTTCCTCGATAACCTGGCACTCGCTGGACCGGATGTGAGCCAATACCTCGACTTCTGTATTCAGGTCACTAGGTTGGCTGTCCAGAGAAACATCCATATCATTTATTCCCCTTTCATCAAAAGTAGCTATAACACGATCAAGTTACGCATCGGTCCTATACAGTTAAGTAAAAATAAAAAGCTACAATAAGAGAAAATGCCACGAATTTTAAAAATTATAATAAAAAAGCAGGAAATTCTTAAAAGTTTTGGTAATTTAAAAATCCTACTGCAGTGCTGAATTATCGAGAAAAATATTATTAAAGCTCCACCATATATATATATATGCCGAAATAATCACGATGGAAACAGACAATAATTAAAAACATAATGGAATTAATTTTTACATTGTAGAAAAATTCAGCATAAAGCTAGGTTAGACTAACAGCAAATTGTAAGCATAAGCAGATATCCTGAGAGTTTTCAAAATTATGATTAGCTGGGGCCTGCAACGGGTCTCGAACCCGCAGACAAATCTTAATAGTTTTTAATATTTCTATTGTAAGTTTTTAATATTTCTAAATTCCTACCTGTACAAAAAATGTACAAATAAAAGCATATATATATGCCGAAATAACTCGAAGGAAACAGAATTAAAGATATTTTTCAAAACGCGTTTATCGCGGCCTTTTACGGTTAGGTTACATTGTTATAAACGAGAAAGAGTCCTGGCCGATATATATTATATATATTATGTCCCGGTTAGGTTATATTATTATAATCGAGAAAGAGTCCTGGGATTAATTTTTCTTTGTAGGAAAACTCAGAATAAAGCTAGGTTAGGCACCTATAAGTTAACACTGAATGACCCACAGAATATAATTACTTACATTTTAATATCGTCTTCATTGAACGGTTCTTGCATTTCGCCACAATTTTCCATAACAATCTGGGTATGGATAAATAAAAGTTCCTCCCGATCTGCAGCTCTGAAAATTAGACGCGTTGCATGAGCATAAAAATCTTGAACTTCAAACAGATCGGGGGAGTCGTACAGCTGGCTCATGGTTGGTATTTCAACAACACGAAGCACGAAAACGATTGAACTGAGGCTCTGAGATGAGCTGCGCCCTTTTATAAAGGGGGCTTCTGACCACCCCACAACACACAAACGCTAGCTTCCTATTGGGTAGCGGTGAATTTTGTGCGGGGCTTGACGCGTAGGCCTGCATAGCGGCCAAACAGAGGTCCTTGGCTCCACTCACAGGGCTGTGATTGGTTGCCCCGTGAAATCTGGGGCGTGTCAGATATCCCCATTCGTGGAGAGATGAGAAACGCTTTGTTTTTTTATCTACTATTCGACCGAGAGAGAGAGAGAGCGAGAGAGAGAGAGAGCGAGTTGAGGTTGGATTGTGAAACGTTTTATGATGTCTGAAACATAAAAGTGAAAGATAGTTAATTACCCATGAAGAAAGCCGCTGTAAAATTTATTGTGTCGTATAAGATTTCTACGACACAATAAATAATTTTAAAATAACAGATGCGTGCTGATTGCGGGTGATTAGCGCAAAGTTTACGATCTCGAGCAGCTCGTTGATTAATATAGCGAGAGATAGAGAGAGAGAGATTTGTACATATGTACCTTTGCTTTCGGTACAAGAAATAAATAAAAAAAAGTAAAGACGTGTGATGTAGCGTTTCAATAAACACCAAAGTTTACGATCTCGAGAGAGTGGAAATAAGATTGGCCCGAAGCTGGGCTGTATAAGTTCATAATGCGTACCTTATCTCGAATCTTGGAAACCAGAGAAACGGCAATAAAGAATTAAACAACATGTTCATATTTATATATATATATATATATATATATGAGTTCAGATTGGAAGTGAGAGGGTTTATAGCCCGTAATTAAATTTTTTTTTGTAGAATCAGATGTTTCAAATTTTATTTTTAACTGTGAACGAAGATAAATATAACTATATATATATATATATATATATATATATATATATATATATATATATATATATATATATGTATGTATATATATATATATATATATATATATTATTATATATATATATATATATATATGAAAGAATTAACGGGTTTTACATTGATATAAAATAATTTAAAGAATAATTATCAGAATTGGTAGAGGCTGAGTTAATTAATATAATTTGACGTGATTATAAATTTTGTGTACGTTTCTTGGACTAATTTTCAGAATTTTTTAGATGAACATTTTTCGGGAACTGTACATATATAGGCTTTCTTTGGTTTCCGCCAGAATTGATTATTCTGGCGAAGGTCAAGCTTTTCGCCCCACCCTAGACCTACTTTTTAACGGAAAGATCCCTGCTAGGGCACCCTGGGTAACCATTTATCTACCTACCGTGGAAGATGTTTACACGAACTTTTTTAGATGAACTTTTTTCCGGAATTGTACATATATAGGCTTTCTTTGGTTTCCGCCCGAATTGTTCATTCTGGCGAAGGTCCAGCTTTTAGACGTGGATATATATATATATATATATATATATATATATATATGTGTGTGTGTGTTGCTTGTTCCATGTGGTGAATGGACGTGCTGTTTTGCTCTCTCTATTTAACACCCAAATTAGAAGGGAATAATCTACTCGGCGGTTTATTCTGTTTGCACCCGAAAGTGTATAAAATATCAGTGAATCCGTGCATATAAATTATAAAGTGAAATTCATTAAAATTAAGAAAGTGCAATCCAGTTTATATAATTTATCACCAGTTTTAACGTATATATTCAAAACGAAATACGGTTGGCATTCCAGAAAGTTTGAAACAAGGCAGGAAAAAGGTCATAAAACGCAAAGGTCAGAAAACCCTCGAAATACCTTCGACCATCGAAAGGAATCAGAAATAAAAATAAAAATAAATAAATAAAGAATTTGTGTGGGTATTTCTTTTACGCTAATTAAGGAATAGCATCTAGTAACAACGGAAAACTTGGCGATCAGATGTGATTTCTGCCAACGATTAAATGACTTTATCTGCATGAATTGGAGTGATAGGGAAATAACTCTTGTCTTGAACGCGAAACACGTCGTGGGGATCAAATTTCTATGAGGCGCATGTGCACAGACCGTAAATTCTTTCGCGGTTTTTAAAGAAATGGAGATAGCAGACTCGAAAGTTACAAAAAAAAGAATGAAATAATGGGGACACATGGGTCCGGAATGGTCCCAACGAAAAACCGGGTGGATGAGAGAGAAGACGAAATAACGAATAACGAATAACGAATAACAATTTAATAACAAATAACGATATAAACAATATAACACGGAAGGAAGACAGAGATGAAAGAAAAGAAATAAGTAAAAGTTGCAAAGTAGTCGAACGGTGCAACGAGGGAAATGATAAAAAGATAACTAAAAACGTTGAAAATAAACAGCCAAAGAAAAATAATGATAATGCCAAAATTAAGAACTTTGAAAATAATAAGAAAAGAAGCAGAAACAGAAAATATCGTATGTAAATACTACGCGAAAGGGAACTGCAGATATCGGGATGGGCAATGCATATATGCACATCCCACATTATGCAAAACGCATTACACAAATGGATACTGCAAATTTGATAAGAAATGCATGTTCCACCATCTTACGATCTGCAACACTTATGCAAGATATGGGAGTTGCAAATACGGAAAAAAATGCCGATACCGCCACCTTCAAAGGAACGCAACGAGTGAACAGAAAAAACGAACATCAAAGAAGAGTGCCAATTTTTAGACGCAGCCAACACATTTCAGCTGCTAAATACTATCCAGCAATTAAAAAACCAGCTGACAAATATAAATATAGGAATCCGAGAGCCGGACAGAAGGTACGAACAAAGGCACGTCATGCGTTATCGGGACAATAGGTACCGACAAAGATAAAAAGAGGTAAATTCTCGGAGGACCACAAGGCAACGAAACCGGCACCCCAATTGGAAAACAAATCGAAACCACCTGTATGCGAAAAATAAAGAGAAAAAATTAAAATAATCCTAGCCAACTTACAGTGCCACGAACAAAGATGTACACCTGAAAGGACTCAAGCAAGAAGCCGGAGCAGACTTTGCATGCCTCACGGAAACTCATCTAAAGGACTGCCAGGCGAACTGTGAAAATTGTGAGTCCTGTATTGACAAAAAAGAAATACAAATTGACAATTATAACATCCTCCGAGCCGACAGAACAGTGAGACGTAAAGGAGGATGTGCTATTTACACACGCGAAAGGCACATAGCATAAATGGCTATAAATATATTTCAAACAACTACGTAGAATGTGTAGCAGCAAAAATTGAAATATTAAATATGGTACTAATTGTAATGTACAGACCCCCAAACACGCCAACCTCAAAATTTTCAGATTCCATTACAGAGGTAAGAAACTTGGTAAAAGATACACTCTCCAACACCAAATATTTTTCTCTGTGGTGATTTTAATTTCCAATTCATGAAATATAAAAGGATAGGAAAAAATATATGTATACACTAGGACAAGGGGGGCACACGTGAAGACCAGGAGCAGGTAAAAATGCTACTAGCTCTAGCTGATGAATTTATGTTAACGCAAGAAATAACAGAAAACACAAGAAAAAACAATTGCCTAGATTTGGTATTCACAAACAGCAGTAATCTAATTGATAATGTATCATAGAAATATCCCCAACTATGATATCGGACCAAAACATCATTGAAATAACAACTAATATAAAGGCAACAGGAAAGGAAAGAACACGCACAACTGAAAGAAGCAAATTCGAAATTTTTAATTTTCACTCCAAAGCTATAAACTGGGAAGATGTGACAGTCAACATGGAAGTAATACAGGGTGTCCCATAAGTCCGGCATCATAGAAGAAATTCATATTTTTCTATTTCTACAAACCATAATTCATATTTTTCTCTTTCTACAGGCCATAATGTCTGTGAGCAAGGAAGAACGAATCCAGATAATTCTACTCATAGGAAATCGGAGTCAAAGAGAGGCCACTGCTGAATTTAACAGACTGCATCCAGACCGCGAGCCAATAACACAGAGTTGTGTTAGCAGACTTGTTGCAAAGTTTAAGGAAACAGGATCCATAGCGAAGATAAACCACGCAGTGCACCTTCAAGGAGGTCCACTGACGATGATACAGCGCATGCTATCCTGGCATTTTAACAGAAGTCCCAATAAGTCTCTTCGGCGATTGTCCGCCGAGACAGGAGTGTCGGAAAGTAGCATCCATCGCATTCTTCAGGCTCACAAATGGCATCCATATATACTTCAAATCCTACAGAAATTAAGCGAAGATGATCCCGACCGGCGGATGGAATTTTCTGAATGGGCTACGGACCAATATGCTCGGGATGCCAATTTCCCGTCCACTATTCTGTTCAGTGACGAGGCTGTTTTTTATGGAAATGGTGAGGTAAATCGACAGAACACCCGCTACTGGTCTCGGGTGATGGTATGGTATGGCATTTGGAAGGATCGCATCATAGGCCCCCTCTTTTTCGATGAACATGTCACTGGAGGCACCTAACAACGTATGCTCAAGAAGAAGCATTTCCCACTGTTTGAACGAAGAAGGAAATTTCCCAACATGGTTCCAGCAAGACTGCGCTCCTGCACATTACAGCACCCAAGTAAGGGAATACCTGTACCAACAATTCCCTGGTCATTGGATAGGACGTCGAGGGCCTGTGGAATAGCCAGCTAGAAGCCCGGATCTCACGCCACTAGATTTTTATCTCTGGGGCCACTTGAAAGCGCTGGTATACGCAGAGAAAATTAGGAGTGTTGAACATTTGCGGCAGCGCATTATTGGGGCATGTAACACCATTACTCCTGACATCATTCACCGTGTGCTTGCTGACTGGGTATCACGTCTGAATTTTGTGTATTGAAAACAATGGTGGACATATGAGCACGTTCTGTAAATAAAAGCTTTTGTTTTGCCTTTTTTTATTATTTTTCCTATGATCCCGGACTTATGGGACACCCGGTAGATTGGAAAACCATTTTCGAAGCCAAGACAACGGAGGAGATGCTAATGACGTTAGAGAGGAGACGTTAGAAATTGTGGAAAAACATGTTCCAAAGATACAACAAAGATGAAAGAGAAGCAGGTTCGAAAGACAAAAGAGGGCATTGTTTCGTAAAAGAAAAAGAGTGACTGCAAAATTAAGTAATTGTAAAGATAACAACATCAAAAAATATTAAATGATAAACTGCAAAGTATCGATGTCTTCATACAGGAACTAATCGAGAAGCATACAGAAAAAGGAGAAGACGACGCTATAGAAGCGATAAAGGCTAACTCAAAGTACTTCTATAATTTCGCAAAAAGAAAGTCGAAAAACCATGCGACTATCCGACCTTTAAAAAATTAGAACAGTGCTTTATCTGATGATATAACAGAAGTATCTGAAATATTAAGAGCTCAGAACGAATCATCTTTCAGTATCCCAAAAACTGACGAATTGATATGCGATAGAAACGCGTTCTTTGAAGAACCACAAGGGGAAAGTATAACGGATTTCGACTTTACGACGGATGATATTACAAAGCCATAGGGAAACTAAAAACACACTCAGCGGCAGGACCGGATAAATGGAATGCCACACTGATCAAAAACTGCAAGAATGCAATCGCTGCCCCTATACTGGATATGGAGACGATCACTAGACACGGGAGAAATACCGGGCATCCTGAAGAGCGCGAACATAGTCCCAATATATAAAGGAGGAGATTGATCCGAGGCCAAAAACTATAGGCTAATATCGCTTACATCCCATCTCACTAAAATATTTGAAAGAATAGGTGGACAGAAAATCTATGACTTTTTGGAAACTCAGAAAAAATTCAATGATAACCAACACGGGTTTCGGTCAGGCAGATCATGCCTGTCACAACTAATGGAACATCACAACAACATTATTGATTCACTGGAAAGTAATGAAAACTATGATGTACTATACACAGACTTTGCTAAAGCGTTCGACAAGTGTGACCACGGAATCATAATACATAAACTGAAATATATGGGAGTAACAGGAAAAGTAGGGAAATGGATATATAACTTTCTTAGTGAGCGGAGGCAAGTCGTTACAGTACAAGGAGTATCTTCATCAGAATCAGAGTCATCAGCTCAGTACCACAAGGAACAGTATTAGCTCCACTACTCTTCAGAATTATGCTAACTGACATAGATGAGGACGTTACCAGAGACAGCACAGTCACATCCTTTGCGGATGAAACAAAGATCAGTAGAAAAATAAGAAACCCAGAAGAAATAGGATCTCTACAAACCGACATAAACAGAATCTACAAGTGGACGGAAGACAACAATATGAAGTTTAACACCGAGAAATTTCAGTTGTTACGGTACGGAAAAAGAGAAGACCTAAAATCCATGGAATATTATACCCCAAATGGACAGGAAATTCAGAAAAATTCCAGAGCAAAAGATTTAGGGGTTGTAATGACAGATGATGCGAAATTTGAAACACAAAATAAGATAGCAGTAAACAGAGCAAAGAGAATAACGGGACAGTTATTGAGAACCTTTAACCGAAAGGATAGGAATGTAATGATTCCTCTACTGAAAACCCTGATAATACCCAAATTGGAATACTGCGCGATCCTAACATCCCCATATAAAAAAGAAGATATTAGGCAGCTGGAAGGGATCCAGAGAAGCTTCACAGCCAAGATCAATGGGTGCAAAGAACCAAATTACTGGGAAAGGTTACGCGAACTGACGAGTGAGATACACCATTATTTACACTTGGAAAATAATGGAGAAACTAGTCCCTAATCTTAATCTGAACCCTATAACTCCCCAAACAACGGTGGAAAGTAGAAACGGTAGACAGTGTCGTATTCCCAAATTGAAGGCGAGACAGGGAACATCCTTAACCCTGAAAGAAAATAGTTTTGTAGTGAGAGGACCAAAACTCTTTAATCAGTTGCCCAAAGACCTAAGAAACACGAAGTGAGTTGCAGTAGAAATCTTCAAAAGAAGACTAGACGCCTGGCTCAGAACAATTCCCGATGAGCCGGGCATACCTGGCTATGTGAGGTGGAGAGCGCAAGAATCAAACTCACTACTTCATTAGGCCAACTCGTGAGGAGGGGCGACAAGCTTGACCTTCACGAAATGAGAGATCATCGCGCGAAACCTTTGTGAGGTTGTAAGGTAAGGTAAGATGTGCATATATGAGAGAGAGAGAGGGAAACAAACAAACAGATAAACAACATGATCGAGTGTTGCAATACAGTTTAAAGGGATCCTCTGGTTGCCCCTACCAACCGTAGAAGGATGTTTACACTCCACCTTAGACCTACAGTTTAACACGGATCATTAGGTCACCCTGGCTACCAACCGCGGAAGGATGCGCCGCCGCCGGGTTTCGAGCCCGCCTACACTCCACCTTAGACATACAGTTTAACACGGATCATTAGGTCACCCTGGCTACCAACCGCGGAAGGACGCGCCGCCACCGAGCCGGACGCAAATAATCGTAATATTTTATGGACGTATAGACGGGTGTGTACGTGCCAAACGAAGTATTCACTGTGCCAACTGGTTGATAATGCCTGGAGGCACTGGCTGATTAAGCCGATTCGCTGATTAGGGGCCCCATAAGACAACGGCAGCTCGGCTGAAGTCTTAATATGCGCTTGGCTCCTGTCAAGCGAACACCTCTCCTCATCTCTCTCTCTCTCTCCTTCTCCTCTCTCTTAGGTTAGGTATACCCCTTTGGGGTAAAATCCTTTGGGGCTTTATTCCTGCTTTTAGCCAACCTGAATATTTCCTTTTGCCCCTCTCGAGTTTCTAATTTCTCAAACAGATCACGACACGCATGAGCTTTTGCCAGTGCCACCGAGTTTTTTGCCTGTTTCTTTGCGTTCTTATATACTTCCTTCCGCTCACCCGACCTAGTTTCCTCCCACAGTTTCTTTGCTTGTTTCTTACATTGTAGGGACTCTTGGATGTCATTATACCACCATCCTTCTTTATCTTTCCACACTCTACCGGATGTTTCACCTAATATATATATATATATATACGAACGGAGGGATCTTGGACTGACCTGATTAATCTTGTACGTTTAAGTAAGATTTATATTAAATGATGGAATTGTACAGTATATTGTTTATTTTGGTCATATGCGCAAACAATAGCTGTCAATTAAGAGTCAGGGTTGAGTGACCAACGAGGTAAAAGTTCGACAAGAGAATAATTATAATGTATTAGGTGATATATATATATATATACATATATATATATATATACAGGGCGTCCCAAAAAAATGTATACACACTTTAAATAATTATAAAGGCAGTGTTTATTAAAATACATTTCATTTTCAAAATATAATAGAATCTACAGACATTATTTAATTGTTTTGTCAACGCCTGTTTTCAAACTGACGTCCGTTCTGGTCCAGGCACTGCTGATAACGCGAAGCAATGGAATCGCAAACATCACGAAACATTTCGTTTGGTATTTGTGTGCATTCTCGTTCAATGGCTGCTCTCAATTCAGCGACTGTTGCAGGTTTTATAGCGTAGACTTTGTCTTTTAAGTATCCCCATAAAAAAAGTCTAGTGGTGTGAGGTCTGGTGAACGCGGAGGGTATTCTACGAAACCCCTTCGTCCAATCCACATCCACATCGTGCCAAGTACCACTCGCAATACTCCACTCTTCGGTCCGGATCATCTTCATTAATAGCATGGACTAATCTTGGAATGTAACTTTTCCATTGACAGCGCTTCAAAATGCGTTGGACAGACGATTCTGAAATTCCTACCTCACGACTCGCTTGCCGCACAGATTTTCTTGGACTTTGGTGATACGTTTCCAGTACTCTTTCTTGCTTTGTGGGGCTTGTCGATGTCCGTGGTCTTCCGGAACACTTCCTGTGGACATTCTGAACAGTTCCATCGGCTTCAAACTTATCTCTAATTCGAGTGATGGTAAGTCGCGTTGGTGGATCTGTTTGAAACTCCCTCCTAAACTGTCTTTGCACTTCAACTGCGTTTTCACACTTCCAGTAGCATTTTAGAATGAATTTCCTTTGTTCGAAGCTCAGTCTGACAGCCATTATTAATTCTAATGGGTTTAACTTGGAAAGAAAGAAACATCAATTGAGCTATCAGCTGTTAAAGTGTGTATACATTTTTTGGGACGCCCTCTATATATATATATATATATATATATATATATATGATACACACGGACCGTGCATGGAATAAGGAACTCTTCTAGGATAATTAAATCCACTATAGTCCGAATAAGTAATGATAAATGACAAATACCATAGTTTTTCTTTTTCATGATGCTAGCCCAACGTGGGCAACGGGTCACTCGCAAAGAGGTCCCATAAATATAGCTTCCCTCACCAGCTATCTGCAAAGCAGACAGGATCCAGCTTTGGGACATGGATCTAGGGTTTAAAGCAGCCTAGCCCAGCTACATTTAGAACCTCAGTATAAGCAAAAAGACTCGCTGCCTTCACGTCAGATTGAATACATCAAAGAAAAAGGGGTAACATATCATAACAAACCTCAGGAAACATTCTGAGTTCATTCCCATCTTGAAACGGACATGTTGTGTGCCTTGAAAAGTGGACGCTCAATTCTGCCAGTTGAGGTTTAAGTTTTGGTTTTTGGCTAAAAATATAATAATTACCCCTTTTTCTTTGATGTATTCAATCTGACGTGAAGGCAGCGAGTCTTTTGCTTATATTGAGGTTCTAAATGTAGCTGGGCTAGGCTGCTTTAAACCCTAGATTCATGTCCCAAAGCTGGATCCTGTCTGCTTTGCAGATAGCTGGTGAGGGAAGCTATATTTATGGGACCTCTTTGCGAGTGACCCGTTGCCCACGTCGGGGTAGCATCATGAAAAAGAAAAACTATGGTATTTGTCATTTACAATTACTTATTAGGACTATAGTGGATTTAATTATCCTAGAAGAGTTCCTTGTTCCATGCACGGTCTGTGTGTATCAAAAATTTCAGGGAACCATTCTGAGTTCATTCCCATATATATATATATATATATATATATATATATATATATATATACGAAGGGAGAGATCTTGGACTGACCTGATTAATCTTGTACGTTTAAGTAAGATTCATATTAAATGATGGAATTGTATATTGTTTATTTTGGTCATATGCGCAAACAATAGCTGTCAATTAAGAGTCAGGGTTGAGTGACCATCGAGGTAAAAGTTCGACAAGAGAATAATTATTCTTAAATGTAATCATCTGGCTTTTGTTTCACGAAGTGCATCGACTCACAAGGTGAGACTGGACTGGAAGTTAAAGAGTATTTAGCAGACACTTTATTCGCTAAGTATCATTTGTTTGGGACGTTGTATTAGAACGTTACATCCTTCCCTCGCATTCACCATTCATCCCCAAGAGTTGTTGCTTCATATAAGGTACAACATACATGAACTATGAACTCCGAACTATACTAAATGAAAAACTAGTAAAAAGAGAATAAACGAGGGTTTAGAACGGATAGTGTACACATTAACTTTTAATGAAATTTATGGAATAAACGAACATGTGCTTCAGCAGGCCTTTGAATCTATTCTATCGTTGATTAAAACTAATGTAAATATATTCTTAATTGTAAAGTAAGAACAAAAATAATCGTAAATAACTTAAGGAGTCATTTATTAAGTATATATTGAGACATACATTAAACGGTGAATTATTTATAAATAGAATTGGGTGCATTGTGAAAAGGAACAACGATGTGTCTGTTTCCAGCATAATTTGCGAATTCAACAAATTTACTCAAAAAGAGATAGTGTCTTGAGATAATAAAAAATGTCGTATTCTCATTTATGATAAATGTATAATATGAAAATATGAAAAATGTAATTCATTATGATTACTTGTCCTGCTCATATTCTATTATTTGTAAATTTGTTCTATGGCAATAGATGTTGCTGAATACTGAATGTGTGTATTTTTATTTCTAATTTCATGTTGAATCTATTATATAAAACTATGAAAAATGTAATTACACTGGTCAACAAAATCGAACTTTTTCTCTCATCAAAGATGAATACACACTTTTCTAGACAAGTTTTGTACATTGATTCCAAATCTGTTTTCGGTTTTCCTCTAGCACATTAGTTATCGTAATATGACTGGTGTTAATTTCAGCACAAATTATCGCAAAAGTACAACTTTATTCATAAAGAAAAATGTACACCAACTTAAAAACGTTGCGAGTACGATATAACTGGTGTCAATTTCAGCACAATTTATCGTAAGAGTAGAACTTTAGTCATAAAAAGAAATGTACACCAACCTAAAGACATTGCGAGTACGATTCTCTTTTGTAAACCTTTTCCGGATCGTCGCTGTACAACATCCAGCAGTAGTCTGCCTTGGTAGCGATTTTCCATTGACTGAATGTCTTGTTGGAAGCGTTCCCCCTGTTCGTCACTCACAGCGCCAAGGTTCTCTGGAAAAGAAATCTAGATGCGAATGTAAAAAATGTATTTTCAAGGACATGCGACAGCCCATTTCTTGATATGCATCGAGCAGTCTCTGAATTCCATCTTTGTATGCGGGAGACTTGTAGTTACCCAAGAAGTTTCCACAAAACCACTTGAAAGCCTGCCAAGCTTTTAGTTCTAAGGCATTGGGACTTTCTTCAAAGCCTTCATCCTGCAGAACCTCCCTGATTTCGGGCCCCACAAAGATTCCCTCCTTCAATTTCCCATAGACATAGGAAACAACAGTATTTTGTGAACCCTCCTTGCATGCCCATTAACATACCAGTGACTTTGAGATCACTACAGATATTCCATTGATGAGTGCTGTATTGAATTGCTTTGAATAGTATATTCATGGTATCGTACGTCTCCTTTAGGTGAACGGAGTGGGCGATCGGGATGGACGGCTTTAAGTTCCCATTATGCAGGAGAAAAGCTTCGCTGTGAGGAATCAATGAAGAGGCGCCACTCAGATGGTTTGTGTACCTGTGACAAGTTCTCGAAAAGTCCTTTGATATCATCGAAATAGCAGAGCAGACCGTCTACTGAAAAAGGATGTCGCCAAATCATGGTTTCGTTTCCGAGAGTGACACACTCGGACGTTCTTCTCAAGTACGTGTTTCTGCTTGAGTCTAGAGGAGAGAAGTTCTGATTTCTCTTTGGAGAGGGCTAGGTCTCTAATGAGGTCATTCAACTCATTTTGGGTAAGCCTCTCCTGCTCCAATTGCTCTTCGTGAGGTGTGTAGTCAAAATCGGCCGAAGGTCCCGCATCTTCGACAATCGCACCTTCGTCGGATTCCCTTTCTTCTTCTAAAGAATCGGGTCCAAGCTATGGACGTACCGGAATCGGCATTGTGTCATCGTGAGGGATCGGTCTGACCGCGGAGTCTACGTTCGGATAAACGATGTTCTACAGATCTACAGAAGCTAAGGCTGACAAAGACCTTAAGATCCACTCTAAGGTTAGCCCGAGAGAAAGGAGAGAATATGGGGTTAAAAGAAGAGAATAAGGGGTTAAGTAAGTAGCAAAACCTATCATTCGTTGGTTAACATTCATTAAGAAAAAGAGAGAAAGACTCACCGTCATCATCGACCGGCCACTGCCGACAAATCGGAAAAATAGTCGAAAAAAATAGGAAAGGGATGAAAGATGGAAAAAAGTAAAATAAGAACGCTTACAAACCATGCAAACACAATCTTAACTCAAACACTGTCATACCATGCAAACTACAGACATGCAAGTAAAGAGAGAATAAGAAAAGAAGAAAAAAAGTATGAAGGGTATAACAGAAAGTGGGTTAGTTTACGCTACGAGCTACATCTAAGTTCGTGTTAGTCTAATTTTTTTTCTATAATTTTATCGCTGGCATATCACATGCTGGCATATCACAAGCTGGCATTAATCGTCAACAGACTCATCATCGACCATTACCCTAAGAGCTCCTGTTGCTAATTGTTTTATAATTTTAGACAACGTTAATATTTTTAAAATGCTTATATAAACGGTTTTTAAACATATTAACACTGGTCGAGTTCACGACGGACGCGGGAAGATTATTCCAGTTATCAATTACTTTAAACGTAAAAGAGTTTTTTCGATGTTAGCAATGAAATGTCTGCCACGTAATTTAAATCCGTTATTACGAGTATTGCTATTATCGAAAGTGAACAGTTTGTCCAAATTTACGTTATCGATTTTATTAACGATTTTGAAAACTTCAATAAGCTTCCCACTTAATCTCTTAGTTTCGAGTGAATGCAAGTCTAACTCTTTAATCCTATCTTTGTAAGACTTGTTGCGTAGTGACGGAATTAGTTTCGTGGCGCGTCGCTGAACCCTTTCCAACTTATCAATATCCTAACCAAATACGGGCACCAAAACTGAACGGCATATTCTAAATGAGGCCTGACTAGGGACTTATGAAGGAGCAATATAATATTCTTCGAATTAAATTCGAAATTATGCGCTATGAAGCCTGACACTCTATTAGATTTTGCGCAAGACTCCAGGCACTGGTTCCTAACTTTTAAATCCTTAGATACGCGTACACCTAAATCTACTTCCTCGTCAACGCTCGCTAACTGTCTATCATTCATCGTGTACATGTAATTGTTGTTACGAGAACGTATATGCAAAACTTTACATTTGTCTACATTAAATTGCATCTGCCACTTATCCGTCAACTCTAGAATGCTATTTACAGTACATCATCTTGGAGCTTATTTCTATCGTCCACGTTAAGAACTTTACCGACTATTTTAGTATCGTCCGCGAATTTTGACACGTTACGTTACTGGTCAAGCCTACATGTATGTCGTTAATGTAGATTACGAATAGCAATGGGCCTAACACTGAACCCTAAGGGACACCGCTACCTACATCCAACCATCACGATTCCCTGCCATTAACAACGACCCTCTATTTCGTGGCACGAAGCCATTCCTCTAACCAGTTAGCTACCTTCGCAATTAATCTTCTATGCGGAACTGTATCGAACGCTTTTTTAAAGTCTAAATAAATAACCTCAGCCGCTCTATGCCTATAGTATTCGCGCACTATTTCGTTATAAAACTCTAACAACTTAGCTAAAACAAGATCTATGGCGTCGAAACCTATGCTGACAACTATTAATCAAATCGCGACTTTCTAAGTGATCGACGATACGATCCCTAACTACAGATTCCAAAAGTTTACCGACAATTGACGTCAAGCTAATAGGCCTATAATTGCTAGTTACTCTGCAGTCGCCTTTTTTAAAATGTGCGTAACGTTAGCTAATTTGAAGTCTTCAGGAATAATCCCCGCTTCCAGTGACTTACTAAAAATTTTTATTAAGGGCCTACGATAACGTCTTTCAAACCTTTCAAATGTCTAGGATAAAGCACGTCAGGGCCTGGAGCCTTGCTAACTTTTAGCTTATCGATATAATGCGCAGTCTCACCCTCGTAAACAGTTATTTCATTCAAAATAGTCTCGCTACTAAATGGAACGATATCGTCCACGTCGGGGACATTATTTACGTCTTGTACGGTAAAAACTGTCGCAGAATTTTTTTTTAAAATAACCGCCATCGCCTGAGCGTCGGAAGCCAAAGCGCCGTTAGCGTCCACTAGAGGGCCAATGCTATCTTTTATCGGCTTACGATTATTGACGTAGCCAAAAAACGTTTTTGGATTATGTTTACTATCCGCAGCTATAAGTATCTCTAAATTACGCTTAGCATTCCTAACATCTTTTAACCTGACGTCTAAGCTCGATATATCTATTAAAGTTAGCTACCGTGCCATTGCGCTTATTAACTCTATACGCTCTGTTACGCTCGTTTATGAACTCACCTATTTCCCTAGTCCACCACTTGGGCCTACCATGATTTCCAGCGTGCTTGGGCCTACGAGGAATACACTCCCTTTCGATATTCAAAAAAACTTTCTTCAAACTCCTCCCAATTAAAATTTGTGTCATTACCCATAAATAAATTATCCCAGTCCACTACTCTTATCTTGTCCGCAAAACTATCAAAATTATCCCTACGAAAATCAGGGACTTCTATTACCTTACTCTCCTTACTGTTTTCTATCAATAGCTTAAATCTAATAATTTGGTGATCACTACATCCCAAACTCTCACCTACTTCTAAACCTTCGACTATATTTTCGTCGTTCGTCATCACCACGTCTAAAATATTGTCACCGCGCGTTGGTTCGGTAACCATCTGTCGTAAAAAAATATCTTCCATGAACTCAATCAGTCTCAAACCCTCATCATTACCAGCAAAAGTCTCGTAATTAAGGTTAGGGCAGTTAAAGTTTCCGACAATTATACTATTCCGATTATTAATAAAGTTACCAAGAAGTGTGTAAAATCTCGTATCAGTATCGAGGGGTTGAACGGGAGGTCTATAAACAACAACAAAATTAAAGCTAATACTACGCGCCATAACGCATATCGCATTAATTGCTGCCCGAAAATCTATCTTAACCTCGATAGCCCTAAGGGAATTACGAATGTACAACAAAACGCCGCCACCAATCCTATGTAACCTATCATCAGTAAAATGTTTAAAACCCGCTATATCAAGTTCCCCCAACAAGTCCCGAGTCACGGTATTTAACCATGTTTCGGTCACAGCATCTATATCGTAGTTATCGGAATAAATTATCGCCTTAAATTCGTTCAATTTATTTCTAATACTACGCGCGTTACAGAACTAATACTATGCTTGTTCTTCACGGAGAATCCAGTTATGTTAACATTGCAAAAGTAACCATCGCCATGATGGTCTCTCGGCTCCTTCCATATCACGGGTATAGCGAACGGCATCGAAGTACAGCAATACCTCGCTATTCGCAACCCCGATATCCGCAAACCTCGCTTATTCGCAATTAATATTTAAACACCTATATTCGATATTCGCAAAGCATAGCCGCATATTCGCAAAGTGACTTGATCGAGTTGGAGCAGCATCTAGCAGTGGGCGAAGAAGAGGAGCAGGCCGAGAGTCCTCCTCTCAAAACAAAACCCTCACCGTTCCAGTTCTGAGGAAGCTTCTTTCTTCATTCGAGACGGCACTGGACATGGCGTTGGACGTTGACCCGAATGTGGAGAGGAGTACCACTGTCATCCGCAACTTCAAGAACGACATTCGAGCCTACTATGAGTTCTGGAGGACAAGAGGAAGATGGTTCGCCAACCGACACTTCATGCATTTTTCTAGCCCAAATCCTCCTCTTCTCCTGATGTAGCTGCCACTCCAACTTCTTCAACCTCCAAGTCCGCGTTCCATAGGCTTTTTAGTCCTCGTTCCTACAGCAGCAGTGTCAGTGCCGTCTCGAGTGGGACAGCCGATGACCCTGGCCCCTCTTCACCCCAGTAACTCCTCACCCTCTCCTTCTCTTCATGCCAGCTCCGGTATGCCATTGACACTCACAGCATAGGTAAATGCTAGTTTAACTGTTTTACACTCATTGTAGTTATATTGTAGAATGTACGGAAACGCATCCCGCCTAATTACATTCATTCTTATGGGTAAAATTGCCCCGATATTCTCAAATTCGTTATTCGCAATGATTTTTAGGAACGCATCCTTTGCGATAACCTGGGTATTGCTGTATAAAGGACGCATATTATATATTGTATATATAGTATTACATATTATATGTAGTTATATGCATATTATATATATATTATTATATTATTAAAGGACTCATATTATATATATTATATGTAGTATTATATTATATATATATATGTATATATATATATATATATATATATAATTTAGGGTGATGCGCAAATCATGACGATCGTGGATTTTTAGAGATACCCCCTCATTTGTTCCAATTTGTCACAAAAACACCCTGTGAGAAATTCCAGGTCAAACAAATAACATCCAGAGGTCGCGCCCGCCAATTGAAAATTTGAAAATTACAAAAAATTAGAGTAAAATAAAAATTTTTGAATTTGTTCTTATTTTTGTTGCAGGTTTGTTGCAGGTTGCAGGTTTTGTGCAGGTTTGCTGCAGGCAGAGTGGTAGGTGATGCGTATATGAGCAAACAGCAAACAGCGTTCAAGGAAATCGGTATCGCAGTGTGCTTGTGGCAGTGTCTGGGAGAGGTGCTATATCAGTGAGTCTCTCCGCCTCAATTTCTCTTCTATTTCCTGTATCTTAATTGTGACGAAAATGAGATCAAGAAGCTCAACAGATATGTGGCTGATCGGTCAACAAATAGATAAATTGAATCAAAGTAAGCTTCCATCAAAGAAAGAAGTAATTTCCTTATTCATGAATTATAAACATGTCAAGAATGAAACCTTCAGAGAAGCATTAACTTCAACCATTAATGATGTATTGGAAGTGTGGCAGAGAGCAGGAATACCAACAACCCAGAAATGTAATGTTGTGAAGAAATTAAATAAACTGTATGATGAGTGGCAAGGGCTGAAGAAGAGCAAAGGAAAAAATCGAAGTTTTCAATAGAGAAAGAGAATACATGGAAAGAAAAATTGGATGGACTCTTTGATATTGCGCATGCAAATGCTAACGAGTTAATAACTATCGAAGAAGATAGAGTTTCTACGGCTACAAAGGGAAGGTCGAAAGGGTAAAATGATGGCTGTTGATAAGGATGAAGAAAAACGTCGAAAGGAAGCTGCGAAGAGACATGAAAAAATGGATAAGAAAAGGTTACGTGAATCAAGTGCATTTGATGAAACAGTTGTTCTTGCAAGCAGCAGCAGTTCCTGCAGTGATTCACCTGCATCTACGGAAGAAGAAGTACATCTGGAACAGCCCTCAACATCCAAAAGAGGCCTTCCAAGAAAAAAATTCAAGATTATGAATGAAAATCTGCTTTCCTCATTGGATGTTGCTAAGATCAGCGACCGATCAGCCTCTTTAATAATTATTCCAACGATCGCAAATGTTGGAAAAGATCCAGAGAATTACAATGTTAGCTACTCATCGATTCGCAGGGCAAGACAGAAATCAAGAAAGAAGTTCAGTGAAAACTTGAAAGAAGAATTTCAAGCTGACAAACCCTTGATTGTTCATTGGGATGGCAAACTCCTCGAAGACATTACTGGGAATGAGGTTGTTGATCGGTTGCCAGTCCTAATCTCTGGCAGTGGAGAAGATCAACTGCTTGGAGTGCCAAAAATAGATCATGGCACAGGAAATGATACTGCAAATGCAGTACATCAGGCGATCATTGATTGGAATCTAATAGATAAGGTAAAAGGCATGTGTTTCGATACAACTGCATCGAACACAGGTCATAAAAATGGAGCTTGTGTCCTAATTGAACAGAAAATGGAGAAAGATTTGTTGTGGTGTCCTTGTCGACACCATATCCTTGAAATCATGTTGGAAGCAGTGGTATCCCCTGCATTACAGGCTTCATCAGGCCCTGACATTCAGTTATTCAAAAGTTTCAAAACAAACTGGAATAAGATTAATCTAACTTCATACGATAAATTAGAAAATTATCCACAAAAGGAAAAAGAGGAAATCATCAACTTTGCAGCAAGAAAAATCAATGAAGATCAACCTCGCGACGATTACAGAGAGTTATTGGAACTGACAATCATCTTGCTTGGCGGTACTCCAACGACTGGAATAAAATTCAGGAAGCCTGGGGCTTATCATAGAGCCTGTTGGATGGCGAAAGTCATTTATTCGATGAAAATCTTTATGTTCAAAAGTCAGTTCAAAATAACAGCAATAGAAGAAAGAAATCTAAAAGAAATTTGTTGGTTTTCTGTTTCAATTTATATTAAGCATTGGTTTTCAGCACCCTGCGCAGCACGTGCTCCACGAAATGATCTGAGTCTTCTCAAGAATCTTCACAGCTACAAAAGCACAAATGAACAACTAGCAAATGCTGCTTTAGAAAAATTCAAGAATCATTTGTGGTATCTCTCAGAAGAGTTGATCGCATTGGCTTTCTTTGATGATAAAATCAGTTTTGACACCAAAAGAAAAATGAAGGAGGCTCTTACAAAATCTTCGGAGCCAGATCCTCCAAAGAAGACACAAATAGACATCAAAACTATTGACAATAAGCAGCTTGAAGATTTTGTAACTGCTAACACAAAGTCCTTCTTCAGTATACTCGGATTGTCTTCAACGTTCTTGAGCAAACCAGTAGAAGATTGGCTTCTCGATGAGAGTTATTGGGTTGCAAAGAACGTAGTGAATCACATGAAAGTTGTTAATGATATTGCTGAAAGAGGAGTGAAATTGATTGAAGATTATAACAAATTAATTACCAATGATGAACAACAGGAGCAATATCTACTGCAAGTTGTATCAAATTATCGGAAGAAGCTTCCGGACAAAACTAAGAAAACTCTCGTATCTTTGATGCAACAATAAAATTTACGAGTATATCCATTCTATGTATCTATTGTAAATATCTATTGTATTGTATCTGTTTTGAACAAATGGAAAAGAGGAAGGTGGTATGATAGGCCTCCTGGGGAACTTCCACTCAAAAAAAAAAGTAACGTGACGCTTGCTGTACCTCCTGGGTGTCATGGAAATCAGCAAATTTTCAAATGGCGGGCGCGACCTCCAAATATTCGAATTTTGACCCGAAATTTCCCCAGGATCATTTTTCCACCAAATTAAACCAAATGAGAGGGTATCTCAAAAATTTGAAACAAAAAGTTTTACTCCCCCACTTTTGCATCACCCTAAATTTTATATATATAATATATATTACATTTATTTTATATATTATGATCGATCTCATCTCGAAAACTAGACGTGCTAGAGGAAATCCAAAAACAGATTTGGAATCAGCGTCCCAACAGCTATCTCTTCCACCCATAATTATATCTGATGAAAAATACTTCTTGGCCAGTGTTATTATTAAATTTATAATTGTAAGTTTAACAAAAAATAATGTTAATAAAGAAAGTGTACAGGTGTGTTTTATTTAACCTTTATTCGATTATGTTTAATGTTTGTACAGTTTCGCT
The DNA here is from genome assembly GCA_023014485.1 of Bathynomus jamesi. Lineage (NCBI taxonomy): Eukaryota > Metazoa > Arthropoda > Malacostraca > Isopoda > Cirolanidae > Bathynomus > Bathynomus jamesi. Next base: position 244,883 of record JAJOZX010004572.1, on the reverse strand, counting down.
CGTTATTCCTAAGACACTCTTGAGAACAGGAGAACAGATAGCGACACCTGGCATATATTTGTTGTGTGTACTACAAACTGTTGTCACATTTTTTGAATAAATGTTTAGTGAGTGAGTGCTGATTGGTTGGCTGACTCATTGCCAAATGTCTTTAGAACATAATTATTTCCATTCATCACTCTGGTTTACATATTACTAAGGAAACATAAATGAATAATTAAATATAAATTCAAGAAGGAATATACTATTAAAAATGAAGTGAATAAAAATGGTCTTGTAAAAACTTAAAAAACCTGCCGACGTGATGACAGTGTTCATGGTATTGGCAAGCTTGTCATCCTAAACGAACTGAAATTTCAGTTTATGAAAAAAGAGCCGTTGGTAATTATTGCCCACAAAACAAATTCCAAATTTATTTATTTATTTATTTATTTACACTTAATATTGAACATAGATTCAGATATTATTTTGTGGTATAACAAAGACAGAGCAGAAATCTGATATAAAACCAAATACATATATAGGCGGTTTATGAATGAAAAAAACAATGTTCTGATGCATATTAAATTTTAATAACATTATAGCAATACAAGATTGGTGGGTATCTGTAGGTTTCATACGTCACTCTTTTGAATATCTTCCAATTGGCAAATGGACGACGGCTGAATAGATACTACTTTGTATGGCATTGTTATATCCGGAGCAAATGCTGTTTCTAGATCAGCAACACTGATATAGTAATAAAGAGTCACTGAGAGAAATATTATTTAGAAACGAAGAATGTTTTGTATTGAAGCAGTATCATAAATGCATATAATTGTTTTGTATTAATAAGTTCCATGTTACGATTTAAGTGTTGAACCACTACAGCTGTGACTCTTGGTGGTCTCTCACTTCAAAGGAAAGAATTCCAGAAAATAAAACTATTACAGTGATTCATATCAATAAACATAGAGCCATTTAAACGATGATATTTGACAATTTTGCAAAGGTGTTACACATTCATAATTACCATTATATTTCCTCCTCAGCACCTCCCACTCACTAAACGTGTTGTAAAGTCTGGTCCGTTGTTCGTTCCTCTGCTGGTTCCCACACATTTACAGTATTGGCCTATATATTCTCGATGGGATTCATATCACAACCCTTACTTGGCCAATCCAGAAGGTCGATATTTCTTTGCTCAGAGAACCAGCGTGTGACGATCCGTGCTGTGTGAATTGGGGACTGTCTTGCATAAAAATGATTCGCTTAGGAAATGGCAGAGCATATGCACGCATAGAAGGAAGCATAACCTCTTCGAAAATTTCTATATACTGCTCTGCAGTAAACCTCCCTTCTATTTTGGTGAGCTCTCCTACACCATACACATGAATCCATCCCCACATGTTGCAGGTGACATGACCGCTGCGTGCTTCCTCATAGATGTGATCTTGAGTATATCGAGTATTATGCCTCCTCCAATACTGAAGACGGCCATGGGATCATCCGCAGCAGTTGTCAGTAGAGGTTCCCCGTTCTGCGGTGATCTCGTAGATTCCCTTCCTCTTGCCACCTCTTCAACCATATATAAACAGTGTACCAAGCAATTCCAAGTTCTCTTGCAATTTGAGTTGGAGACAGCCGTACTTTCATTACCTCAGTTATTATTGGGCTTAATTACTTATTATTGTGCGTTCCCTGCCGCATATCATAGCCTACCTGAATTAGTGTTACTCGTAATTATTATATTCACTTAACGCTTACACTGTATAAACCATTTCCCATTGCTATGAATCATTGTAATATAGCACAATTACCGTATACAGAATTGTTAATCACTTTGAACAAGTAATTCATTTATTTTTCTAATTAAACAAAACAACAAAGTAATTTCTCTCTCTTGATTAAATATTTTTTGGTTGGGCTGTGCCCCGAACTGGTGACCCTCATTATTCATTTCATTTTAATTCATAAATTATAGTAAACCCACTTTCTAGGCCATATCAAATTGGTGATGTGTAGGCCACTATATGTATGTAAATAAATGAATAAAATATTTGCTATAGATATTTAGCAATGATTCAACTAACCAATCAGGGCTCACTCACCCAGATTCATTTATAAAATGCTACAACCTTTTGTAGTACACACAACAAATATATGCCAGGTGTCGCTATCTATTCTCAAGAGTGTCCTAAGAATAATGAGCGCAACGGGACATTAAATAGAGTTTATAGTATGGCACTTACGTACATAATTGGTGACGGCTACATTTCTAAAGGAATGGTGTGAAGAGGAAGTATAGTGTAATGCATTTGCCCATGCCCTCCCACAAATATAATATTACAAGAGTTTGAGGAAACAGCGTGAGGAAAGTTAGTCTTAATGTTGACTGTAATGGAACGCACTTTGAGTTAAATTCCTGTAATGAGGCGGGGTGTTGTCCTCGGAAAAGGATTCGACAACCAGCATCACGGCGCATCGTCGATTTCGATTGCAAGCCTCCGAGCAACACTTAATCTGGCTATGGCATTCTTTTTCCTGCAATGTTGTATGCAATTTCATTGTATTCTACATAACGGGAACGTAGACATGGGCAGCGGGGCTGCATTTGCTACCGCCCATTCGAGATATACTGAGCCTCTCTCTCATTTACGTTTCATAAACTTCAGCAACATTCGTGACCTTTTCTCGAATTTTCGATCTCTTAAACATCACTTCTCCTATAAACCTCATCTTCTCATCCTCACTGACGACTGACAGCAAAATCTTTTTCTGTAAATTCTTACTTTATCTCTATTCAGTTTCATTCCAAGGGTGGATGTTGCGAATGACCTAACTTGATTTTAGTAGATTTCAATGTTTACCACCACCTTTGGTTTTTCTCCCGTTTCAGTAACATCAGTAGTATCGCCGAAAAAGGGGAGAGTGCAAGAATGTTGCAAGTGATTACGTAATGTTGCAAAGGGGGGTGGGGTGTTGCAAAAAAAGGAAAAAAAGAAAAAAAAGAAAAAAAAAAAAAAAAATACCCAAAAGGGCCCTTTGTTGCCAACCAGGTTGCAAGGGGCATGCAACTTGGAGGCGGAGTTCTCCCCAAGCTATTCCCCCCAAAGGGCCAGAAAGGAGGAGAGAAAGGAGGAGAGTGTTCACCTGGCAGGAGCCAAGTGCATATTAAGACTTCAGCCGAGTAGGCGTTGTTTTATACGGCTCCTAATCAGCCAGTTGGCTTAGAAGGCGTAAATGGCTTGAGTTGCCAGATAGCGCCATATTTCGCTATATATTTAATTCTAATCGAAGACTGAGTTGCCAGATACCACTTTTTAGCAATACCATTGTATACATTATTATAGATTCCTAATCAGCCAGTTGGCTTAGAAGGCGTAAATGGCTTGAGTTGCCAGATACCACTTTTTAGCGATACCATTGTATGCATTATTATATTTCTTAAAAGTTGGTTTAGAATACCGGTAGTAGGTTTAGAAGGCGTAACATGATATAATTAAGTAAAACAACATTGCATCATTCTGTTTATTATAAATATATAGAAAATAAATATACATTTCAATAATAATTGAGGAATATGCATATAATCATAACAGTACAGGAAATATATACACACAATTATGGAGATATATATATAATAAAATATACATTTCAAAGAGAAATAAATATACATTTCAATAATAATAGAAAATATGTATATAATCATAACAGTACAGGAGAAATATCACGCAAAATATATAAATACATTTCAATAATAATAGAAATATGCATATAATCATAACAGTACAGGAGAAATATCAAGCAAAATATATAAATACATTTCACTTTTTTTCAAAATACTAAACTCGGTCTTAATCGAGTTTACAATTACATCATTATTGCTCTGCATTACGCAGTATATGCGGCTTAATAATATTTCACCGCTTAAAGTATAGGGAAACCTGTATTCGATATGAAGGGCTTTCATATCGTTCAGTACTATTTTTGTTCCCACTTTACAACCGGTTGGTAAGTCATCTTTAAATACGTCTAGAATACAATCAAAAGCACGCACAAAGAGTTCATCGTTAGCTACATTATTAAACACAAGTTTATAAACACGCTTTTCCAATCGAGGGTTTATTTCTACCGACTCGAGCTTTTCAATCGTGAACTCACTCAACATAGCGGCAATTGAAATAATCTTCTAAATCGTTACGACAACTGCGCGTTATATAAAGAAATAGTTCTTCAGGGTGAACGGTGTAGGTGAGCTCAGCCTTGTACCGATCAATTGCTTTGTACCAAAGTTCATGGTATTTCAAAGAGTCTAAACTTTTTAAATAAACGTCCAGCACTAGACCATTCTCACCAGCCCTACACTCGGTAAACCCATCGAGCAGAGCGGTGTATGCGTATTCAAGTACTGTATCAAAATAAAGCATGTCCGTAACACGCGCGTCTAATATAGGTTTCAGCTTGCGGAATCCGACGATTTCAAACATTCTGTCGAGGATGAAACGGTTTCGCGTAGGAACAAGAGCGTTATTATCAGAAGCATTCTTCCACATCAGCCGTATATCAATGCACGGCCGATCGTTATTTATACACAACGTACATACAACGGCGTATGAGGGTGCGTCACTAATCTGCTCTCTTCTTGTACCTACGTTAGCAGGCATTTTATAACGATCTTCACTCCACTTCTCAACTATCACGAAGATTCTATTCATCTCCTCGACACTTAAATAAACCCGTTTGTTTGTTTGTCTACATTCCGTTTCCAGTACATAGCTAATGGTACCGGAATTACGCCTGAACACGCGCAACGATTTCGTCACGGACACATCGTACGAGGCGTTGAGAATGCTGCTCAAAGGAAGTTCCATCGTATTCGAGGAGCGCACGTCCACTCGGTTCAAACTCTGAGATAACTATGAGCCGTGTGAGGCACGCAGGTAGGCAGGAACGGTTCGACGGGCGGCTGACTCGATGATACGTGAATGGGCTTGTTCGTATGATCCGCGAGTCGTACCGAATTGTTGTACATATTTGTTTTTCCGGTACAAGAATTAATTTCATCACTACCAGCCTACGCACCAGACATTTTACCTCAGGATAAGAACTAGGAACATTTTATGTTTTACTAAACATCTTCACACTCCGGCGCACTATTTGAGAGGAACGTATGCTCATATTTTTCCTTTCTGCCCATCAAACGATACTCGTCTCTAAAGTCTGTTAAAAACTCACGCAGTGCACTAGCCACAACCTCACTACGAACCTCATCATGATATACGTTAATATAGTGATAAAAATACTTAAGATTGTCCATGATCACGAGATTCACATTTTCAGTCGTAGGGTATGAGTAATCGACATGGTGTAGCATGACGTAATACCGCTTGTCACACCACCCATCCGCAAGACTCATTATCCATACCTGCTGCTTCTCTTCTGCACGCGTTATTTCTTTTACTTCAAGGTGTATGTGAGACTTTATAAAGTTTAGCTCTGCAGTATACTTCAGCACATCGTCTGTGCAACGAAAGCCTTCAACGGTCCCACCAGAACATCCGTAGAGTATTTGTACATCTTGGAACTTCGCACAATCCAATGTGTTTTTAAAAGAGGTATAGGAGGGAGGAATAGGAAGTTTTTCGGTATCCACCACATCCTGACACTTTGTGGAATACCATTTCGTAAACGTTGTACAAGCAATATTAAAGGTAGCCATTTGAATACATGTCTGATCTGAATACACGTCTGATCTCTCGGGCTTACTGCAGTCGAGTGACTACGCAGGGACTCCCAGATAGTAGCATGACTCACGGTCTTACATTGGGCGGAGCTTAGAACTTTCACCTGCGCACACACACACACACACACACACACAAAGGAGAAAGTGAAACGCTAATCGAAACATGATTTATTTAATAAACGAGATATTCAAGTTATATATATTTACAAATACGATTTAATAAACGAGATATTCAAGTTATATATATATTTACAAATACGTGTAATAAATCAATAGATACTTTACAAATACGATTTAATAAATGAGATATTCAAGTTATATATATATTTACAAATACGTGTAATAAATCAATAGATACGATTATATACAAGACAAATACGTGTGAGTTAACAATAGAAGCATCATACGTTATGGTATCCAAAGGGTACGGTATCATAGGTACCAGGTAACTGGTAACGTTTCCTATAGGTGTTACGGCACACCTTCGTACCCCTAAGTTCCTTCACGCCCCCCAGCTTCTGCGCCCGAAAATTGTGGGTGCCTACAATTAGTTGAGGTTGTTCGCCCTCATCATCGTCCAAACATACTAGATCCTTCAACGATTCAAAGTTAACAACCCGCCGATTCGCATGGTTGAGCGTAATACCCTTTGCCTTCACGATATATTTCATTTCCTCCCCCACCCTGACCCGTACCCCATAAGTCTTAGGTTCTGTTGAGACAAAAGAGTCGGCGTAAGCGTTGTCCCCATACTCGTCCTTGATCTCATCAGTGAGCTCGCCGAGGAACTCCCCAATAGCGGGCATGTATTCACCCTCCCTCTCTGTGAATATCACGCTATCTGTATCGGCATACAATACTCTCCGCCCAAGAAATGCAATAGACCCCAAAGTTTTATACGGGCGTAGGCTGTTGTGAAGCTGGCCACAGGTATGTTTGTAACCCTTGAGGTATCTGTGGCAAATTCAGTGTTGTTGTACTTTATTATGTAAGTATTACCTACATTCACGATCTCCATGACCTCTTTATCGGGAGCATTGGCATAATCCCAGACATCGCTATAACTTTGTGCCAAATGAATGCTCCCCTGCCATTCTGCGCAAATTTTCCCCATAGACTGTTTAGACACAACTTTGCACTAAAGCGCTTGCCAGGATTCTTTACAATTTGGACACGATCAAGTTGTATACCTTCGCGGTCGCGTAACGTTGAATATAGGCAGACTTTTCATCTTCGGTATCAACTCCTCGCGGATACCCTGATGCCTCAACCTTATCCTTCAAAAAGGCGTTTATATATGGTGTGAAAAGGTTGGGTAGCTTCTGAAACCTCCACACCTCATGTATCTTCAGTATTCTATAACCATGGCGTACGGCTAGGGCCAGCTCAGGACTTGTATATACGCCTCTGATCTTACGCTGGTGGGGTATATGGTTACATTCGCCGTTATCCTCTTCCGCGCACTTCACGCACAGGGGAAACATGAGCTTGTCGTCGATAACGACAGGTAAGATCGGCATCCATAAATTGCGTGGGGGGAGTACGTCTACGAAAGAGAGCCCAAAGTAACGATCATTCAAATTTTTTGAAAATTCATTGATGGAGGGTAGGCTAGGTCCCACCAGTTTCTCAGGAGCGCCCACGGGGTACGGATTGCTCTTCATCACGTATGGGTATAAAGAACAGAAATCGTAGTAATGGAGCTTCACGCCCTCCGTAGGTGGAAAGTATAGGCTGAATGGATTTGTACGTCCTCCAAACAAGCTATCACCACATTTGAGAGGATCCAGCACCATTGAACGCTTGATCGTGTTTATTTCCTCACGGTACACCTCGTCTGTCTCCATCCGTGCATCATATTCATGCTCCCACAAGACTTTGTGAGTGAACTGTGATCCTATAAGTTGATCGCGGGTGCGGGTCGATGCAAGACAGTCGGCAGGAGACCTACCGTGGATATCTCCGGCGATTCCGCACTCAGGACGGGGGCATCCATGCCACCAGCAACCGTTAAAGGAGTACACAGTCTTCACACCAGTGACACGGTTTTCACTTAACCCATCAACCCAAAAAACACGTCCATTAATCTTAATGGGTACTTCACCCGTGTTGCGGGCGTGCTTTATGTATACACCTGTCTGTTGCTGTAGGTGTATGAGCCAGTAAATAGCCTTGTGTCCGTAACTGCGGGGGTTGTTTCGGTGAATAATGGCTAAGGTGTCTTTAGGCATGAAGTTATTCTTGAACACCGTAAAACATAATGATGCGATGGTGGTTGCGACTTGCAGTGGATCGCATTTGAAACGGGCTATGTACATCCTTCTAAAGGCCTGGAAACATACTCTAAGCACGCGCACATCATTCACGCAATAACGCTCACATTCATCAGCTATATTATAAGGGTTACTTTCATTAAAACTGTCGTAGTATCGATCAAAGTCTTCACGTTCATCCATACAGTCAAAATAATGTTTGGGGGGTGGTGGGCCTACGTAGTTTAAAGTCTCGCTGGTGAGGAAAGTGTAAGGGAAGTATCCTTTGGAAACTTCAGCTGCTCTCCCATCACCTTGGGTAGCTTTGCTAATTTACAAGGTGTGAATAATAAAGTATCTTTAAATTGTACATTGCCTCTTATCTGCATCTGTATTAATTTGTTGCCTCTTTTCAATGGATCACCTGTAAATATCTCAGAGGATTCGTGTTCAAGCAACTCCTTATAAAGGAACTGCGTGTCAAACTTTGCCCCGTTATGGGCGAGAATATACACAGTCATTTTTTGAACTTGTCGGCTAACTTGACAATATAGGACACAAATAGTTTCACAGGACTATCGCGGACATTCGTTTTAAAAACGTTTGTCCGTTTACCACATTTGGGGCACTCGTCACATTCGATACCCATACACTCATCACAGATGGTCTGACTCACAAGTAAATGTGGAATTACCTCTTTGGTTTCAGCGTTCGTATATGTTTCTGTAGTATACAGTTATACAAGGGTTATTTTTAGGCTTAGCATCTTTCATATAACATACATGCTTTACTCCATCCGCCTTATATTCCTCCTGGCATGTAGGACAGTGAATTACGTCACACTTGTGCTTAAATTTCCCCCAATTATCCATTGTGTGAAACATACCACATTCACAGATTCTCATTTTCCTGCACGTGCCAATTGATTTATGGAAATCAAAACAGCTATTATTGAAAAATGTGCGTCTACACACATCACAGTCTCTCTTCTCAGCTTCAACTACACGGCTTTCACATTTGGTGCTTTTACACTGCTCACATACCATGTGACATTCTTTACAATGTCTCACTATATCATCCGCAAACTCGAGGCACCCCTTACACAAATCATGATGTCTCCCATATTTTCGACTTTTGTCATAACTCGCGTAAAGCCACCTTATATTACGGATGGGGAGATACGTTGTCCCTGACAATCCTAAAATAAGTAGGGGTCTTGTACGATCTCTCACACAGCTTTTAAAAACATACACAGTCCTACGACGATCATCCAACCCAAATACAACTATGCGGACATTCATTTCCTGTTCTACCCTTCTCAACTCTTCAGGACCCATATTACAGTCAAATTCAAGTTCACAGTCTACAGCTAGTTTACGGGCACGCTCCACGACCGTAGGCAGCCAAATTTTTTGAGTCCGTGTATTTTGTACAGTAAACATACGTGCTAAGAGTACTGCTATAAAGCCGCAACCACGATCGACGTTTATATGCTTTCGGTAAATAGTCGGAGAATTGAAGTTAAGAGTATACGGTATGGCACTATGACCCGCAACACGGAATACACGGTCAATATTTACCGTGAAGTTGTCCATATTGAAGGCTATACTACTTTGGGCGGCTTGCATTATACGTCCTAATATATATTCTACATCTTCAGCCGCCAAACGTCTAAATGGCACTATCACCCAATAATCGTCTACATCACCGTCATCTGACCCGAATCCAAAGGACAGACTCGTCCTGACTTCACGCTCGTCGCGATTCTGAAGAGCAAACTCTATAATACGCTGTACAACCCGGCGTAGCCCGCGCTCAATTCCATTGCTATACATGGCTCTAGGGTCGACCCTGACTCTATACCGATTTCTAGTCAAGGCTGGGGTGGGGGCTGCGGATCGCACCAATTCGAGCGTTATAGCATCCTCAACAGAACGGGGGGGCGGGCATGAATTAGTGGATATATTAGCGGAAGGTGCTGATGGGGGGCCTGTTGCGTAGAGGTTGAGGGTTGGGGATCTATTATTGTAGACTTAACAGAACGGGGGGCGGCGGATGAATAAGGGGATATATTAGCGGAGGTGCTGCTGGGGGGCTTGTTGCGTAAGAGGTTGAGGGTTGGGGATCTATTACCGCTGCAACAGGCGCGTATTTCGGGCGCTTTATACCTGACGTGGGGTTCTCACACCTCCGCTTTGGACGTGCTACCGGTATCGCTGGTGAGGGTTCGTTGGCAGGGAGGAGATCACAACTACACTGTCGTCGAGGTCATCCGTAATGTCAATGATGGGGTGCTCTACCTCATCGTCATTCACGGTTCTGTGGGAGAAGAAAGCAAAATATAAGGAACAGCACTCAAAATTTGTAATATTTTGTAAATGACCCACTTAGGAGTGTGACGTGTTAGAAATGGACTCTGTAGAAAAATTCAGATTCACGAGCCCATCCACATGTATTATATCTGGACCTACAGGATGTGGTAAAACTGTGTTTATGCTTAAAATCATTAAAGAAAAGGGAGAGATATTCTCGAAATTTGTGCATAAAGTTATATGGTGCTATTCGACGTATCAATCAGTGTTCAACGAGTACCAAGATGATATTTTGTTCCACAAAGGCGTATATGACGTTAATTCGTTAAAGGGAAATGAACATACAATCATTGTAATTGACGATCTCATGTTGGAGATGGATAAAACGTTTGCCGAGACATTTACAGTATTCTCCCACCATCTTAACATAAGCGTGTTCTTCATCAATCAGAATCTATTTTTCAAAAATAGATACATGCGCGATGTGTCGTTAAATACGCAATATCTAGTCTTATTCGCGCAACGTAGAGATGTATCACAAATTGGGGTATTAGCCAATCAAATGTTCCCGAATCAGCGTAAGGAGTTTTTGGAAGTTTATAAAGCTACAAGCACGCGTTACGGATATTTGCTTTGCGACCTTCATCCGCGAAACACGTTTAGAGTGCTTCTGCGAACGAATATATTTCCAAACGAGCCTGAAACGGTGTATATTCCAGAATGACAAAGAGACTAAAGAAATACCGTGAATTAATAAAAATCTATCATCGACTGCCCCGGGCAATGCAGCAGATGTTTATTAAAAATATCGACGCCGACTTTTTAAAATGCATCTGTGAAATCTGTCTTAACGTTATAAATTGCAATGTATCAATGAAAACCCATCAGAAGGCTCGCCTACGCCGCTACAAGAACATAATACGTGCACTCGCTCGTAAAAGTCAAACTGTAGCGAAGAAAAAACGAATTATTGTACAAACAGGAGGGTCATTTCTCCCCATCTTATTTTCAGTTTTGGGTCCTTTACTGACTATTAATATAATGAAGAAAGTGGTAGTGATTCCCCACGAGGTGTACGCTTCACTGCAAAGGAATCCAGACACGGATCTAGATCCCCGTAAAAGCAGACTTAAAAGAATGGAAAGCGAATTGCTAGCTCTATTAAACAGTGAAAAAACACCTGATGAAAAAGAATCTTATACCAAGAAGCTCTGCAGAAATTTCTTCACGAGTACGAAAATTATAAGAGCCCTACAGAGATTCCTGTGGTTATTAGGCACAGCACGGGGGACGATGGACATGGCGACATAGGATCTGAGCCCGACGATACAGCTGACCAACCAAAAAGATTAGCCACACAACATATCGAACATGTATTAAAAAGCACCCTCCCACATACATTGATGAGTAAAGGCTTAAGTCTTTATAATCTATTGAATGAGGATCCAGCCATACAATGGACCGATACAGGCGAGCTCATTGTGGAAGGATCAAAGGTACAGGGATCGAATATCGTAGACATTGTCCATGATCTGGTGAGAAAGTGGGATAGGCCATCACCATCAGGATGGAAGCATATTAAAGCAAGACTACAACAAATAAATGTCCCTAAAACGTTGATAGGAAATCTGAACAGGTTAAAAGACTTGGAACATGCAACGCATGTGACACAATTGAAGACGCCGTCACCCCCGGCGGTAACACCTTTGAAGAGGAGAAGAAGAGGTTAAACCAACCCTACCCACGTGCCTCTAAAATACGCAAATGGCTAACGTATTAACTAAACGCTATTATGACGTTTCTAACCCATCCTCTTACGGCGGCGTAGATAGACTGTACAGAAGTGTTTACGGAGTAGGAAAAAAAGATGTTGAAAGATTTTTGAGGGAGCAGGACGCTTATACGCTTCATAAGCCTGTGAGAAAAAGGTTTAAAACAGCCAAGACAACGGCTTCCTCGATTGATTCTATTTGGCAAGCAGATTTAACAGACATGCAAAGATATTCTGTGTATAACGATGGTTACCGCTACATTCTATTCATAATAGACGTATTCTCTAGATATCTGTGGCTAGTTCCTCTGAAAAATAAATCACCTGAAACAGTTGCTAAAGCCACCAAAACGCTAATGTTAAAAGAAAACAGGGTTCCTGGCTATTTTTGTACGGATATGGGGAAGGAATTTATAGGCCGTGCTTTTCAGAACATGTTGACAGAGTTTAATATCAGCTATTACACAACCAATTCTATACATAAGGCTTCTTTAGCTGAAAGAGTTCAGCGCACCATAAAGGAACGCATGCACCGTTATTTTACACATAAAAACACATACAGATTTCTAGACATTCTGGAATCATTGGCATCATCCTACAACCGCTCACACCATCGCACGATTGGGACAACACCTAACGAAGTTTTAGAAAGAGGTACGCTCCCGAGAAGAGATGGATCACCACCACCACCACACTCTGCGCGCTTCAAAATCAATGATTATGTAAGGCTGTCGCGTTCGGGGAATAAATTCGCAAAGGGTTTTGAGCAAGGATGGACACGCGAGATTTTTAAAGTTAGGGCTATGAGACCTAAAGGTGAGATAATGATGTATTACATTGAAGATTTGAATGGGGAAGAAATCTCAGGAGGTTTTACCGCGAGGAATTGCAGAAAGTTGCGTTTAATTTAGAAAAAATGTGTTTAAAATTGAGAAAATTTTAGGAAGCAAAGGTTCAGGAAAGAGAAAAATGTACCTGGTGAAATGGCTACGGTACCCAGAAAGCTTCAACACCTATATAAAAGCTGATGCAATAATGAAAGTATGCAACATGGCTCCTAACCATTTCTACGTCACACTCCCGTCCTCCTCGTCCCTGTCTGTACACCCTAACAACACACTAGCCAACTTTGTAACAGAGCTCCACAAGCGCACTGAATTGGGTCGTGATTCGTATGAGGTGGGGATATGCGAAATTCAGCTGGACACCATCTTTTTAAATATTGAACATAAAGAGCCCGTTTTTACGATTCTTAGAGACATTGACGAGTGTGAAAAAGCTGGGGTAGCTATGGATGAAACTATGCGTATCGCTCGGACTAAGGTTGCACGGTATTACAGTACAGAAGTAAGACTAGGACCGGGTCAATATGGTTCGGCCGAGGATGTTGTGAGAGGCTTAAACGTAAGTTTAAGAAACTCAAACCTTACGAATGATTTAGTATACGAAATCGTAAACAACCCTGCACATACACTAATCCTAAAATCAAAGACTAACAGACGTATTAAAGACCATAGAAAGTTCCAAATTCTAACCAATGGTCGATATAGCGCAGCCTTCCAAAGAGACACATTTCACGAGACACAGCATGACTTGTCCAGATTAATGTATCAGTTGAAGATGGAGAAATTGCTGAAAGGTCCCCAGACATGTGCTATATTTACAGTAATATAGTGGAGCACCAGTTTGTTGGGGATACCCAGGCGCGCCTGCTGCGCATTGCTCACATCCCCAACCATAGAGGAAGGAGTTTGAGTATTACATATGACAGACCCCATTATGTGAATGTCGCAACTAATTTAATAACCAATATCTCAATATATATAAGAACGATTGAGGGTGAAAACTTCCCATTCGGTAACGGGAGCTTAACAGTGAAGCTACACTTTCGACGCACTGAGTTATAATGGATAGAAAGCCTTTCACCGTCTATCGAGGGGTGCGATACCAGCGCGGTAGTGGACTTGGGTCCATTTTTTCATCCATACTACGTACGGCTGTTCCTTTGCTGAAGAGGGGTGCCAGATACCTTGGAAGGAAAGCGCTACAATCAGGCCTTAACACTGCAGAAGACATATTGGCCGGGGCTAAACCTAAAGAAGCTCTAAAAAAACATTTAAAGCGTACACGGGACGAAATCATCAAAGATGCAAAGAGAAAAATGCGTGGTGGCGGGAAGAAGAAGAGGGCTCCCCGAAGAAGAAGGGGTCACGTGGTATTAAACGTAAAAGGCTATCAAAAAAGAAGTGCTGTAAGCGAATGAAACCTATGGTTGACCACTTTTTTGACTGATATAAGCTAAGGACATTGATCTCATGAATCATAGTTTGTTTACCACTTGTCGAGAGAGGAGTCACTATTTCGCCATGGCACGCTTCATCCACCCATGTAGTTCACAATGCTGTAAATCGGAGCTGTCCCTTTTTGAGCTGCCTCCAACCCAAGTTTCTATTGAGCACAGTGACTTTATTACAATTAACCCTTTAAACACAATTAGTTCCCCGAGTGCACCTATAGAATTCGTGATACCCAGCTCAGGCCCTTACTTTTTTGATCCAAGCTGTGTGCACATGTACGCTAAGCTACGTATAGCCCATTCTGATGGAACGGTCTGCGATGACAAATATGCTGTATACCCTGAAACAAACTTTCTGCACTCCATATTCAACCAGTGTGACGTATATTTAAATCAGACCAACATATCGGCAGGCACGGGGTACTATCATCTACGAGCCTATCTGGAAAATGTCCTCAACTTTTCCAAAGAAGCGAAGGCTACCTTTTTAAGTGCCGAGGGATATTATCAAACTAAAGATGAAAATAGTATAAAGGACAAATTTAAAAATTCTAAAAAGAAAATATACGAGTGTTTTGGACGGTTGCACACAGATTTCACTTTCCAGGAGAAGTTGCTTGTCAACGGGGTGGATATGAAAATAAAGCTCACCCGCACGAGTCCTGAGATCTGCTTAAATCTGGCTGCTGATCAAGAGGAGGGTGCAAAGCCCGTTGTGGTTCACATTATGGACACATACCTCCGCGTACGGCGAGTGAAATTAAGTTCACCAAAACAACTAGAAATTGAGAAAAATTTACTAAACGCTACAGTGAAATATCCTATTAACAGAGTGCAAATCAAACTATATACGGTTCCTGCAGGGTTGGCATCGAAGCAGATAGAAAACATTGCCCTGGGAAATCTTCCTAAAAGGATATTAATCGGCATGCAGGACCATGCTTCGGTGAATGGAAAATATAAAAAGAGTGCCTTTAAATTCGAGAATTTCGGACTTAAAAATATAACTCTATACGTTAATGGCACTGCTTTGGGTGGAACAATGGGTACGGACTATTCATCAGACGCTGTGTTACCTCTTTGTGCCAGAGCCTATAGTAATCTGACCCATATTGCAGGTGATTGTGATGAGCTTGGTAATGGGGTAACGCAGGAAGAATTCATTGATCAATTTAACCTTTATCCGTTTGACATTACACCTGACTTATCTGCTAGCGTAAATACCCATTTAACCCCACAGCAAGCGGAAACATCTCAGTGCGGCTGGAATTCGCCAAGCCTATAGACGCTCCTATTAGTGTACTAGTATATCTCGAATCGCAAGCCCTAATAGAAGTAGATAGATTTAGGAGCGTTATCACTGACTTTTAAAATGGATGCTAATACACTTCAGAAAGTAATGGAACGAGTCACACGTTCCAAATTTATCGGCGTGTTTGCGAAGAATGAAACATTGAGTTTGCCAAGTACGCGAGAATGCGGTAGTCTTATTGTGAACACAGATGTCATCGGTAATGAAGGGATTCACTGGATCGCTGTCTATTTTAAAAATAGACAGCGCCTGTACTATTTTGATTCACTCGGTACTCAACCTGGAGTGACCCTATTATTGTAAAATTTCTCGCTCAGTTACATATTCCCGAAGTTGTATGGAACCCATTTCGTATACAAGGATATTTTAGTAATGTTTGCGGAATGTACTGCGTCTCATTTCTCACGCATATGTCATGTGATAAAGAATTTATAAATTTTTTAAATTTATTTGACCCGTGTCACACTCGCCGAAACGATGAAATGGTATGCAGACAGATAAAAATCCGTTTTCCAATTGTACGTACTCGTTGTATAGTATAATGTTTTTGTTCGTATATTTGTAACGGTATATTCTGTAGTTGGTTATTGTACTGATTTCTTTCATTTAATAAATTTATGAAAATATATTGTCTTCTTACCCTAAAAAGATCGAAAAACACTTACATTATTTCGGTGTGACATTGCTGACTGATCAGTATATCCTCCGTATTCATGACACGAGATTCTTCAAAAGATTGTATAACACGTGTCAAATCCTCATCGGACCTTAAAGGAATAATGTTCATTCTTTTAAAACATATACAGAGTATACAGGCAGATCCCCATTATGTGAAGATATCTTTGGTTCATTTAAGAGGAATAACATTGATTACCATAAAAAATTTCGATTTTAGCATAATGGGGATAAGAAGTAAAACCAAATAACATCGATTGCCATAAAAAAAAAATTCGATTTTTGGCGAGTATCTAAATGAAGTATTTGACGAGATACTACAACTCTCCATATATATATAAATCGAATTATAGACACTTACATTTCTATGGTAGTCCCTTGCGTCGGATTGTAAGGAGCGTCACTGCAAATATCTTCAACGGTTTGCGTTGGAAATAATTCATCACGGTCAATCGCGTTAAAAAGACTAATTGCGGTTAATGCTGCAGTGTCACTTTCTTCATACAATTCCGGGGACGTACAGGTCCATGGTGGAGGATGTGTGACATTGCTGACTGATCAGTATATCCTCCGTGTTCATGACACGAGATTCTTCAAAAGATTGTATAACACGTGTCAAATCCTCATCGGACCTTAAAGGAATAATGTTCATTCTTTTAAAACATATACAGAGTATACAGACAGATCCCCATTATGTGAAGATATCTTTGGTTCATTTAAGAGGAATAACATTGATTACCATAAAAAATTTCGATTTTAGCATAATGGGTATAAGAGGTAAAACCAAATAACATTGATTGCCATAAAAAAATTTCGATTTAGTCACTTACATTTCTATGGTAGTCCCTTGCGTCGGATTGTAAGGAGCGTCACTGCAAATATCTTCAACGGTTTGCGTTGGAAATAATTCATCACGGTCAATCGCGTTAAAAAGACTAATTGCGGTTAATGCTGCAGTGTCACTTTCTTCATACAAATCTGGGGAGACGTACAGGTCCATGGTGGAGAATGATTATTCACTGACGCGAAAATAGCTACTGTTACTCCAAACTGAAAAATATCCCCTTTTATATGCACAATCGCCAAGCTCCGCCCCAAAAGACCAGATGTTCGTAGTGATTGGCTGCCGGTGTAGCTGGGTGGAGCTATGATGTGTACCAATACGCTATAACGGGTCCGGACGAGTAATTGCATCTTTATATTTTCACTAATAGATTTAATGCTCGTATTACTCCTTTGAAAAGTATTTGGTGATTCGTATGGAACTTTTGATACTGATTCCAAATATGGTTTCAGAATTTCTCTATCACCCATAGTTTTCGAGAAAATAATATTTCCATTTACTCAGATTCCCCGCATCATTAGTCACTAATGTAATCGAGAGGATATAAAGAAATATATCCTAATTATATTTTTAAAAGAGCATTCGGTTTCAACGTTAAACTGTGGGTCTGAGGTGGAGTGAAAACCTTTCCAATTCGGCGAAAATTACGCTAGGGTACAACATTTCTGGAAAACTATTTGGTGATTCTTATAGAACTTTTGATACTGATTCCGGTTTCAGAATTTTTCTATCACCCATAGTTTTCGAGAAAATAATATTTCCATTTACTCAGAGTTTCCCGCATCATTAGTCACTAATGTAATCGAGAGGATATAAAGAAATATATCCTAATTATATTTTTAAAAGAGCATTCGGTTTCAACGTTAAACTGTGGGTCTGAGGTGGAGTGAAAACCTTTCCAATTCGGCGAGAAATTACGCTAGGGTACAACGAAAATTATTTGATGATTCTTATAGAACTTTGATACTGATTCCAAATATGGTTTCAAATTTTCTATCACCCATAGTTTTCGAGAAAATAATATTTCCATTTACTCAGAGTTCCCCGCATCATTAGTCACTAATGTAATCGAGAGGATATAAAGAAATATATCCTAATTATATTTTTAAAAGAGCATTCGGTTTCAACGTTAAACTGTGGGTCTGAGGTGGAGTGAAAACCTTTCCAATTCGGCGAGAAATTACGCTAGGGTACAACACTTCTGGAAAACTATTTGGTGATTCTTATAGAACTTTTGATACTGATTCCAAATATGGTTTCAGAATTTTTCTATCACCCATAGTTTTCGAGAAAATAATATTTCCATTTACTCAGAGTTTCCCCTTATAGACAATGCAGGTCCTGTACACAATTGTTTGAACACAATTGCTCGAAAATCATAGTTCGAAAAACAAAAAGTATTAAAAAACATTAAAAGTTAAAAATCTTTATTCATACGTTATTCAAAGTTAAAAATCTTTATTAATAAAACAGGATAGAAGCATATGAAAGTCAAGGTAAACTATAGTTGCAAATTATGGTTAGGTTAGGTTAGGCTAGGTTAGGTTAGGTCTCTTACATATAAAAACCCATTCACTAAGAGCATTGGCTTTCCTTTCTCACTAGAAACAAACTCTGCCATTTTAAGGGTGGTTTAACTGCAGCACTATAAATGTTATAGTTTAAATGAAGAGGCTAACCTTCTTATTTACGTCTTCGTATTTGCGTCTTGGCAACTAAGATTTTATTTAGTTGGTTGTTCATTCGAACAATTATAACGTCGAATAATTGTTGCTTCGAACAACTGTTTTTCGAACTATGGTTTTCGAACAATTGTGTTCGAACAACTGTGTTCGAACAATCGTCCGTAATTCGATTATTATTTATTATAATTGTGGGTATAGTTAACCTGGAAAAAAGAAAGTAAATTTAAATTAGTAAACTTAATTTTAAATAACATTTTGGGAAAACTGAGTAAATGGAAATATTATTTTCTCGAAAACTATGGATGATAGAAAAATTCTAGGTTACGTGAATGGAACTTGCTGGCAAAAGGTACAAGCATATTCCTTTATTTGAACAAAACTCTCTTTCTCTCTCTCTCTCTCTCTCTCTCTCTCTCTCTATATATATATATATATATATATATATATATATATATATAAATTGTGGGTATATCTAAGAAATGGAGTGAAGAGAGGATTTGTTCAAGCTGTCTGGGAGAAAGGTAAAAATTATGGTCAGAAAAAAATCGCCTCTGGCAATAGGTGAATCGAAATGACACAGAGTCTCCTTTTCCTCGTGTGTGTGTGTGTGTGTGTGTGTGTGTGTGTGTGTGTGTGTGCACGAGTTGTTTATTCGTTTATTATATATATATATATATATATATATATATACGGGTTTGGAGAATGACAATCGTGTGTTTCATAAATTTTCATTTCGTTTGGAGTGAAGGGAGACTTATCAGGGATTGGGGGGAAGGTCTCTCAACCATCAGGTGTTCTTCGAAACCGACCCCGTTATAGCGGATTGTGTTTTGGCTAATTTCAATTGATTAATTTCTTTAAATTTCGTTTTTTCAATTTTCTTCGCAGGGGATTGGGGGTGAATGAGGCTCGTGTGTTTCATAAATTTTCATTTCGTTTGGAGTGAAGGGAGACTTATCAGGGATTGGGGGAAGGTCTCTCAACCAGCAGGTGTTCTTCGAAACCGACCCCGTTATAGCGGATTGTGTTTTGGCTAATTTCAGTTGATTAATTTCTTTAAATTTCGTTTTTTTCAATTTTCTTCGCAGGGGATTGGGGGGGGATGAGACTCGTGTGTTTCATAAATTTTCATTTCGTTTCGCTATTCGTGACTTAAATATTTATAATAAAAATTAAGTGTGTAAAAATTATTTATTTAATAAACAGAATTTAATTGGATGCATCTACCGTCATATAAATATATATTGTGGTACACTATTTAAATGGATGATTAATATATGGTTTTTGCTATCTGGAATACATGGCGCTATCTGGCAACTGAATACATGGCGCTATCTGGCAACTCAGCCAGAATAGAGGTTTATAAAAGACCGAGAGACGACTGACGGAGTCATTACAAGCTCGGCTCCCAGCCGAGCAAGGACCTCTGGTCCTTCTCTTTCTGGCCCTTTGGGAAAACCCCTTAGAGGCCTCTTAGGTTAGGTAAACGAAAATAGCTTGGGGGAGAACTCCGCCTCCAAGTTGCATGCCTTGCAATCAAAGGCAACTAGTCTCTCTCTCTCTCTCTCTCTCTCCTGCAGGTGTACCCCTACCCCACCTTGGCTCAGCCAACTGGCTGATTGGAGCCTATAAAACAACGCCTACTCGGCTGAAGTCTTAATATGCACTTGGCTCCTGCCAGGTGAACACCTCTCCTCCTTTCTCTCCTCTTTTCTTCTTTCTGGCCCTTTGGGGGGAATAGCTTGGGGGGAGAACTCCGCCTCCAAGTTGCATGCCCTTGCAACCCCGGTTGGCAACAAAGGCCAGTACTCTTTTTTTCTTTTTGTTGTCTTTTTTCTTTTTTTTCTTTTTCTTTTTTTCAACACCCCACCCCCTTTGCAACAACCACCCAACAACCCCCTTTGCAACATTACGTAATCACTTGCAACATTCTTGCACTCTCCCCTTTTGCGGCTATACTACTAACATCTCTGGTGAACTAGCTTACAACTTTTCTATCTTATGTGACCTAGATCAGATTGTAGGGCACCCTACTCCTATCTCGATCGCCTTGGACATGGGCCAAACATTCTGCATTTATTTCTTACCTCTCATACTTCTTCTTACTCTGTGAAACGTTTTCCTTCCGTTGGGCTCCGACCACAATCTTGCATCTGTTTCATGTCCATTGCTCCAGTTCGGCCTTTGGATCCTCCCAAGACGAGGCGCCTTTGGCACTTTTGCGCCGCTGATTGGAAGACCCTTAGGCAATACTTCTGTGATTTCCCCGGAATGATTACTGTTTACATGGCCGGGGCCCTTCCGAGTGTGCTGAGCGCATCAAAGAGGTGATTGCCTCGGGCATGAAGGCGTATATTTCATAGTCTATTCCTACTTCTAATGTAAGAAAAATCTTGGGTTAACTTTACTTGTTCTAATACTATCCGCAACAGAGAGGAATCTTTCAGGTATCGTGGCCATTACACTCCTGACTTTCACTCAGCTTATATTTCTTCCCAAAATCGTGCAAAACCTGTTCTTCGACTCGCCAAAAATTCCTTCATCCGATAAAAATGTGAAAACTTATCCAATTCTAATTCTTCTCGCTCTTTTTGGAATCTAGCTAAGAACCTCTCCATCAACTTTAATGCCTCTTCTTTCATTCCTCTTTTCTATTCTAACGGCTCAGTTGCCGTCTCTTCTCCTGATAAAGCTGAACCCTTCGCTCAAACTTTCGGCTCCAACTCAACCCTGAACGGTTCCAGTACTGTTCCCCCATCTTCTCCTCCCTCTGATTTTATTATGTTTGTAATTAGAATATCTTCTGAAGGTATTCTTTCTGCGTATCTGGGACCAACTCTAGGAAAGTGTATGATCCACATGGTGTTCCTCTTGTTGTTGTCAAGAACTATGCTTCTGTGCTGATATCCTTCCTTTGCAAACTCTTTCGTCTTTGTCTTCCATTTGGTACTTTTCCTTCCTGCTGTAAATTTGCTTCCATTCAGCCTGTCCCAAAGAAGGGTGACTGCTCTCAACCCTGCAAATGCCGTCCAACTACTTTGATTTCTTGCCTTTCTTAAGATTTTCAATCTATCTTTAATAGGAAGATTCTTAAACACTTCTCATCTCACAATCTTCTTTCAGATCGTCAATATGGGTTCCGCAAGGGACGCTCTACTGGCAATCTTGTATATATCTCTTTCGCTGGGTTTTCCTCCTTTCGAGATTTCGACGAAACTTTGTGTTATTGTGTAAGACATATCAACAGCTTTTGATGGAGTCTGGCACAAGTCTTTAATTTCCAAACTGCCTCCTTCGATTTCTTTCCTTCTATCTGTGCTTTCCTCTATAATTTCCTTTCTGGCGATCTATAGCTGCGGTTGTAGATGGCCACTGTTCTTTCCTAAGGCTATTAACAGTGGTGTTGCTCAGGGTTCCGCTGTGTAACCTACTCTTTCCCTTTTATTTATCAATGATCTATTAAGTCGCACATCCTGCCCTATCCGCTCCTATGCCGACGATTCCATTTTTCACTTTTCCACCCGCTTCACAAAGCGTCCCTCTCAACAGTCACTCCATGATTCGGGTAGGACGGATATAGTGCACCTGACATTTGATCTTTCTCTTATCTCTGATTGGGGTAGAGAAAATCTTGTCTTTCATTGTTTCATAAACAAAGTTCCTTCATCTGTCTACTCTTCACAATCTTCCAAATCTCCTTACCTTCAACAATACAGAACTCAATCCTTCCTCTTCTCTTAATATTTTTTACATATCATCTTTACTGAAAAGATCACATATACTCTCTTTCCAAAACAGCTTATAAGAAATTAGGTGTGCTCTATTGCCACTGCAGTTTCTTTACCTCCCCCACCCCGCTGAGTCGCTATCTCTGTACAGGGGGATTGTTTGCCCCTTTATATAGCATGCTTCTCATGTGTAGGGTGGCTCTACCCACACAGCGATACCTAATCAGGTGGATTCATACATGGAATTAAATCCCCGTCTCTTACTGACTACGTTCTCTCGCTCTGTCTTCGCCGTAATGTTGTCTACATCTCTCTTTACTATTTGTATTACAACAGACACTGCTCTTCCTTCTGAACTCTCTAACTGCATGCCTCCTCGTTTGAGGAGAGCACGCAGCGCAAGACTTTCGACACATTATTATGTCTTTTCTGTCCAACTCTTCAACGCAAGATTTAATCAGTATTTTTAATCTTCTATCTCTTCAACCGGTCAAATCCGGAACAATCTTCCTCAATCATATTTAGAGATCTCGAAAACCCGGGAGCTTGAATTTGTCTCACTTCATCTTCTATAGAGGTGCGCTTTTGCGGACGTTTGACCTTGGCCCCTGCTTCCTGCATAAAAAAATGCTCCCACACTACTGAATTCCTTATTGTTTTTCTGAAGTTGCTTAGGATCGCTTTGTCATCTGTTACATTTATTATTACTATTATCGTTATCATTATTATTATTATTTATATAGCATAGAAAGAAGAGGATCGCTTTATAGAACCCTATGGTATGTTTCTTATGTGACTAAATGAAAGTCTGATTTCATACTCGTTTAATTTGACATATTGTTTTCTTATATGCTTAAATACGATTTTAACCACTCACATGACTCTTCATAAAATTATCATTTTTGGGTCACGATTAAATTTTGTATTGAGTAAAAAACTTCAGCCATCTTCAGCCACGTCCATGGAGAATGCAAATACATTTTTTTATTGTAAAAATTTTATGCAATTCTTCTTTACTGCTTACATTAGGGATTATCCTCGAAATATTTGTTAAGAATTACCGTTACATTAATCAAGTAACCGAACTTTACATTCAATAACTTTAGAGACATTCTGTTATAATAAGTGAAATGGTTTACTATTATTGGCACAGTTACAATGTTACATCATTTGTTTCATTTTTAACGGTTATACATATTGTTAATAAATATTTTCCATCCCTATTTTACTATAGAGGTCCTGTCTCAAAGCCACTGAAGGGTACATAGTAAAGCATAATTTATAATAAATGTAAAGAAATATGTTTATAATTATAATAATCTTCATGTTCCTTCTCTTCCATGAATCTCTTTTTCTTTTTAGGAAAAAATATGAAAGTTGAAGGTTATTCTCATTTTAAAGTAAATAAAACCAAAATTAAAGGTTTCATTATTTTATCCTTTGCGAAAGCAATCCATACTGCAAAAGGTTATGATCAAGAAAACGATAGGAGAAGTCACTCTCGCTCGTAATTTGCCCTTTCCAGCCATTGGATTATTTCTAGCTTTACGCGGCAAATAAATCCTTAATTTGGCACTGTGACTGTATGAGTAATGGTTGGCAATAATTTAACTTTTTTCAATTTTTTCCTCAACAAGCATACGTGTCGACTTTAGTCTCCATTTTTAATTTAGGTTATAATATAAGTAAGGAGTATAGGGAGTGACGAAAGGGACGACATGAAAGGTAGTATTGATATTATGATTCAATTCTTATAGACGAACATTGGGGAAATGTTGAGTACACATCAAAGGAAAATTTGAAATGAGTTCGGTAAATTATCACGAACTGCAGTTGGAACCGAAATTTCGTTCGCACAATAAATATGTATAGTATATATAAGGAATAAGAAATTACATTGTATTTCGTTTCAGTATTCCTCTTAATTGTTTAATATTTTTTAAGAATTTTAATATAACATTTAAGCGAACTAGTATTCATCTCTTTAATATATTTATTTGTTACCTTTACCTTTGGGTTTTGGTAAAGGTAAAGGTAAAAGATAAGAAAAATTAAATCCCTTCCTTCACTGTGTCGTTTACCCTCAATTCTCTTTAAAGTTTTGGCAGCCCCTAATATAAAATGGTTGCACCCAAATGCAGTAAATAAGGCTGAAAATATTTTTAATTATAAATTAAATATTTATTACGGTCTACTCCCAATTAGGAGCTTTTATGCTCTTTCGATATTGTATACTTCTAGGGGAACTATTTTCCGAAACTGTGTGAATTGACTTCTCCCGAAGATTTAGTCATAAATATTTTAAAAATTTAGTCACAACAAATGTTTTGTCATTTTAAGGGAAATCAGGCCCATACATTTACAATATTGTTCGTACAGAGTTGAATCGTGAAATTTCTCCGTCATTTTAAATGTTGGACCTTTTCCAGTTTGTGTACCGTTTTTCATATAATTTATTTTTGCTTCTTTTCAGATCAAAAATGAGTGATCGAAAATGTTTTTGATAACTTAACCTAACCTAACGTAACCTAACCCACATTATAACTTTCGTCACTTGGGCACAGGATGTTTACCATGCTGGATGTAATGTACTGTAGAAAACGGTACATAAACTGGAAAACGTCCTAAATGTTTAAATGAATCAAAAGAAAATACGTGATTTCAAATGTTTAACTTCACAGTTTGTGGTCAAGGGCAAAAGGTTTGTCTTCGACTCTACGCCAAAGTGATTATAGGTTCAACTACACTGTCATATCACGGAAGGATAAGAGGACGGAAGTAGGGAATGGGGTTTGAGGGAGTAATATAAAGACGAGACACAAATATGTAGGTTCTTATTAATTGTTAGTATATGCTTTGATTTACTCCCTTCATAGAAGAACATATTGGGAACTTTTCATATTTGAGTTTAATATTCGTGTCCCTAATTGTAAAGTGCTTCTCGATTTATAGTTAATAAACTTTTAATGATCGTTATTTAAGCCTTTAAAATGCCAATTTACAATCTTTCACTCTCATTTCATATGACTTCAGTTGCTGTGTTTCTGCTGTTTATCATCACGGTCGTCGAAAGCAATGGAAACTCAGCGACAGGTAATTGCATACACAAATTAGAATCTATTTTCAATAGCTGTTCACATAAGAATTTTTATTTTAAAAAGATAAAACTAATTACATTCAATTACACTAATATATATTTAAAACTCAGTTGTACTATGAATTATTTCATTTCAATGTTGTGAAACGCGTTTGAGATTCACAGTTGTTTACCCTACAAAGTGAAAGTAAAATAAATAGGAAGCCAATTTTTCGATTAAATTACAAACTATTTACTTTGTTACATTTGTGTTACACGAAGTACCGATGTTGCATTCCAGTTAATTCAAAATCGTTGCTAGAAATTGTGTCTACGAAGATAACCAATGTGGATTCTAAAGTAGATTCGCTTTTGACTGCATCTCAAAACAAGAACTCAAAAAACCAAATATTCGAACCGAAGACAGAAAGTCTTATTTGTTCTTTAAGTTCAAGAGTGACTGAAATGGGTAAGTGTAACTTATAACGTATAAAGTCATCATAACATAATGTACAGTGATGAGAATAATTTTATTCACGTGAAATGATTTGAAATGTCGTATATTTAAGTGATGTTAGTAGAAGAGCGTGAAGCCTTTCAAATATAATCACTGATATTAATTTACTTGATGATTCAACAGAGAATGAAATAGATGCCTTGAAATCAACAGCTTCATTGTTGTCACCAAATGCGCCTTCAGGTAATATTATTTTCACTTCCTATTTCATGATGACGTTTTCTTACCAATTCTCATAAAATGAAAAGTATGCACGAAATCACGTCTAATTTTTCGTATTTTAAAGGATTGTCTCTATATTCACCATCAATATCAAAATTCTTATTTATAAAATAATTACAATAATACAAGTTCTGCTGCGTTACAATAATACAATGAGCTACTGTCAATTTAATTTAATTTTATTTAATTCGTTCCTTAATTTTGGGCTTAACTGGACTCTCAGATTAATTAGAGATAAAACATATCAATTCATACGTAATTATAATTAAGATATAAAAATGATGAATAATAAGTATTAATTAATTTACGATACATAAACGAATGAATAGTTGGAAATTAGAAATTAATTCTGTAAATTACAGTTAATATTTAAGAATCATTATTATAGATATTATACAAATAAATATTAAAGCAACAATGAGGATGCTTATTTTTGTACGATGTGAGGGTAACTGTGCCCCAAGGGTCTACTTCAACCCGAACAATGATAGGTTAAGCGGACAACACAACCCGATCGAGGAGACAGCAGTCGGGAGAACTAGAATTCAGCGCTCAGAGCCAGCCACCTTAGCCATTTAGCTACAGGGTGCGCATATGATACAACAACAGTACAAATTATATATGATCCTATACCCATTTCTCCATTCCATTCTTATCCAATCTCTGTCACAACCATGTGACCTACCATTTCTATGGTTGAGCGAATGTCCCTTAATTTCATTCCCTTAAAGTACAAAAAGACAATCGACGGTTTAGATCGTTTAACATTTCCATCAGAATATTACCCATATTTCCATTTTCTATTTGTTATAGGATTTATTATAATTAATTATTGTTGTCTTGCATCTAACCCTCAACCCTAAATTTTATTAAATTATTCATGCACATTCAATGTGGCATGATTTGAATCCTTGTTTGTACTTCTTTACTCATTTACTTAATTCTTCCTCAAATGCACCCAATTCCTTAATATTTACTGTATACTCGTATAAATGTATACATATTTAATTAATAGTTTCACTCATTCTTTTACCATGGCTGTAAACCCTTCATTACTGTGTCTCTCTAATTCGTTCCTCTCATTTCTCCCAATAATGACTTATACCGTACGTACGAATTAAATAACTATGGCGTATCAATTATGAATAAAGTATTGCATAATTTAAACTATGACGTCATAAAGTAACTTAATTCCCTTCACATTTTCCATACCTTGAATCCTGAATCATGTCTTTAGGATGTGGATATCTTTAGTATTCAATGTATGGTAAATTCTTTAACAAATAATAAAAACTTTACACTCTATAAATCATTATTTATATGTTGTGTCCTGTCTGGTGTTATGCAGTATAAATATTATTCGACCATATTCCATACGTCGATGTCCTTTCTTGACCGCTATCTTTTATTAGCTATTATTAATTATTCATTCATCTACCTATTATCTACCTATGCCTTATTAACATATCAGTCCATTTTTACTTGTGTCCGTCTATATTAGGCAAACAACCTATTGTGTGACGTAACGATATGTGTAAATAGTTTAAGCATTCGTACATGCCCGCTGATGATCATGATTACGTACGTAGCTACCTTACATGTAAATACTTTTTCTTTTAATTATTTAACCTCTCCCAAGATACTCGTTATTGCTGAGCCAAATGTTCGAATTCCGATGACATCGCCAAAAGCGAGCTTCTGAGTCCGAAACCTTCTCTCTTGCTTGCTCCTAATTCGAAACATTATTGTGTGTTATGTTATATATATGTACCCATGTATTTTATGTGTTATACTCCTATTCCATCTTTCCCAATACGTCCCTGACTCCTAATTAAATCCTAGAATAATAGTTATCCTAATTGTCTATAAATATAAAACACTATAAAACTATAATTAACTGCGTTTAACTGTAATTAACTAATTGACTGTACTTTAACGAAACGGTAATTAACTATAATAAGTTAATGTGAATTAATTGGTAATTATAATCATCGTTGTAGTAAGCCAAAATTATAATGTACTCAGTGTTGTACTTGGGTTGTACTCACTGTATGACTCCGACATTATGTCGCCATTTAGGAATGAATGTATACTCGGCGAAATTATTATTTTTGTGATTTATTTATTTTTATTTTGGAATCTTTCAAAATTCTGATATATGTTTAAATTATGCTTGACGTCAAGAATTCTTCAGATCTCCAGTTAAAGTGGGAACTTAACTTTCAACTGTACTCCCCAAAAATTTAGACTTATTTATTTCTTGTATTCTGTATTAAATCATTCCTGCCTTAGCCTTTCCCCGAGGAGTTCGAGCCTCCTCACTTTAAATTCCTGCCTTAGCCTTTACCCGAGGAGGTCGAGTCTCCTCACTTTAAATTCCTGCCTTAGCTGTTTTTGCAAGCGGTCGAACATCTCTCCCTGTAAATTTCCGACTATCAGCGGTTATCGCAAGAGGCTATAAATTCATTTCTCTCCTTCAGTGCCTCGTTCTGTATATACATCGTGTAATAAAAATTATTTGAGTGAACGAAGACTCCCATTGAGAACTGAAGTGTTTCCATTCAATCCTTCGAAAAATTTGGTAAAAAACTATTTTTCAATCCTGGTTATTCGGATGCCCTACGTAGGGCCGAGCTTAAACAAACGAGGGGACCACTTACCGGATTCAGTTCATCGTCAATTCCTACATTCGAGCGGACAGGCCGCACGACATCTGCATATAAATATATAATTATGTTTCACGTGTTTTCCCATTCAGAAACATTTTCACTTCTTATCTTCTTTAACTTCTTCAAACTCATTTAGTGAATACCCTTGTAAAGAATATACAGTGGCGCTCATGAGTATTCTTACAGAGAAAAATTACAGTTAAATTCGTTCTTTTCTTTTCTACCATGCATAACATAGTTATGAAAAGTCGACCGTTGATTTGGAAAAATTCTTTGGTGTTTTACATTATATGTTGGAGTTGAACTACATTTTTATTTGTTAAATATTTCCAACGACCGGTGAATTTTTCACAACTATCCTATGCATAGTACAAAAGAAAAGGACGAATTTAACTAATATTTCTCTATACGAATATTTATGAGCACCTACCTCTCTCTTACGCTGTGTGTGTGTGTGTGTATGTGTGTGTGTGTTACTTCGCACTGTTGCCTTGGATAATGAGTGCAATTGTTACAGGAAATACGTTTGCTTTGATTTCTGAGATTCGTTCCGAAGTTGAAGATCTGCAGAACTCCTTTAAAAAGGAGATGTCAACAATTAAAGAGCTGGAACAAAGAATTCAACAATTAGATTATACTTCTGTTCCTGAGGAGCTTGAAACTCAAACAGGTTTGTAGGAATGACTGAAGTCGGCTTTTAATGGCTATGAAGTTAGACAACTCATGGCAACATGTAGCTGAAATTCATTCGGTTTATATTAACCTTGAATTTAAAACGTTAAATAATATTTTTAATATCTCTTCTGTGAACTGTAAACTAAATCATAAATTTATTGTTGCATAAGTATTAATTTTTTTATTTGTTTGCATTCGCTACAAATGACAATAATTTAAAATAAACAAAACTTGGTTGATAGACGATCTTTTGTTTTTGTTTTTAATACTGAAGTCTTTTCAATGTAAACGTTCTGGCCATACTGGAACACTCGGTGAAGAGCGACCGTGTGAACCGATGTCTTTTTCAGTCCGAAGAAGAGTTAAATATGGAATCACTGAATTTTAGATTTTATCAAATATTATTGTTCGATACTTCTTTCAGGTTAAACTGTTGTCATTCTCTTTATCAAATTCATTAATTAACTTTAATAAATGATCAACACACAATTACGAAAAAGCTGAAATTGTCTGAACAAGAAATTTACTATTTTAACGAAAATAAAATTATTGAAGATTATTAGAACAACCATTATTATAAAATTAAGTTTCATTAATTTTAATAATTTTGAAATAGGCACCGTCCTTGTAATGTACATTAAGTTAAGTTTTATAGTTTTATATGAATGTTATCTCCAATTCACATTTTGATAACACATCTTACAATTTAAATTATTACTGACAAATGTCTCACCTCCGTTAGTAACACATTATAACCCATTAAATTAATATAATTAATGTCCTCCTATTTACATGTATAGTTGCATCATAAATTTTTCTTTAAATATTCAAAGCATACAATTATAAAGTTGTATTCACAGATTTTGTTTTTTTCCCAGACCCCAATTGCCCCGTGGGAAATTTTGACATCAAAGAGTACTTAGGAAAACCACTCTTTCATCATCTCAGACGAATCAGTTTTAATGTCTTCCTCAGGAAACCATCGAACGCGTCTTCGATTACGTACGTCTCAGTAAATTCAAAATATTTAAATGTCAGTTATGTTTTTCTAGAAAATGGGTTTAGCTTTAGACATTTATAATTACTAGTAATAAATAGAAAAAAAATTAAAAAGAACCTGTAACATATGTTTATTAAATGAACATATGAGAGGAAGAGATATTTTGGATTAAAAAACTTAATGGTAAAATTCATATACCGATGTGTATAAAGTAACGCAAGTGAAGAGACATCCGATTTGAATTACTGAATATTAACGCGGGTGAACATGGGCAAATACTATTTAATACATGTACTTTATAACAACTGTATACTCGACAGTAAGGTTTATGAGAGGTTGAAAATGTCCACCATCGGCCCCTATACAACCTCTTCAACGGCGTATCACATTCAAATCAACATTTCAAATGTTATTTGTCTCTTCACTTGCGTTACTTTATACACACTCTGTACAAGTAATGAAGTAAACAGAAAAATAACTGTGGAAATGTAATAATAATAATTATTGACAGGAGAGACAGAAAATGGTACAGCGATTAGTCCAACCAATGCGGCCCATTGCTCTATTATTATTATTATTATTAACAGCGTCATCGGGACTTCAAACCCCTGATCCCGGGTCTCTTCATTTCCCTTATAGGGAAATGAATTAAAACAATTGACTTAGTAAACACTCCCAACACTTTATAAAAGGATAAAGATATTGTCGGAAAATGAACATAAAATGGGGATGTATCACGCGATAAGCAAAGTGTAATAAATAGAGTAAAACGCGTATCAGAATTTCAAATTTAGAAATTAATGAGCGAAGAACATTGGCAATTAGGGGAAACAAATCCAAATAAACAAATAGTGAAGAGATGCGCAAAAGAATAACGTTTATTGTTTAAGCGCATAAGCAAAATTATTATTAATATTTTTTGCCAAGTTAATTTGAGGGTCTTTGTTGTGACGTAATATCTTTGAATGGTGACTTAAATTAATTAAATTTCCAGAATAGAAGAAAGTACAAATATTGACGATAAATGCTCAAAATTAATGAAAGGAAGCACAAAAGACTAATCTTTATTTATTTGAGAAAATGCGAAAGTCATTTATTTTATTCTAATTCACTCTATTTCATTCTTTATAGTAGTGAAATCGTAATTCTCGATACGCAATAGATGAAGATTTCAAGAGTTATTTTCACACAAAACAAGAATCGAACCCGTGGCTGTTCGTGGACTTGGAAGTTCCTCACTTTATTTGGAAATCAGTCTTACTGTTCAGGACAAGAAAAGAACTGCAGGAATGAAGGTATGATTAACAATTTCATGAATAAATATTTAACATGATGGTTTGTGGAAAGGAAAACATCATCCGGAAGTAAAGGGATTCTTTTTAAGACACGGTGAAAATAGCATTTTCACATAGTTAACAGACACACTGTGTGTATACTGTATATACACACACACACACATATATATATATATTGGTGAAGGCTGCTTCTGGCAAGCTTCAATTTCAATTTAAGCAGAAAGCCACAGACAAGAAGGAAAGAAACATCCATCATGTTGGAAAAGGGACTATATCTTGTATAATGCATCGTTTCAAGCACAAACTATGCTCATCTTCAGGCAAAAAATTCTAAAAAGTTAAAAGACAGAATATTAAAAACCATAATGAATGACAAATATAAAATACAAAATAATGTGAGGAAAAACCCAAACTAAAAAATTCACAAGTTTTTAAAACACTAAAAAGAAAGTCACATCAAAAAAAAAATCACACACCTTAAGTCTAAGTAGCACAGATTCGGAGGCAAAAACAATACAAACAGAAGCATCTAAAAACAAGTAGAGGTTGGTTGTTACAAATGTTCAATTAAGACGGAGGGGAACGGATGAATTATCAGAATTGAGCGAAGGGGAAAGAGTTTTAATATAATGATTCTAAAAGTCTTAAAGTTTGCTCACACGGAGCGGAATCTAAAATGTTAAAATTATGACTTTTTTAGAAGCTAAAATGTTTACCCAGCCTCCTCCCCCTATAAGGCCTATTTTTTATAGACGATATGTTGATGATATTTTTGCAGTTTTTACTGATGCTAGCAGTGCTCATCAATTTTTTACCTTTTTAAATAACAACCAAATATAAAGTTTACTCTGGAGGAAGAATCAGATTCCAAGCTGCCTTTTTTGATTACTAATTAGCAGGATGAGTGACTCCATTGTTACTTCAGTGTTTCGAAAGAAGATGTTCACCGTCTTGGACTCAATATTTTAAGTTACTGTGAGTTTAAATACAAGCTGGCATCTGTTAACACCCTACTTAACCGAGCGTATAATTTATGTTCTAATTACACTGGCCAACAAAATGAAACTTTTTTTCTCATCACAAACATGATCACACTTTTCTTAATGCATTTTCGCGCTGATTCCGAATCTGGTTTTATTTGTTTCTAGCACGTATAGTTATATAGATACACTGGTTTTGATATTTTTAAGTTTTTGATATTGCTATAAGAAAATTTATGGATGTAGAGATCACACTTAGGAATGCTAAACAACAAATACATCATATACCTTATTCAATGTAGGCTACTTATAAATAAAGAATATATACATTATTTTATTAAAAGCGCTGTGAGTGTGATTTCCTTTTGTAAATTTGGCCTGGATTGTCACGATACAGCATCCAACAATGGTCCGCCATCATGCTTTCATTCCAATATCCTTGGTAGCGCTTCTCCATCATCTGAATATCTTGATGGAAGCGCTCTCCTTGCTCGTCACTCACTGCACCAAGGTTTTCAGGAAAGAAATCTAAGTGGGAATGCAGGAAGTGAATTTTTAACGACATTCGACACTCCATTTCTTTGAAGGCATCAAGGAGGTTCTTGACTCCATCCTTATACGCAGGTGACTTGTTGCTTCCAAGAAAGTTTTCACATATCCATTTGAACGCCAGCCAAGCCTTCAATTCCAGCGGACTTAGGACTTTTTCAAATTCAGTGTCATTCAAAACCTCCCTTATTTGTGGCCCAACAAAAATTCCTTCCTTCAATTTTGCTGCAGTAACCTTCGGAAATTTCCTTGAAAGGTATTGGAACCCTTCAGAATTGACTTTACCCATTGCTTTAACAAAATTCTTCATTTAAACCAGTTTAATGTGAAGAGGTGGCAGATAGATCTTTTGGGGATCCACTAAAGGGACAGACTGGACATTGCTTATCCCTGGGACATATGTATACCTAAGTGGCCAGTCACTTTTCGTGTAATGTTCTATAGTGGCGCGACTGTCCCACAGGCAAAGGAAACAACAAAATTTTGTGAATCCTGACTGCATACCCATAAGCATTCCTATAACTTTTAGATCTCCACAAACATTCCATTGATGACTGTCGTATTTGATTGCCTTAAGTAGTATATCCATATTGTCATATGTCTCTTTTAGATGGACGGAATGGGCAATGGGGATGGATGACATTATATTACATTATGCAAAAGAACTGCTTTCAGGCTTCTCTGCGACGAATCAATAAAGAGGCGCCACTCAGATGCCACATACGTCTGAGATATGGCTGTAAATAGTCCATTGATGTCATGGCAATAACAGAGAGGACCTTCTACTGAAAAGAATGCTGTTACTTCAAAATTCCGCTTTCGGTAGTAACTAATACGAACATTGTTCTCAAGTAAATTGTTCTCCTTTAGTCTTGAGGCGAGAAGCTCTGATTCTCTTTAGACAGCGATAAGTCTCTAACAAGATCATTCAACTGTCCTTGGGTTAACTTTTTAGGCTCTAAATGTCTACCTTCAAAAGTGTACTCTGGTTCTGTAGATGGTCCGGAAACGCCAGTTGCACCTTCATCACTTTCCATGTCATCTATGATAGAATCTAGCCTATCACTTGGGGGAATTGGAATGGCAATGTTTCATCATGTTTTACTGGTCTACGTGCTAAATCCAAGTTTGGATATACAATCTGGTGTTTGTTCTTGGCAGGAAACCCCATTAAGTTCACACTACAAAAATAACAGTCTTCATGATGATCTCTCGGCTCCCTCCATATCATGGGTATGGCAAATGGCATTGAAGCTTTCTTTTGTTAAGCCAATCACGTAATCCATTTGAACAGCCAGAACAGATTTGATGTGGCGCCCATGGTTTATCTTGGTCACCTAGATGGCAACCAAAGTATAGCTTGTATATTTTCTTAATGTCGGTTGTAATACTTCGTCGCTGTGTTTTAGTTGTCAACTGGCCGCATACGAAACAGAACTTGTCGGGG
Organism: Bathynomus jamesi; assembly: GCA_023014485.1. Taxonomy (NCBI): domain Eukaryota; kingdom Metazoa; phylum Arthropoda; class Malacostraca; order Isopoda; family Cirolanidae; genus Bathynomus; species Bathynomus jamesi. The sequence continues at coordinate 209,853 of JAJOZX010004572.1, read as the reverse complement.
TCATTCTTACATTGTCGAGGCATGTTGACTGACCTGAGCAAACTATAAATTTAAAAAAATGTACACCAACTTGACACAACTAGTTCTTGGAATGGACTGATCTTTTGACACACAAAGCACGGCGTTGTTGCCTGAATCACAATGCTGCTAGACGTAAAAGCTCACACCTGAAATACATAAGATGTATAATTAAGATAATTGAAATAGATAAGATGAATAAACTAAAAAACACAATAAAATAAACACAATCAAATGTTGAAATATTAGTATTTTGCCTATTTAAAATGGTTAAATCTGTGTAGTTATATATATGCCTTCATCTTGAAAACTATACGTGCTAGAAGAAATCTGAATGCAGTTTTGGAATCAGCGTGAAAATGCTATCCAGCCACCACAAATGTTACTCTGATGAAAAATCTTTGTTGACCAGTGTTATCAGTCTTTGAATAATGAATTTGTTTTTTTTAAGAAAATATTTTGTTAATAGTGGTTACCCTTTGCAGATCGTAGAAAACGCTATCAATAGGTTTTTAGCTAACATTTATAAACCAAAAATGTCTAATTTTAATGTTCCTAAAGATGTATATTATCTTGTACTCCTAGAAATGGGATATTTGAATTCATATTGCCGCAATAACCTTATGCCACTTCTTAGTAAATTTTAGTGTCAAATAGAATTTAAACTAGTATTTGTTAACCGTCGTTCTATTGGTTCATTTTTTAATGTAAAAGACCGTGTATCGGATGCTCTGCGCAGTGCTGTTGTTTATGAATTCAAGTGTCCCCGATGTGATCGGAGGCTCGGAGCTATATTGGTAGCACTGTGCGGAGCCTCGAATCGCGTTTCTTTGCCCACATAAGCATAAGCCAAAGAACTAACAAACCACTGAGAACTAAAGAAGCTTCAGCTATACACAGCCATGTTATTCAATGCGAAGTGGATATAACTCTAGCTAATTTTAACAGTTTAGATTCCGCTCCGTGTGAGCAAACTTTAAGACTTTTAGAATCATTATACAGGGTGTCTCAAAAGTCACTATCTATTTTGAAAAATAATGGGAATTACGAAAAACTGGTTTAAGACATGAAAAATATATTTATTTCAAAGTAAGTGCCACAAAGAATTAGTGCTATTTATTTATCTGTCTCCACATGGCGACCATCAGTGTCTCTACAGAGCTCAAAGCGATAAATTGTTTCCCGGAACACACTTTCCAGCATTTGAGGTGTTATTTTCTGAACTGCATCGGTAATACGATTTCGAAGTTCGGCTACATCACTAATTCTTCTACCAGTGTACACCTTAGACTTACTGAAACCCCAGGCGAAAAAATCTAATGGTGTTAAATCGGGTGAACGTGCTGCCCATGGTTGTGTGCCTCCACGACCAATCCAGCGACCGGGGAAGCGTCTGTCAAGATAATCACGTACAATTATTGCATAATGGCACGGTGCTCCATCCTGCTGAAAAACTACTGTGTCAAGAATGCCATCTGTAAGAAGTTGAGGTTCGAGGAATTGTTCAAGCATGTCAAGATAATAAACCAATTAACTTTTTTTAAATACACAAATTTGCACCAGAAGTACATATCTTTATGCCAGCTTAGTATTTTTAAAAAAAACATCTAATGTCACCGAAATAGATAGTGACTTTTGAGACACCCTGTATATTAAATCTCTTTCCCCTTCGCTCAATTCTGATAATTCATCCGTTCCCCTCCGTCTTAACTGAACATTTGTAACAACCAACCTCTACTTGTTTTTAGATGCTTCTGTTTGTATTGTTTTTGCCTCCGAATCCGTGCTACTTAGACTTAAGGTGTGTGATTTTTTTTTTTTCGTGTGACTTTCTTTTTAGTGTTTTAAAAACTTGTAAATTTTTTAGTTTGGGTTTTTCCACACATTATTTTTTATTTTATATTTGTCATTCATTATGGTTTTTAATATTCTGTTTTTTTAACTTTTTAGAATTTTTTGCCTGAAGATGAGCATAGTTTGTGCTTGAAACGTTGCATTGTACAAAATATAGTCCCTTTTCCAACATAATGGATGTTTGTTCCTTCTTGTCTGTGGCTTTCTGCTATATATATATATATATATATATAATATATATATATATATACAGGGTGTTATCAAATTATGTTTCATAAATTAGTATACATATTCAGGACGTTAAAGTGAACAAAAAAGTTCCTATGAACATAAATTCGCAATCGTTTCTTTTCCGAGATACATTGCTTTTTTGCCGAGTATGATACTATTCTCTGTACACCTACTGCATGCTTTCTAGATATATCAGATAAATCTTGCCTCTCCAAATAGTCACACATTTTCTCTCTAACAATTCTTTCAGATATTGTGGAGAGATGAGATATCAGTGACACTGCTTTGTAGTATTTTGACTGAGACCTTCCTCTTCCTTTGAGGACAATGTGTTTTTCATGATGTCTGGTATTTCTCCTATGTCCAGAGAATTCCTCCATATCTAGTATGGAGTTGTAGCAATTTCATTCTTATAGTTTTTAATTATCAAGGCGTTATATATATATATATCAGCAGAAAAATCGCAGAAAAATCAAAAATAAGAACATAGAAGATAACTTGATAACAAAACGTAGAAGCGTAGAAAATACCGATGGGTAAATACTACACAAAAGGGTACTGCAGATATCGGGATGGGCAATGCATCTATGCACATCTCACATTATGTAACACATATTATACAAGAGAATATTGCAAATTTGAAAAAAAGTACAAGTTCCACCACATTACTGTCTGCAACACCTATGCAAGATATGGGAGGTGCAAATACGGACAAAAATGCCGTTACCACCACCATCAAAGGAACGCAACAGGTGAACAGGAAAAACGAACATCAAAGAGGGCTACCAATTTTTTAGACGTAGCCAACACAATTCAGCTGCTGAATACCATCCAGCAAATACAAAGTCAGCTGACAAATATAGGAATCCGAGAGCCGGACTGAAGGCACGCACAAAGTCACTTCATGCGTTATCGGGACAACAGGTACGACAAAGTAAAAGAGTGGCAAATTCTCGGAGGACCACAAGACAACGAAACCGGCACTACTATTGGAAAACGAATCGAATGTATATGAAAATGAAAGAGAAAAATAAAACCAAACCTAGCAACATTCAGGGCCTTAAATCAAATCATTCCCCAGACAAAGTTTTATACCTGAAAAACTCCTGCAAGAAACCGGAGCAGACTTTGCATGCCTCACGGAAACCCATCTAAAGGACTGCCGGGCGAACTGTGAACACTGTGAGTTCTGTATTAAATGATAACCAACATGGATTTCGGTCAGGTAGATCATGCCTATCACAACTAATGGAACACGACATCATCATTATTGATGCACTGGAAAGTAATGAAAACTATGATGTAATTATACACAGACTTTGCCAAAGCGTTCGACAAGTGTGACCATGGAATCATAATACATAAACTGAAATATATGGGAATAACAGGAAAAGTAGGGAAATAGATATATGATTTCCTTAGTGAGCGGCGGCAAGTCGTTACGGTACAAGGAGCATCTTCATCAGAATCAGAGGTCCTCAGCTCAGTACCACAAGGAACAGTATTAGCTCCACTACTCTTCATAATCATGCTAACTGACATAGATGAGGAAGTTACCAGAGACAGCACAGTAACATCCTTTGCCGATTGACACAAAGATCAGTAGAAAAATAAGAAACCCAAAATATTTGGATCTCTACAACAGACATGAACAGAATCTACAAGTGGACGGAAGACAACAATATGAAATTTAACACCGAGAAATTTCACTTGTTATGGTACAGAAAAAGAGAGGACGTAAAATCCATGGAATATTATATCCCAAATTCAGAGAAATTCTACCCCAAAAGATTTAGGGGTGTAATGACTGATGATGCGAAATTTGAAACACAAAATAAGATAGCAGGAAACAGAGCAGAGAGAAACTGGGCAGATACTGAGAACCTTTAACGGAGGGATAGGAATATAATGATTGCTCTATTGAAAACACTGATCATACCCAAATTGGAATACTGCTCGGTCCTAACATGCCCATATAAAAAAGAAGACATTAGACAACTAGAAGGGATTCAGAGAAACTTCACAGCCAAGATCAAGGGGTGCAAAGAACTAAACTACTGGGAAAGGTTACGCGAATTAAACCTACAGTATATCACTGGAAAGGAGGAGAGAGAGATATAGCATTATTTACACTTGGAAAATAATGGAGAAACTAGTCCCTAATCTTACTCTGAACCTTGTAACTTCCCAAACAACAGTGGAAAATAGAAAGGAACAGGGAAACATCCTTAACCCTGAAAGAAAAATAGTTTTGTTGTGAGAGGACCAAAACTATTTAATCAGTTTCCCAAGACCTAGGCTCAGAACAATCCCAGAGAGACAGGCGTACCTGGCTATGTGAGGTGGACAGTACAAGAAACCAACTCACCACTTCACCAGAGGAGAGCGGCAGCTTGACCTTCGTGAAATGAAGGATCATTCGCGAGGACATTTGAAGGTTGAAAGGAAAGGTGTGTGTGTATATATATGGATCACCTGAAGATCTTCCTCTCCGCAGCTTTACCTGTGGGGGAAGATCTTCAGGAGCTATTGAAAACAGGGACCCCAGCCTTCTTTAGTTAGCTTTATAAGGCTAACTAACGAAAATATCATGCCTAACTAACCATTCGTCAAGGGCGTACAGTTAACCTAACGAATGGTTAGGTTAGGTCGTGGTATTTTCGTTAGTTAGCCTTATAAGCCTAATTAAAGAAGGCTGGGGTCCCTATTCTTCAATAGCTCCGATCTTCAGGTGATGCTAATATTACCGTATAACAATATCAAAGGTCTCCAGGCACACAAATGGTGTTCATGCGGACATTTTGAAAAGAAAACAAAACACCTGGCTCAGAAATATCCATGGTGAAATTGTTGTAGCTCTGCTATGTGAGATGCGGAGCCCAAGAAACAAATTTTCAAAAATATTAAGCCATGCCTAGAGATGGACGCGCCATCCGGACGGGTTTGAGATCAAAACCATGAATCTCGGTTCAGTCGTTAACAAGTAATAACGTTCGATAACTTTAATAAGTTTGTTTATCTCAAAACTTGATTTTCGGACGTACGCCCTTTCTATTCTATACTCGTATACAGTATACACTATGCACGGACTTTTTTGTTGCTTAACTCTTCCCCTAGTCTAGATCTCCCGAGATAAAATCGCGAACTGACCTACTGGTAGTGCTAACCCTGATGCAGGTTTAGCATAAAAGTATGCAATGCCTGTAGACGTATCTACTTTATTCGACCCCTTTAATCTGAATATTCAACTCTCTTTTCTATAAACTCATTGGACTTGCAAAGCCGTCAAAATGCGATATTCACACCTTCCCCAATGTACAGGGTGTTCGAAAGTCCCGTCACCCTCTACAAAATGTACATATTGTATTATCAATTTTATTTTTGTGTGATTAATTCTGTATTAATTCTGCCATTGTTCACACAACTCAATACTTGGAAAAGAAAAAATGTCTATGAATCACATATAAATTCAATTAATCACAAAAATAAAATTGGTATTACACATATGTAAACTTTTTATGGGGTGACGGGACTTTTCGAACACCCTGTACAAGGGCAAGTTAGGAACGTACGGCTTCGACAATTAATTTTACACAAAGAGTTCCTCAAGTTAAACTTCAAATTTTAATAATTTCTACTAAATAATCTCAAATAAAGGAAACCATCCACAAATATATATACCATCAAAATCTTTTGCTTCAAACTATCAAAAATTATGTTCAGCATGCTCTTCTTAAGTTCATAACCATAACATTCTTTGCCTTGTCTTAAGTTCTTTTATATTTTTTAACTATAAAGTTACTCGATTTAATTTAATTGTTATCTTTCAGTTAAATTTCTATCGACGAAATCTTGCGGCTAACTGACATTCATCATTCAAAAGATGGTGGACCGAAGGAGAAGGAGTTATCCTCCGCAGATTCGTCTGCTACCAATTTTTTAAGAAAGTTAGCACTTATGGACTTTTCTGTCCTCGTAGTACATTAAATTTTTAACTTTTCTCCCTCTTATGACGTCACAAAATACGGGTTTCATTTAAATTGTATATTTGTTTTATTCGTGGTTATTGTGGGAATTATTTTACATAATATATATAAGCATAACAGCGAATTTTGGCAATGAAAACCTAAGTCGGAGACGAGGGCGCTGACAATAAGATGACGACAAGGAGAGAGTCAAAAAACAACTTGGCGACATTTCATCAACCGAGAGGATATAACGCTTTTTGTCCGCAGGTGTTTTACTTGTTATGCGCAATTTCTCCTCTTTTAAATAACACTTATTATTATTATTATTATTTTCTAATTATTTTCACATATCTTTTATGCAGTTATATTCAATTAACAAGAAATGACTTATACAAGGAATAAAAGTAAAAGTTTTGATTTAATTATTGCGTGATGATGCATCTTTCAATTTATTTTATAAGCCACAGAGCGACAATAAAATGTTACACTCATTTAGTCAAACTTATTAAGCTGTACTGGGAATGAGAGAAACGTTACAATATATTAATTCATTTTAATATAGTAACCAACAACAATGATTGTCATTACTATGTTTAATACTAATTCCTTTCGAGGGAACATTTCGTTCATAACAATAATAGAAACATTTCTATTTACTGAGTAATTAGTTCGGTTCAACAAATATCTACATATCCCTTACTGTACTATTACTAATATGTAAATACAATGGTTTGCTAAAATATTATTTTAATTCTTTTTCCATTTGTAATTCGAATGCTTAAAATCAGTTTTACTTAATTTTCTTTTCAGAAATACTTAGCGAATAATGTAACCTTTGACCATTATGGTAAGCCTTATGTGAAAACTCTTCCAGTGTTTGCTACACAGAGTGGCATCGCTTACTCCGACACGGTGCAGTTTACGCATCCTGGAGGAATGTGCGGTCGCTTCGTCATTGTTGTCAGAGAAGTTGGAAATGAGTATCTGATAATCTATGAGCTACGAGGAATTGGATATGTTTTCAAATAAAATACATTTAGGCCTATTACTAAGACCCATTCCTTTATTATAATTAAATAGCAAATACATATCTGCTTTTCGAATATAACTCGATTTAGATTTTAAAAGTAACTTTCCACGATCTTATAAACAACTATTAGTCTCTATCATTAGAAGTTGCGTTTTATGTATGGAATATACTCGCATCTAAATGGAATTTTACCCTAATTTATCCTATATCCCAGCAACAGCTTATCACGTCATCACTTGTCAAGAGATAATAGCATATCCTAAGGCTAATTTATTATTATTGTAGATGTTTATCAAATAACAAAAATAATCACAAATTATTTTTCTTCATGAATAACAAAGTACTTAACTGATCATTATTATAATTATAATTTAAACTATTTCTTCTTTATGAATATTTTCTGTATCTATTAATCTGAGAGTCAGTTTTGCACACGAGGAAGATGTGACCATCATGTTAAAAGCCATTTTTGAAGAGCATTTTATATCAAGTGGACACCATGTAAGGTTAAAAGCACCGTCATTACACTGAGTAAATAGTGTAATAGTCGTTTCAAAGATCGTGGAAAGGTGTTTTTCCTTAAGTGGAGTCTGTATATGGCAACCATATGTATGAAATTTATATTAAATTCATTGTAATAAATGATATTTTGCTTTATATGAATATTCTATTATAAAATTATAATTAAATTGACTAAAAATTTAATAGAAACTGTAACTAAACATAACTTAAAGTTTCACATTTAAAACTTTATTCAGAAAAAGAATAGAAGTTCCCTAAAGTTTTACAGTATTTTTTCAATATTTTGTTTTACAACTTAGATATCTGATGTATGATAATATTAACAACGAAAGGGATTGTCGTCTGAATACGCTGCAAGGAAGAATGGAAATTTAATGCGATTCACTTTATTTATTCCATAAGGAAATTTGCCACATTTTTAATATAAATTTTTTTATGTAAGATTGTGTTTTGAGATAAATATAGAAATTAAACAAAAATTTTATATTTGCCAACCGAAGTTTGACTCCCGTTTTATCTTCTCTGATGAGCACTTCAAAACTCCCCACTCACAAATGCTCGCTCTTGATTGGTTTATGCTGAATTAGGGCATCTGCTCTTCCATTAGTTTCACCTGAAGATGATTACGAAAAAATATCTGAATAACATTTCAGCACTTCTGTTCGGGAATATTCGTTAATTTCTTTATAATCTCTCGTAAACAAACTGTCAATTACCTAAATTAACAGTTACTGATCGTTTGCATAACAACTAATTACTTTTGTAAGATATTAAAAGTATCATTTGTTAACCTTGAACTAATAAAACATAGAACGTGCGGGATTTTTACTTAACTGCTACTTACAGATACAAATGACTACATCTGAAATAGTTACGTTTTAACTAAAAGTAAGTGATCAACATTTTTGACGTCACTGAAATTATGTGGGAGTGAAGAGCCAAATTATATTAAATTATTTAATTAATTTTTTTATTTCATTGAAAGATTGTGAAAATCATGGATTTGGTGACAGTCCATATTGAAGTTGCAGTGTAGAGATCAAATAGTGAGGCAAAGTACCTGTCATTTAACATACAAATCCGCAGAGCTCTGCCTAGCGGCGCTAATTAGCGACGCTAGTTAATTATTAGCGCATCCATTAGCGGCACTATTTTTCAAAATAGTTAGCGGAACAGATAGCGCCGCTACATTTTTAGGTAATGTTAGGCGCTAATATAAATTAAAATTAATAGAGTCTTAGAATGGTATTCTCTATGTTACGTTGCTTTTTGTGCATAATGCTGAACGCAGAATGTATAATAATAAACAGTTTCCAGAACTGGGTAAGTAAAGAAGGACAATGTCTTTCCATTAAATAAGTTTAATTATAAATATCAAATTATGCAATTTTCTTGAATACCCAATAAGCATATTAAAGATATAATTTTGTTCCCATTTGATACTATATTTGATAATAACAAATAGCGAACACACATAAATATATACAAATGCATTATTATTATTAGTATTAAAAAATAGTACTTAGCTATACATTTCATAAAAATTAGCGTTAGCGTTAACGCCGCTAATTTTAAAAACTGTTAACGTTAGCGGCTCTAAAATTTATTTGCATTAGCGTTAGCGTTAGCGGCGCTATATTTATCAGTTAGCGCGCACAGCTCTGCAAATCTGTTACAGAGAGCAGTTAACTCGTGATGTGATCAAATTGCTTCTTAGAGTTTTTATCTGCTATTTTCCTGCACTGAGCAGCAATCGAACAGCTGTACTTCAAATATACTTATATGAAAATACAGTTATTGTAAATAACTTGTCTTTTATAATAAAATTCCTTTGTCACTTCTGTACATAATTTAAGACTTGTTAGTTTGAGAGTTCGTATAAACACTGGCAAAACGAAACTCGGCATATTTATAAAGTTTTCATGTAACATCTAACTGAACTTCATCATTTGGAAGATGAATATTTTAATTCCAATTAAATGAGGGGCTCACTCGTATTCGAGAAGTAAAACTTTATAAAGAAAGAAATTTATAAAGATCATAGTAATGCGTTACCATTGCATCTACACACGTCGATAAATGATTAATAACCATGAATCCAGGTGATGTTGAAGCACAATCTTTCCATCGATGGAAATGTGTGAGTTCTCGTCTTGTTTTTCCAGTGTGGTTAACTTTTCATGGATTGTCATTGATTGCCTAAAGGAAACCAATATATGTGGCTTAATGTAGGCAAACCTACATTAAACGAACGATGGTGAATCACTTTTTCCATAAATGAGAAAATGTTGTCTTTCACGTTCACTTCCTCCTGGAGATAACCTTTGCCGGATCACCACTGGTAAACTGGTAAAGCCGATCAACATTTGCCCGTCAAGGGATAATTTATATTAAAGACGACAGTTAACCTAGGGTTGATGAACGCTACCGTTTCCTCATAAAAATTTTAGACTTTCATCTTTGGCACATCTTTAGTGGTTTGCTATTACAGTTTCATGAAGGCAGACTCTTCATGTGCAGTAATTTAGTATTGTCAACCGAGTCCCATTCGTGATTAGGTGGCATCAACCTGAGAACTGAGTGACGGTAGTGATCCTTGATATTTATTTTGAAATATGACTGAATAAACTATGATAATAACGTAATAAAGCCAAAATCTTAAAACACGCGAAATGTGATAAACTTTCTGAGAAAAATATGTATTTCCACATGTTCGACAAGTTATACCATATGTATAACACTCAGAAATAATGAGTAAATAATATTATTTTATACCTGGCAAGACCATGAGGAAGTGGTGAGTGAAAAGAGGAATGAAGTGGGTAGATGTGTGAAGAAGTATGAACATGGAGAAACGTTAATACTGTATTTACAATATTGCATTAGATCAGTTCAAGATTATAGAAATGGTTTCAGAGGCAGACAGGATTAGTAACTTTTCGGACTACTTAGTGTTCCCCACTACTACAACCTGCTATACACCATTGGTACACCCCGGTTAAGTTCAACCCGGTGAATGAGAAGAATATCCACATGAAGTGAAAAGAAGTAAATAAAACTTTAGATTAAAACTTCAGTGCAGCACATTATGAAACAACACTAAAACGGTTTAAAAATATTCACTCCATATAAAATGCAATCAAATTCGACGAATGTACAGGAGAAGTACGAAAGTAAAGCCTCTAACTGAATTTACGAACTGAAAAATAAGAGGCATTACTTTCGTACTGACTCTCGTATTATATAATTACATTAAGGAGAAATGTTATAATATTAACATTTCATGGTTTTTTTCCCTTTGGGATTGACCGCCGTTTCAAACCTTGAAAGGCTGAAATCACCGCGAAACTAAGTTAGAGGCGGGATAAGAGCCGCGACAGTCGGGGGAATTCAAATATAGGGGCAACAGAAAAAGAAGCACTCTCTGCAAAAATAAACCGAAGACGCATCGAGGAAGGACCGGAATGCAACTCCAGGAAGCACTGCAAACGAAAGTCGAATAAAATTGGGAAAAAAACAAAAACGTGCTCAATTGCGATAGGGACATGATAATGAGGGCACGGCTCAGGACGATTAACAGACATAAAGTGGCCATGGGGTTAAAGGAGTAACACCAATTCTCAAACGAACCAAGAAAACTTCCTTATGCCGAGATTTATGATGAGAGGGAGATCAATGATGAAGGACAGGTTTGAGATGGTGAGGTTTGTTCACATCGGTGCCATCCCAGTCACGCTGCCACAACGACCCGAAATGGCAATGGAGGGAAGGAACAAAATCCGAAAGGGACAGAGGCTTAGGAGTCAGGCTAAAAGTTCCACCTCCTCATTACCGTCTATTCCCACATGAGAAGGAATCCAAAAGAAGAAAATACACCGCGTGGAGTAAGTAGTAAGAAAGTGAACAAGTTGCTGTACTCTTCAAACCAGAGGGTGTTTGGGGTCGTAAGATTCAAAGGACGTAAGAGCGTTACGGGAATCCGAAAAAATTGCAAAAGTGTTTGGGGTAAGAGCACCAATATGACTTAAAGCTTCCAGGATAGCAAGGAGCTCCACGGGAGATGAATACTCCGAATTTTAAAAGGAAAATGGAAAACCGCCTAAGCGGCCACACCTGACGGAGAATAAGAGTCATCTGTGTAAATATGAGTCGAAGAAGAGTGACAAATAAGGTGTTCATGTAACAAGGAAGGCAAGACAGTACTTGGGGTACAGTACAGAGAAGAGTTGAAGGAATCCTGTGAGCACGGTAACAGCATTTTATTTGGAGATATGCACGATGGTACCGAAGAGGAGGTGAATCGCATTCCGCTTGAAAGCTAACTACCGGTGAAGAACGAAAGGTACTGGTAACCAAGCGGAGACCCTGTTATGAAGAGCGTTTAGAATTTGTAAGCGAAACAGAGGCAGAGCCATAGACCTGGCAACCATAGTCAAGTTTTGACTGAACTAAAGAAATGTATAAGCGTAGACCAGGTAGATTGGCGTATACGTACACGGGTAGACCGGCGACAACGGGAACTAGTATGCCCGAATGTCTGGCAAAAACAACGGGTAGGTGGAGGAACGTAAGGCCGTACATCAAAACGGAGCCAAGCATACTAGACATGAACTGGAGACGACAGCTGGTCAAAAGTCAAGAGTAGGCGCGGAGTGGGCTGAAGACAGCCATAAACTCGCTTCGTGAAACGATGTACAGAAGACACCTTCCACTCCACAAAACAGGAGCGGAGCTCCTCCTCCGAGCTGTCTAAAAGTTGAGGGGCAAAAATAGTGCTTTCGCAAGAGTTTATCTTCGGATCGAGGACGCATGAGACCGAACAATCGCCCAAGATCGCCCAAGATCACAGCCACAGCACTACGCTGATCCAGAGATCGGTGCAGGGGTTGAAGCCGAAGAGAAAGAGAAGCTATAGCAGAAAAAGGAAACTTCATCCCACGCACGAATCCAGCAACCACCGACTGTAACAAGGGAAAGGCGAATCGTAGCACACTCAGTCCCACCGCCAATAGACGTCAGTAGTATACCTGAAAAATGGTAGAGTGCATATGCAATTGCAATGTTGATGAAATGAGTACCACCCCACCCACTTGTTCCAAGGTGCCAACCTCCTTTCCACCCCCTCCCAATGCCAACCACCAGGGTTCCCCCAAAAGGGTGGAATACCCCAGCATGTTGGGTGGTGTCCACCTAACATCTTTGGGGGAGAAGTTGGGACGGCCTCACCCCCCAAAGGCGTATGCCTAACCTAAGAGAGACAGAGAGAGAGAGAGAGAGAGAGAGAGAGCGGAAGACACCTACACCTGGAAGATCCAGGTGGATAATGGGAGCTCAGTGTAGCATCACTTGGCTTAGAACTCGAAATCCGCCAGTTGGCTTAATCCGCCAGTTCGGTTAGACGACTTAGAAGGCATAAAGGTAGATATAGTATATATATAATATGATTTCAGAAGTGACAGTGAAAAGTGTTTATGATGAATATATATATATATATATATATATATATATATATATGAAAATTATTTCACGAAAGTAACACGTGAAAAATATTTATGATGAATAAAAACCACGAAGGAAAGGAAACACAGATGGTGCTCAAACGCTTTCGTCTAATGACATCCTCAGGAACACTGAAGTACATAAAGAATTACAGCCTATATATAGGTTACAGAAAGAGAAAAAAAAAAAATTAATATATATATATATATATACAATAAACGGAAGAAACGAAATTAAAGGATTGTGGAAGGGGGCACACAAATTTATAAGGAAAAACTATCGATTTTTAGCACAAGATTAAGATTTGTTTCCAAACAATGTTATAGAAAAAAAAATAAAATAAAAATAAAAAATATATATACAAATTTATACTGGAAATCTGCCCAAGTTTTAGCACTCTGCTCTTTTGTATATAAAAATTGAACAATTATCGATTTTTAGCACAAGATTAAAAGATTGTTTCCAAACAATGTTATAGATAAAAAAAAATATATATATATATATATATATACAAATTTATACTGGAAATCTGCCCGGGTTTTAGCACTCTGCCCTATTTTTTGGTATATAAAAATTGAAAAATAAAAGTTATTTGGGTGGCATACAAATTTTACCAAAGATTTAGCCTTCTACCTTCTTATCTAAATCTGTTCTGAAGGAATTCAAAACAACAGGATCGAGTGAAAAAGACCTTTGCTTATGTTGAAGTATTTGTTAGTTGGATAATGGCAGACTCAAGAATATTTCTATTAACAATGTTGCTAGATGGAATAAAACTGAAGCATTATTCCAATCAATACAGTGGGATAACTCTGACAAATGGACAAAAAGGGCACTGGACAATTGTCCTGTTCTAACGGAATATGATGCTGTTTTATACGTGTGTGCAAATCCTTTCCCGGCTGACCTATGTAAAAGGAATCACATTGTTTACAACCAATTTTATAGATAATGCCTGAATTATTGGTAGGGCTATTTTTTACTATGATATTTTTCACAATATTGTTATATGAAAATACTACATTAATATCCAAAAGTTTAAATACATTAGCAATGCCTAAAAAGCCCGGGAAAAATGGAAGTACTAAAGTATTTTTTGACAAAGTACGAGTGTTATTATTGACGCGATAGAAAGTTCGTTTTGCCTTGTTGAGACAAGATTCCATAAACGCAGATGGATAACACAGATCACTTCCAATACCGTTGATTTTTTCTAATTCGGCATCGATGTATTCCGGATTGGGGATCCTCAGGGCGCGGAGAAAACATTGAAGAAAAAATGGCCTTCTTAGTGGGGGTGTCATGTCCCGAGTAAAAGTGTATGTAGGACAAATTGTTGTTTTTTTCCGATAGATACTAAACTTAAAACCTGGGCTTTCCCTATGTACACGCACATCCAAAAATGGGATTGAATTGTCTTGTTCCACTTCTAAAGTAAACTTAATAGAGGGGACTTGACTTGATCATTTAACTGAAGGAGGAAGTTATCCAGGTCACGATTCATGGGCCAGATACACAAAATATCGTCGACGTACCGCAACCAAGGGATGCCAACCCCCAGGATTCTCGGAATGTAAGTAATTTCGAAAAACTCCATATAAATATTGGAGAGGACGGGCGAGAAGGGGTTGCCCATGGCCATCCCAAAAACTTGTTGATAATACTCGTTATTGAAAGGAATTTACAGTCTTTGATGCAAAGCTTAATAAGTTCCAAAACAATGTGTGAAGGTAGTGGCAGGTCATACTTATGTAATTCTTGGGAGAGAAAGTCAAGCATATCGTCAATCGGCACTTTTGTAAACAATGAACAAACGTCAAAACTGATCAATCTATCGTTAGTTTCAGTACGTGCATTATTCAATTTTTCAGTAAGATCCATGGAATTTTTTACATTTGAATCAGAGATAGTTCCAAGAATGGGGGACAAGACTTTGACAAGCCATTGGAGAGTTTATAAGTAATAGAGCCCACCGAGCTAATAATAGGGCGCATAGGGTTGCCAGGTTTGTGGGTTTTAATGAGACCGTAAAGGTAGGGCAGAGAAGGTGAAGTGGACATGAAAAGCGGAATTAAGTCCTTATGATCTTTGAGAATGCGTTTCAAGCCGCTATTAAATAATTTGATGACGTCATCCTACGGGTTCTTCCTAAGTTTGCTGTATGTGGCGTGGTCCTGGGCAGAGTGCTAAAACCCGGGCAGATTTCCAGTATAAATTTGTGTGTATATATATATATATATATATTTTTTTTTTTATCTATAACATTGTTTGGAAACAAATCTTTTAATCTTGTGCTAAAAATCGATAATTGTTCAATTTTTATATACAAAAAGAGCAGAGTGCTAAAACTTGGGCAGATTTCCAGTATAAATTTGTATATATATATTTTATTTTTATTTTATTTTTTTCATCTATAACATTGTTTGGAAACAAATCTTAATCTTGTGCTAAAAATCGATAGTTTTTCCTTATAAATTTGTGTGCCCCCTTCCACAATCCTTTAATTTCGTTTCTCCGTTTATTGTATATAATATATATATATATATTTTTTTCTCTTTCTGTAACCTATATATAGGCTGTAATTCTTTATGTACTTCAGTGTTCCTGAGGATGTCATTAGACGAAAGCGCTTGAGCACCATCTGTGTTTCCTTTCCTTTGTGGTTTTATTCATCATATATATATATATATATATATGTAGGCTGACCATATTTCCTTGAGACAAAAACGGGACATTGGATGGCAAAAAAGGGACGGAGGTTATGTAATATTCTGTATTCATGAAAAAGTAAGTACATAAACCGGGACAAAATTGACATTTTTATTAAAACGACGGGACGGCCAGGAAATATAAAACAAACGGTACTGTCCCGTTCAAAACGGTACGTATGGTCAGCCTATATATATGTAAAGAACGACGCTTATAGAAGAACGTTCCGCACAAGATGAGGAGGAGAACGAACAAATGAAAAATGAGGTAACCACCCGGGAATCGAACACGGGATCTTCCGAGTGCCAGTCATTTGTTCGTTCTCCTTCCTCATCTTGTGCGGAACGTTCTTCTATACAAGCGACGTTCTTTACATTAATTATACTGTGTGTTGTTTGCAGTTGAAATGTATATATATATAATATATATATAAATCAACTGTCAAGAATATCTGTATAGCGCAATCTGGCAGCTCAATTGATATATATATATATTATATATATATATATATATATATAATTTGCGCTGCCACATTGCGCTATTCAGTATTCTTGACAGTTGGCTTAGAAATCCGTCAGTCGGCTTAAAAGGCGTAAACAGCCAATTGGTATATAAATATATATTCCCATCTCCCCAGTTATTCCTTAATATCATTTATATATACAACCAAAATAATTAAATAAAACACAATTACATCATTTTGTTTATTTAGACGAGTTAAGGGAAATAATTCATGAAATATATAGGAAATAGATATACACTCAAAAATAATATACATTAAAAATACACACATTTAGCGAAGGATATATACTGTATACACATTCTTAAATAAAAATAGTAGTACAGGATAAAACTATATAACCATTTAATATATGTAAGAACAATTACGCTTTTATATATATAAACATCAAAACTTATAAAAAATAATAATAGTACAGTTTAAAACTATATACCCATTATTATATATGCTCGCATATAAACAGCAAAACTATATAAAATCAAAATACATACATTTTATGTTCTACCGCGCTTAACTGAAATACAAAACTCGCACCTGATCCAGTCTACAGTTACAGCATTGTTGCTTTGTACTATACAGTAAATACGATTTAGCAATATTTCACCACGCAAGGTGTCCGGGTGCTTATACTCGATGTAAAAGTCCTTTATATCGTTCAATATTATTTTTGTTCCCACCTTACAATTGGTTAGCAAATTATCTTTAATCACGAACAGAATACAATAAGAAGTACGCAAAAAGAGGCCGTCGTTAGCCACAACATCATCATTAAATTCAAATTTAAAAACACTCCTTTCCAATCGAGGGTTTTTTCTTACCGATCCGAGATTTTCAATCGTGAATTCTTGTTCACAACGCATAGCGGCAGTTGAAATAATCTTCTAAGTCGTAGCGACAACTGCTCATTATATAAAGATACAACTCTTCAGTGTGAGCAGTATAGGTGAGCTCTGCCCTGTACCGCTGAAGTGCTTTGTACCAAAGTTTATGATATTTCGAAAAGTCTAAACCTTTTAAATACGCATCTAACTCTAGACCATTCTCGCCATGTTCTTTACTACATAGGGTAAACCCGTCGAGCAGAGCGGTGTATGCGTATTGAAGAACCGTATCAAAATAAATCATATCCGTAAAACGTGTGTCTAATATAGGCTTTAGTTTGCGAAAATCAACGATTTCAAACATTCTGTCGAGGATGAAGCGGTTTCGCGTGGGGACAAGAACGTTATTATCAGAAGCATTCTTCCACATCAGTCGTATATCAATGCATGGCTGATCGTTATTTATACACAACATACAAACAATGGCATATGAGGGGGTATCACTAATCTGTTCTCTTCTTGTACCTACACCTGCAGGTATTTTATAATGATCTTCACTCCACTTCTCAACTATCACGAAGACTTTATTCATCGCCTGAACACTTAAATAAACAACATTACGTTTACCAGAGTTTGCTCCTCTACAAGTCGTTTCAAGTACATAGTTAATGGCACCGGTTTTACGTCTGAACGCACGCAATGACTTCGTCACGGACACGTCGTATACGGCATTGAGAATGCTGCTCAAAGGAAGCTCCATCGTTTTCTATTGTGAGAGTGCACAACCAGGGTCAAGCTCTGAGATGACTATGAGCAACCGGTGCGCGGTTTGGCTCGGAGACAGAATGCTGCTCAAAGGAAGCTCCATCGTTTTCTATTGTGAGAGTGCACAACCAGTGGGTCAAGCTCTGAGATGACTATGAGCAACCGTGCGCGGTTTGGCTCGGAGACAGGTGTGGAGGAGTGAGTCATACCAAGCGTTAATGTTTCGTGTACGGGCTTTTTCCAGCATGAAAGAATCATGCGAGTACTTGTACCCATTATACCGGGCAATGTTTCCGATACATGGGGCAATATCGGTTTTAATGTTTTATCGGAATGCGTACTTGACGTTCATTTCGACACATTAACAATCCGCCGCACTATTTGAGAAAAACATGTGCCCGTACTTATCCTTTTTCTTTAACAGTCGATACTCGTCTCTAAATTATATTAAGAAGTCACACAGACCTTTAGCCACAACCATACTGCGAACCTCGTCATGATATATTTGAATGTAGTGGTAAAAGTATTTTAGACTATCCATTATGACGAGATTTACATTCTCAGCCGCAGAGTACGCGTACTCGGTATGATGCAGCATGACATAATACCGCCTGTCAACCCATACCGGTTGCTTCTCTTCTGCACGAGTTGTTTCTTTCACCTCACGGTATATGTACGCTCTTATACAGGTTAGCCCTACAATGTAGTCCATTACATCGTTTGTGCCGCGAAATCCGTAAATGCTCTCGCCACAATAACCATACAGTATCTGAACATCTTGTTCCTCAAGCTTGGTATGGTTCAATGTAGCCTTAAAAGTCTCAAAGGAGGGAGGATAGGCCGTCTTTCAATGTTCACCACATCTTCCGTCTTTACCGAATACCACTTCATAAACGTTGAACACGCAATATCAAATATCAAAGGTCGCCATCACTATTTTTCGTTTACGAGAGAATGCTTCAAATATACTTCTGAGATCCAGGGCTTGCAGCGGCCAACTGAGCACGCAGGGGTAGAGATATGCCTAGGTTGTTGCAGGAATCACGTGACCCTTTGATTGATCTTAGAGTGGGCAGAGCTTAGGACTTTTTCCTGTACACACACAAATTTGAGAAAATGAAACCCTAATTGAAACATTTGCATATTCAAATACACGTAATAAATAAACATATCGTTAACAATAGACATATATAACATTTAAGTACTATGGTATCCAAAGGGTACAGTATCATAGGTACCAGGCACCTGGTAACGTTTACTATAGGTGTTAAGACACACCTTTGTGCCCCTAAGTTCCTTCACGAACCCCAGTGTCTGTGCCCGAAAATTGTTGGTCCCTACAGTCAGTTGAGGTGGTTGGTCACCCTCATCTTCTTAACACTAATTCCTTCAACGACTCAAAGTTAACGACCCGTCGGTTCGCCAGGTTAAGCGTGATGCCCTTCGCCTTCATATATTTCAACTCTTTCCCACGCTCACCCTCACCCCATAAGTTTCTGGCCCTGTTGATACAAAGGAGTCAGCGTATGCGCCATCACCATACTCATCCTTGATCTCGCCATTCAACTTTCCGAGGAATTCACCAATAGGCGGCATGTATTCACTCTCCCTCTCTGTGAATATTATGCTATCTGTGTCAGCGTACAGCACCCTCCGCCCAAGAGAGTGCAGTAGTCCCAAAAGCTTGATGCGTGCGTATGCCGTTGTGAAGCTAGCTACAGGTATGTTTTTAACACGTGAGGTATCTGTGGCCAATTCGGTGATGTTGTACTTTATTATGTACGTGCTACCAACATTCACGATCTCCACGACCTCTTTATCGGGAGCATTGGCATAATCCCACACGTCGTTATAACTTTGGGCCAAATGAACGTTCCCCTTACCTGTATTCTGTGCAAACTTGCCCCAAAGACTATTTAGGCACAACTTTGCACTAAAGCGCTTGCCATGGTTCTTAACAATTTGGGCCCGGTCAAGTTGTATCCCTTCACGGTCACGGTAGCACTGAATATACGCCAATTTTTCATCCTCGCTCTCAAACCCTCGCGGGTAGCCTGATGCTTCTACTTTATGCTTCAAACAAGTATTTATATACGGGTTGAAAAGGTTGGGTAGCTTCTGAAACTTGCACACCTCATATATCTTCAATATTCTGTAACCATGGCGGACGGGTAGGGAAAGCTCAGGACTGGTATATATATTTCTGATCTTCTGTTGGTTGGTTGAGTGATTACAGGACCCATTGTTCTCCTCTGCGCACTTCACGCACAGCTTGTGATCTATAACGACGGGTAAGATCGGCATCCATAAATCGCTAGGGAGGAGCACGTCTACGAAAGAAAGACCGAAATAGTACTTGTTCAAATTTGTTGAGAACACCTCGATGGTGGGAAGGTCAGGTCCCACCAGTTTTTCAGGTGCACCTACGGGGTACGGATTGTTCTTCATCACGTAGGGGTATAAAGAACAGAGTCGTAGTAATGGAGTTTCACGCCCTCCGTAGGCGGAAAGTATAGCTTCAGTGGGTTTGTACGTCCTCCGAACAAGCTATCACCGCATTTGAGAGGATCCAACAACATTGGGCGCTTGATCGTGTTTATTTCTCCACGGTACTCCATTTGTTTACATCCGTGCATCATACAAATGCTACCACAAGATCTTGTGAGTGAACTGGGTGCCTTTAAGCTGATCGCGGGTATGGGTCCCTGCAAGACTGTCGGCAGGAGATCTACTGTGAATATCTAGTACGATTTCATACTCACGACGTGGGCATCCACGCCACCAGCAACCGTTAAAGGAGTTCACAGTCTTCTCACTAGTGGCATGGTCTTCGCTTAGGCCATCAACCCAAAAAATACGACCACTGACCTTAATGGGTATTTCTCCCGTGTTGCGTGGGTGTTTTATGTATAATCCGGTCTGCTGCTATATGTGGATGAGCCAGTAAATAGCCTTGTGTCCATAACTGCGAGGGTTGTTTCTGTGAATGACGGCTAAGGTGTCTTTAGGCATGAAATTATTCTTGAACACATTAAAGCACAATGATGCGATTGTGGTTGCGACTTGCAGCGGATCGCAGTTGAAACGGTCTATGTACATCCTTCTAAAGGCGTGGAAACATACTCTAAGAACGCGCACATCATTCACGCAATAACGCTCATATTCATCGGCTATGATGTTAGAATTAGCTTCATTAAAACTGTTGTGGTAGTGGTCAAAATCTTCATGCTCACTATCACTCATGTTGGTGTAGTTAAAGTATTGTTTGGGGGAAGTAGGCCTACGTAATTTAAAGTGTCGCTAGTGAGGTAAGTGTAAAGGACATACCCTTTTGAAACTTCGACGGCTATGCACATATCCTTGGGTAGCTTGGCTAGTTTACAAGGTGTGAATAATAAAGTATCTTTAAACTGAACATTACCTCTTATTTGCATTTGTATATGTTTGTTTCACCTTTTCAAGGGATCACCTGTAAATATCTCCGATGACCCTTAGGTAGCTTGGCTAGTTTACAAGGTGTGAATAATAAAGTATCTTTAAACTGAACATTACCTCTTATTTGCATTGGTATAAGTTTGTCTCCCCTTTTTAAGGGATCACCTGTAAATATCTCCGATGACTCGTGTTCAAGCAGTTCCTTATAAAGGAACTGCGTGTCAAATTTTTTCTCGTTATGGGCAAAAATATACAGTCATTTTTTTAAACTTGTCCACTAACTTGACAATATAGGACACAAAGAGTTTCACAGAATTGTCGTGTGCAATCGTTTTAAAAACTTTTGTCCGTTTATCACATTTGTCAATCATCACACTCGACTTCCATGCACTCATCGCAGATAGTGTGGCTTACGAGTAGATGTGGGATAACCTCTTTTGTTTCAGGTTTTGTGTATGTTTCTATATCGTAGTACACGGTTGTACAGGATTTATTTTTAGGCTTAGCATCTTTCATATAACATACATGCTTTACTCCAAACGCCTTATATTTTTCATGATATGAAGAACAATGAATTTCATCACATTTATGCTCAAACTTACCCCAATTATCCATCATATAAAACATACCACATTCACAGATTCTCATTTTCCTGCACGTGTCAATTGACTTTTGGATCTCAAAGCATTTATTATTGAAAAATGTACGTCTACACACATTACATTCCTCTTCTCTCAGCGTCAACTACACGACTTTCATATTTGGAGCTTTTACACTGATCACAAACCATGTGACATTCCTTACAATGTTTCGCTATATCATCCGCAAACTCGAGACATCACTTACACAAATAATGATACCGTCCATATTTTCGACTTTTATCATAACTCGCGTAAAGGTCCCTTATATTGCGGATGGTGAGATACGTTGTTCCTGACAATCCTAAAAGAAGTAGAGGTCTTGTACAATCTCGCACACAACTTTTAAAAACATACACAGTCCTACGATGATCATCCATTCCAAATACAACTATACGAACATTCATTTCCTGCTCTACTCTTCTCAGTTTTTCGGGACCTATATTACACTCAAACTCAAGCTTGCAATCTGAAGCCAGTTTACGAGCACGCTGCACAACCGTAGGCAACCAAATTCTTTGGGCCCATATATTTAGTACAGTAAACATACGGACGAAGACTATTGCTATAAAGCCGCAACCACGATCGGCGTTTATATGCCGTCTGTAAACAGCCTGAGAATTGAAGTTAAGAGTATAAGGTGTGGCACTATGACCCGCAACACAGAATACTCTGTCAATATCTACCGTGAAGTTATCCATATTGAAGGCTGTAATACTTTGAGAGACCTGCATTATACGCCCCAAGCTATATTCTACATCTACATCGGCCAAGCGTCTGAATG
The DNA here is from genome assembly GCA_023014485.1 of Bathynomus jamesi. Lineage (NCBI taxonomy): Eukaryota > Metazoa > Arthropoda > Malacostraca > Isopoda > Cirolanidae > Bathynomus > Bathynomus jamesi. The sequence goes on along the minus strand of JAJOZX010004572.1, from coordinate 187,059 downwards.
GTATTGCTACCCAAAAAACGTCTACATCCCCGTCAACTAACCCGAACCCGAAGGATAATCTCCTCCTGTCTTCACGTTTTTCGCTGTTTTCAAGGGCAAACTCCACAGTACGTTCAACTACGCGCCGCAGTCCATGTTCAACACCTTTGCTATACAGGGTTCCAGGGTCAACCCTGACTATATACCGATTTCTAGTCAGGGCAAGGGTGGGTTTAGCGGTGCGCACCAGTTCGAATGTAATACCTTCCTCTCCATCACGAGAAGCTGCTGGTGTGGAGGATGTACCGGGAATTGAAACCGGAATAAGGGGGTACTAATTTAATTGAGGAAGGAGGTAGTGTGGAGGTTGTGTCGTAAGACGTAGAGGGTTGGGGCTCCATTACTGGTGGTCTAGCAGCCAGTGCAGTCCTGGCACGTTTTATACTTGACGTGGAAGGTTCTTCATCATCGTGCCTCCGCTTTGAACTGTCATGTGGTGGAGGTGTCGCTGGTGAGGGTTCGTCAGCGGGGGCGGAGTCTGTACCCACAACTAAACTGTCTTCGGGTCGTCTGTAAATCGATGATGGGGTGCTGTACCTCATCGTCATTCACGGTTCTGTGGAGAAGAAAAACAAGAATATAAGGAGCATCACTTAAATTTTTATTATATTTTGTAAATGTTCCACTTAGGGGTGTGACGTGTTAGAGATGGAATCTGTAGAAAAATTCAGGTTCACAAGCCCGTCTACATGTATTACAGTATATCTGGCCCGACAGGATGTGGTAAAACTGTGTTTATGCTTACAATCATTAAAGATAAGGGAGACATGTTCTCAAAATTTGTGCATAAAGTATATGGTGCTATTCGACATACCAGTCAGTGTTCAACGAGTACGAAGATAATATTTTGTTCCACAAAGGCATATACTACGCTAATTCGTTAAAGGGAAATGAGCATACAGTCATTGTAATTGACGATCTCATGTTGGAAATGGATAAAACCTTTGTCGAGACATTTACAGTGTTCTCCCACCATCTTAACATAAGCGTATTCTTCATCAATTAGAATCTATTTTTCAAAAAAAAGTTACATACGCGATGTGTCGCTAAATACACACTATCTAGTTTTATTCGCAAACGTAGAGATGTCATAAATTGGGGTATTAGCCAATCAAATGTTCCCGAATGAGCGTAAGGAGTTTTTGGAAGTTTATAATGAAGCTATAAGTCAACGTTACGGATATTTGCTTTGTAACCTTCACCCGCGAAACACGTTTAGGGTGCTTCTAATAACGAATATACTCCCAAAAGAGCCTGAAACGGTGTATATTCCAGAATGACAAAGTGGCTAAAGAAATATCGTGAATTAATAAAAATCTATCATCGATTGCCTCGGGCATTGCAGCAGAGATTTGTTAAAAATATCGACTCGGACTTTTTAAAATGCATCTGTGAAATCTCTCTTATGTTATAAAATGTAATGTACCAATAAAGCCCACTCAGAAGGCTCGCCTACGTCGTTACAAGAACATAATACGTACGCTTGCTCGTAAAAGTCAAACTGTGGGGAAGAAAAAGCGAATTATTGTGCAAAGAGGGGGATCACTCCTCCCCATCTTATTTTCAGTTTTGGGACCTTTTCTGTCTAGATTAATATTATGAAGAAAGAGGTAGTGATTCCGCACGAGGTGTATGATTCACTCTAAACTTCAAAGAGTAAAAGCAGACTTAAAAGAATGGAAAGCGAATTGATAGACCTATTAAAGAGTGAAAAGTCACCTGATGAGAAAATGATCTTCTACCAAGAGGCTCTGCAGAAATTTCTTCATGAGTACGAAGATTATAAGAATCCGACAGAGATTATTAGGCACAGCTCAGGCAACGATGAGAATGGTTACATACGACTTGGGGACGACGTTAGAGATAACCAACCAATGAATAACTGAGCATGTTTTAAAAAGCAGTCTCCCACATACATTGAGGAATAAAGGTTTAAGTCTTTATAATCTATTGAGTAAGGACCCCATCACACAATGGACCGATACAGGCGAGGTCATTGTTGAAGGAAAGGGTACAGGGATCGAATATCGTCGACATTGTCCATGATCTGGTGAGAAAGTGGGACAGGTGCTCACCATCAGGATGGAAGCATATTAAAGCAAGACTACAACAAACAAATGTCCTTCAAAACATTGATAGGAAATCTGAATAGGTTAGAAGACTTGGAGCAAGTCTCGCAAGTGCCACAACTGAGTACGCCATCACCCCCAACGATAGCATCTCTGAAGAGTAGAAAGAAGAGAACAAACAACAACAGCCAACCCTATCCACGTGTCTCTAAAATACGCAAATGGCTAATATATTAAGAAAACGCTATTATGACACTGCTAACCCCGCCTCCTATGGCGGTGTTGATAGACTCTACAGAGGTGTTTACAATGATGGAGTAGGAAAAAATGATGTTGAGAGGTTTTAGCGGGAGCAGGATGCTTTTACACTTAATAAGCCGGTGAGAAAAGGTTTAAAACATTCAAGACAACAGCGGCTTTCAATATATAATGATGGCTATCGCTACATCCTATTCATAATATATGTATTCTCTAGATATCTGTGGCTAAGTACTCTGAAAAATAAATCGCTTGAAACAGTTGCTAAAGATACCTAAACGATGATGTTGAAAGAAAACAGGGTTCCAAGCTATTTTTGTATGGATATGGGGAAAGAATTTATAGGCCGAGCATTTCAGTACATGTTGGCAGAGTTTAATATCAGTTACTACACTAGCATTTCTGTACATAAGGCCTCTTTAGCTAAAAGAGTTCAACGTACCAAAAAGGAGCGCATGCATCGCTATTTTACCCATAAAAACACATACAGATATATAAGCATTCTGGGATCATTGGCCTCGTCATACAACCGTTCACACCATCGCGCGATTGGGAAAACACCTAACGAGGTTTTAGAAAGAGGTACGCACACAGAATGTGAGGTGAGAATACATATTCGTAGAGCACCGCCACACTCTACACGTTTCAAAATCAATGATTTTGTAAGGCTATCGCGTTCGGGAAATAAATTCGCGAAGAGATTTGAGCAAGGATGGACACATGAGATTTTTAAAGTTAGGGATATGAGACCTAAAGGCGAGATAATGATGTATTACGTTGAAGATTTGTATGGGGAAGAAATCGCTGGAGGCTTTTACCGCGAGGAGTTGCAGAAAGTGACATTTAATTTAGGAAAAAATGTGTTTAAAATTGAAAATATTTTAGGCAGCAGAGGTTCAGGAAAGAGAAAAATGTATCTGGTGAAATGGCTAGGGTACTCAGAAACCTTCAACACCTATATATAAGCTGCTGCAATAATGAAGCTTAAATAGTATGCAACATGGCACCTAACCACTTCTATGTCACACTCCCGTCCTCTTCTTCGCTGTCTGTACATCCTAACAACACACTAGCCAACTTTGTAACAGAACTCCATGGGCCCATTAAATTGGAACGTGATTCGTATGAGGTGGGGTTATGCGAAATTCAGCTATCCACCAGCTTCTTAAGTGCATGCCGCACGGAGTGGGGAGGCCCTGACTTACACTACAGTAGTAACACTAGGCCCGGGTCGTTATGGTGCGGCCAAGGATATTTTGAGACTTAAACGCAAGTTTAAAAAGCTCAAATCTTACAGCTGATTTAGAATTCGAAATCGTAAACAAAGAAACCCCTGCACATGCTCTGATCCTAAAATCACAGGATAATAGAAATATTAGACAAATGATTGTTCCAAATTATAACCTAGGCACAACATTACTTGTCCAGCTTAATGTATCAGATGAAATTGGAGAAATTGGATGTTGGCTATCCATCCCAACATGTGCTATATTTACAGCAATATCGAGGAGCATCAATTTGCTGAGGATACCCAGTCGCGTCTGCTGCGCATTGCACACATTCTCAACCATAGAGGGAAGAGCTTGAGCATTACATATGACAAGCCCAATTATGTGAATGTTGTGACTAATCTATTAACGAATATCTCAATATATATAAGAACGATTGAAGAAAAAATTTCCCATTCGGTGATGGGAGTTTAACAGTGAAGGTGCACTTTCGTCGCATTCAGTTATAATGACCCGAAAGCCTTTCACAGTATGTCGAGGGGTGAGATATCAGCGTGGGAGTGGGCTTGGATCCATTTTTTCAACCATACTACGCACGGCTGTCACATTGTTGAAGAGGGGGACCAGATACCTCGGCAGGAAAGCGTTACAATCAGGTTTTAACACGGTAGAAGATATAATGGGTCGAGCTAAACCTAAAGAAGCTCTTAAAAAACATTTAAAACGTACACGGGACGAAGTCATCAAAGATGGAAAGAGAAAAATGCGTAGTGGCGGGAAGAAGATGAGGGCTGTCCATAGAACTGGTTACCAACACGTGGCGTTAAACGTAAATGGACATCAAAAAGAAGAAGTGTTCTAAGCGAATGAAACCTATGGTTGATCATTTTTTAACTGATATTAGCTAAGGACATTGCTCTCACGAATCATACTGTAGGCTGATTACTACTTGTCGAAAGAGGAGGCACTATTTTTGACTCGTCATGGCACGCTTCATCCATTCGTGTAGCACACATGTTGTAAATCGGAGCTGTCCCTCTTTGATATGCCCCCAACACAAGTTTCTATTGACAGTGACTTTATTACAATTAACCCATTAAACACAATTAGTTCCCCGAGTGTCCCATAGAATTCGTGATACCCAGCTCAGGTCCATACTTTTTTGATCCAAGCTGCATGCACTGTACGCTGAACTACGTATAGCCCATTCTGATGGAACGGACTGCGATGATAAATATTCTGCATACCCTGAAACCAACTTTCTACACTCCATTTTCAGTCAGTGTGAGGTGTATTTAAACCAGGTCAATTTCGGCAGGAACGGGTTATTATCACCTACGAGCCTATCTGGAAAATTCCCTCAACTTTTCAAAAGAAGCGAAGGACACCTTTGTAACTGCCGAGGACTATTATCAGACTACAGACGAAAGTAATATAAAGGATAAATTAAAAATTCTAAAAAGAAGATTATGAGTGTTTTGGACGTCACATTCCAGGAGAAACTACTTATGAATGAGGAGGATATGAAATTAAAGCTCACCCGCACGAATCTGAGATCTTCATAAATCTGGGGCTAATCAAGAAGAGGGGCAAAACCCGTAGTGATTCACATTATGGAAACATATCTCCGCTTGCGTCGGTGAAATTAAGCTCTGCTAAACAATTAGAAATTTAAAAGAATCTAATACACGCAACAGTAAAATACCCAATTAACAGAGTACAGATTAAACTATACACGGTGCCTGCAGGGTTGGCCTTCAAGCAGCTAGAAAACGTGGTTCTGGGTGTTCTACCTAAAAGGTTATTAATTGGAATGCAGGCTCACGCTTCGACGAATGGAAAATACAAAAAGAACGCCTTTAAATTCGAGAATTTCAGCCTTAAAAATATAACTCTATACGTCAATGGCGTTGCGTTGGGTGGACTATGGACACAGACTACTCATCAGACACTGTGTTCCCGCTTTGCAAGAGAGCTTATAATAATCTGGCCCATATTGCAGGTGCTTGTGATGAGCTCGGGATTGGGGTAACGCAGAAAGAATTCATCGATCAATTTAACCTTTACCCGTTTGATATCACTCCCAACGTATCTGCTAGTGTAAATACACACTTAGGTCCACAACAGAGTAGAAACATCTCAGTCAGATTGGAATTCGCCAACCCGATAGAAGCTCCTATTAGTGTACTAATATAACTCGAGTCACAAGCTCTAATAGAAATTGACCGCTTCAAGAACGTAGTCACTGACTTTTAAAATGGATGCGAATACACTTCAGAGCGTAATGAATAGTGACCGAACCACATGCTCCAAATTTTTCGGTGTGTTTGCGAAGAATGAAAAATTCAAATTACCAACTAGAGAAATGAGGGGGAATTATTGTCAACACGGACATTGTTGGTGGCGAAGGGATTCATTGGTTGGCCATCTACTTTAAAAATAGGGAAAGAATGTACTATTTTCATTCACTGAGGACTCATCCATGGAGTGACCCTGTTATTGTAAAATTTCTCGAACAGTTGCATATCCCTGAAATTGTCTGGAATCCCCACCGATTACAAGGGTATTTTAGTAATACTTGCGGCATGCACTGCCTTTCATTTCTCTTGCACATGTCACGTAGAAAGGGATTTATAAATTTTTAAAATTATTCGATTTGTGCGACACTCAACTGAATGATGAAATGGTGCGCATGCAGATAAAAAAAAGGGTTCCCATTTGTGCGCACTCGATGTATTGTGTAAAGTTTTACACGAGTGTATATATGTATATATATATACATATATATATATATATTCTTACTTTTGTTACTTTTCTTGAGTTTGAACGATGGTTCAGAATCGACCTGCGCAGGTCGGCCCTCTGCAGCATCCCGCCTCATTTGCTGGACTTGGTGAAGGAGGGAATTGATCTCTGATCTCCTCCTGCCGTCGTAGCCAGCCACGCATGGCTGGTCAGGGTCTTTGCACAAGAATCTCTCCAGCTGGTTCTTGAAGTTTTCAGGTCGGTGTGCTGAGATTCCTCACTTCTTTTGGAAGGACATTGAAAAGCTTTGGGGATTCTGAGGGTATTTTCCATCCTCTTTTTCATGGCCCCTTTCCCACCCAGTTGGGACCGTACAAAATCTGCCTCTTCTCTCATTCCAGTTTGTTTCTATTTCATTTCTAAGGTTAGGAAAAGAGCCCTCAAGTATTTTCCATATGTATATTATTGTGTACCTCTCGCGCCTTCTTTCAAGAGAGTAGAGTTCCAGGGATTGTAGTCGAGACCAGTAGTCTTCACCTTCCGTTTCCTCTGTCTTAGACGTAAAAGTCCTTTGTATAGCTTCAATGCTCGCAATGTCTCTTTTCTGTGTGGGCTAGTGAGTACTGAGCAATATCAATTATTGGTAGGACTAGACTCTTCCATAATTTGAGCATGATGTTTGCTGTTCTGCTGTGGAAGCTCCTCCAGATGATTCCCATTATTTTTGTAGCCGTTGTGATTTTGATTTTATAGTGCTCTCTGAATTCTGCATCCGACGACATTATTACTCCAAGATCCCTGACTTGTGAATTTCTTTATCTGTTTGGCTTGCGGAGTTTTGCACCCTTTTTTCTGTAGCTGTTTGTTATTACCATATCTTAGAAGTTGGAATTTTTCTTCGTTGAACTTGATATTGTTGTCTTCTGCCCTCTGGAATAATGTTTCAATATCGTTTTGTAATTTTCTTCTGTCATCTTCGTTCAATATTTCCTTACATACTTTGTGTCATCTGCGAAGCATGATACAATACTGTCCTTAATATCTGCATCAATATCTGCAATCATTATTATGAACAGCAAGGGAGCTAATACTCTCCTTGTGGGTCAGAGCTCACGACTTCCGAGACTTCCGATTTAACTCCGTTTACCATCACTTTTTGTGTTCTTTGCGTCAAGAAATTAAATATCCACCTTCCTAGCTTTCCAGTAATTCCTGTATCCTTAAGTTTGTGTGCTATGATTCCATGGTCACATTTATCGAAGGCTTTAGCAAAGTCCGCATATATTATATTAATGTTTTGTCCTCGACACACTGTTCCTAATATTTTCTCCTGGTGGTCTAGTAGCTGTCACAGGCATGATCTTCCCGCCCTGAAACCATGTTGATTTGGGTTGCATAAGTCGTTTTCTTGTAGGTAGTAGGTAGTTTTTCTCTAATTATGCGTTCAAAACACTTTATAACGTGTGAGGTGAGAGCCACTGGCCGGTAATTTTTGGGTATTGCTCTGTTATCACCTTTAAATAGGGGGGCAATGTTCGCGTTCTTTAAGGGGAGTGGAATTTGTCCTGTGTCAAGTGATTTCCTCCATAGTAAGTATAGCGGTTTTACAATACTTTCTTTGCATTTCTTCAGAAGTGTGGCACTCCATGTGTCTGGCCCTAGCGCTGAATTGTTTCGCATCTACTGTATGATAAGGCCATAATTACATCTTCTTCCGTGAACTCGAAGTCCATTAATATAGGTTTGTGCCGGGATTTGTTCTTGGTTGATCTGTATCAATGTCGAAAAATTCGTCTGGGTTTTCCACTTCCATCTCGGACTTAGGGGTGCTAAACACAGATTTAAATTGTTCACTAGCAGTTCAATTATTTCTTTCGGAAAATTTGTGTATTCGGCCTCCCGTCTATCAACGATTCAATACTCTCCTTACACTGCACTTTCCTTTTTGCAAACGTGTAGAAGTATTTGGGGTTATTTTTTATGTTTCCTGCTACCTTGTTTTCCTCCTCGTTTGTCTTATGTATGAATGTTTGCTTTAGGTCCATTTCTATTTCGCCAAGTTTCCTCTCTAGTTTGAGTCTCTTTGCATCAGGTCTGCATCTGTGGAGATGTTTTACGGTTTGTCTTCGTTACCTGAATAGCGTCCTGATTTTCCTCTCGAGCTTGGTACGTTTCCTTTCCTGTCTCTCTGGAATATGTTTCAGTATTATATTTTTTGTTTCCGTCTCTATTATTCATAGTATTTCTTGTGGAGTCTTCTCGTGTAGTAGCAATTCCCAATTTACCTTCTTTAAATCTTTATTTACGTTTTCCCAATTTACTTTCTTTGAATTTATGTTTAAGCCTTCAAATATTCCATCTGCCTCTCTAGGATGCGTTTTCGGACCTCTGGGTGCTAACTTCAATTGTGCGTGCGTTACTTTTTTATTTATTAGTATCTTGTTGTTATTTGTCTAGATTAAATCTAAAACGTTCTCCTTTCTCGTGGCTTCACCGATTTCCTGGGTAAGGGCGTAATGTTCCATAATATCTGATAGCATTGTTGCTTGGGTTCTGTCATCTTTAGTAATGTTGCCATGAAACTTCTCAACATATATAACTTCATCATATTTCTTCCATGATATGAATGGGAAATTAAAATCTCCGAAAATTTGAATATTCGTTGCTGGAGTTTCAAGTAATTTTAATATTTTTTCTGTTTCATTTGTAGCAAATTGGAATTCACTTTTTGTGGTGTTTGGTAGTCTGTAGATGTTCATAATGGTTAGATTCAGTTCTTTTACTTCTCATATAACTTCAACTGTGCTGTTTGATTTCTTTACCCTCACTTCACATGTGTATGTGTTTTTCATGTAGATACAACACCCTCCTCCTCGTCTAGCCACTCTATCTGCTCAGTATATATTGTAGTCCAACAATGCTATTTCAGTATTCTCGATGCAATGCAGTTTTCACAGCCTTTTTCGAATAATTGTAACTATATTGTATATAAATATAAGATGTCCTCAATAATGTTAGTCTTGTGCTCTGTAGCTTATTTAATGGATGCTAATTCTGTAACTAATTTAAGTGAATTTTACTCATTTATAAAACATGATTTCTATCATTTAATAAATTGATGAAAATACACTGTCTTGTTTTTAACCAAAAGAAAAAAAATAATTAGTTCCCCGACGATTTGGCAATCGTTGGACCAGATGTGAGCCAATACTTCTACCTCCGTATTCAGGTCACTGGGTTGACTGCGCTGTAAAACCTCCAAATCGCCGTCGACTATTTGCTTTTCTTTAAAGCTATCACGGAAAGTAGCTAGAACACAATCAAGTTCCGCATCGGACCTACAGGGGTTAGACAAAATAATATGAACACTCGCCGATTTCACCGGTTATCTTTACGGACTGCTTAGACACAAATTAAACGGTCAAATGACTGGCAAACCTATTTAAATGCGTAACAGAGAGTGTATACGTCATGTTATAACCCTCACGTTGTTTTTACAGATCTGAGTGAATTATGAATTAGCAGTTATGAAAGACCTGTCAGACTTCCAAAGAGGGCAAATTGTCGGAGCGCGGATGGCTGGTGCATCGGTGACGAAAACCGCTCAGATGTTCAATGTATCCAGAGGAACTGTCTCTATGGTCATGTCTGCATACCAAAACCATGGAAAGACAAGCACCGACAAATGCAATAGTGGACGCAAGAAGAAGCTGTGTGATCGAGACCGCTGGGTGCTAAAGCGCATTGTGACAAAGAACCATAAGACCACAGCTCCAAAAGTGACTGCAGAGCTTAACCAGCATCTTGCAAGCCCGGTATCGACCAGAACTGTACGTCGCGAGCTCCATGGAGCTGGATACCATGGGAGGGCTGCAATTGCCAAACCCTTCCTTTCGCACATCAACATTGAGCGGCGCAGAAAATGGTGTAATGACCATAAGAATTGGTCAATGGACCGGTGGAAGAATATAATCTACTCCGACGAATCCTCCTTTACGCTATTTCCATGTTCCGGTCGAGTTTACGTCTGGAGACAGCCTAAAGATGCTTATGACCCCGACTGCCTGACTCCAACCGTTAAGCATGGAGGCGGATCTGTGATGGTTTGGGCAGCAATATCGTGGAATACTCTTGGCCCAGCTGTAGTACTGCATGGTAGGGTTAACGCCCAGATCTATCTGTCAATATTGGCTGACCAGGTCCATCCCATGGTCCAAACGCTGTTTCCCAATGGCGGCGCCGTCTTCCAGGATGATAATGCACCAATCCACACCGCTGGGGTCGTTAAAAACTGGTTTGAAGAGCATGTTAGTGAAGTAGAACGCTTGGATTGGCCTTCACAATCCCCGGATCTTAACATTATCGAGCATCTGTAGTGTCAGTTGGAGCAGCAGGTCAGAAGCCGATTCCCACCGCCGCGCCGGCCTCTTTGGAGGAACTGGAGCAGGGTTTGCTCGAAGAATGGCTCAGGATTCCTCTAGCCACTGTCCAAAAGCTGTATGAATCAATTCCCAGACGCATTGCAGCTGTTATCGCCGCTGAAGGAGGACCAACTCCATATTAAGAATAAAAACCGCCATTTATCAAGGTGTTCATATTATTTTGTCCAACCCCTGTATAAGGAGAAAGGATACGGTTGTAGAAAGAAAATTATTTTGACAGCTCATACATTTTTCTAATAATGATCATATTGGATGACTAAGCACCGTCACAGGGTATCGAGCACCTGTCAGATATTAAACGATTCATCTTTTTTAATTAAAATCCATTTGTTCCATATATATATATATATATATATATATATATATATAAAGAATAAAACCAAGAAGGAAAGGAAACAGAGTGGTGCTCAAGCGCTTTCGTCTAATGACATCCTGAGGATGTCATTAGACGAAAGCGCTTCAGCACCACTCTGTGTTTCCTTTCCTTCGTGGTTTTATTCATCATAAATATTTTTCACGCGTTAATTTCGTGAAATAATTTTCATATATATATATATATATATATACACATTTAACTGCAATGACCGCGCAGTATATTAACGTATAGAAACGACGTAAGTATAGAGGAGTGTTCTGCACACGAGGAAGAGAAATAACAAACAAATGAAAAATAAGGCACCCGCCCGGGAATCGAACCCAAGATCTTCCGATTGCCGGTCAGACGTGCTAACCACTACACTACGGAGCCACGATAGTCAGAAGTTGTAATTCTCCTACATAGGGCAGAAACCAATGCCTTGAGAGGGCACCCTCGCAAATCGTGAATATGTACATTTAACTGCAATGACCGCGCAGTATATTAACGTATAGAAACGACGTAAGTATAGAGGAGTGTTCTGCACACGAGGAAGAGAAATAACAAACAAATGAAAAATAAGGCACCCGCCCGGGAATCGAACCCAGGATCTTCCGATTGCCGGTCAGACGTGCTAACCACTACACTACGGAGCCACGATAGTCAGAAGTTGTAATTCTCCTACATAGGGCAGAAACCAATGCCTTGAGAGGGCACCCTCGCAAATCGTGAATATGTACATTTAACTGCAATGACCGCGCAGTATATTAACGTATAGAAACGACGTAAGTATAGAGGAGTGTTCTGCACACGAGGAAGAGAAATAACAAACAAATGAAAAATAAGGCACCCGCCCGGGAATCGAACCCAATCTTCCGATTGCCGGTCAGACGTGCTAACCACTACACTACGGAGCCACGATAGTCAGAAGTTGTAATTCTCCTACATAGGGCAGAAACCAATGCCTTGAGAGGGCACCCTCGCAAATCGTGAATATGTACATTTAACTGCAATGACCGCGCAGTATATTAACGTATAGAAACGACGTAAGTATAGAGGAGTGTTCTGCACACGAGGAAGAGAAATAACAAACAAATGAAAAAATAAGGCACCCGCCCGGGAATCGAACCCAGGATCTTCCGATTGCCGGTCAGACGTGCTAACCACTACACTACGGAGCCACGATAGTCAGAAGTTGTAATTCTCCTACATAGGGCAGAAACCAATGCCTTGAGAGGGCACCCTCGCAAATCGTGAATATGTACATTTAACTGCAATGACCGCGCAGTATATTAACGTATAGAAACGACGTAAGTATAGAGGAGTGTTCTGCGGTCATTGCAGTTAAATGTACATATTCACGATTTGCGAGGGTGCCCTCTCAAGGCATTGGTTTCTGCCCTATGTAGGAGAATTACAACTTCTGACTATCGTGGCTCCGTAGTGTAGTGGTTAGCACGTCTGACCGGCAATCGGAAGATCCTGGGTTCGATTCCGGGCGGGTGCCTTATTTTTCATTTGTTTGTTATTTCTCTTCCTCGTGTGCAGAACACTCCTCTATACTTACGTCGTTTCTATACATATATATAATATATATATAAAATTAAGGATACATTCTATTTTAATGAAATATTTCACAAATTTTTAAATAAATGTTAACTCATAATTATTTGATAAACAAAATTCGCTCTCTAAATACCTAATAGAATACATTAATTACAGAAAGCCTAGCACAGTAACCTGTAGAAAACAGGCATTTATATGTCAGGACACACCGATGTATATATGGGAGGAGAGAGGTACAAGGAGTTACAATAAGATAAAATGCCGATTAGGGCGCCCGGATCAAATAATAAACAGCAAATAGCTGGCCTAACCGGGTTGTTAACATATACTTCCATAAACATTAGGGTGTTTCATGGTAATAGGGTCAAAATTTCCTAAGGTTCAGATTGCCTCGTATAACTCTTGCCCCAAATCCATTTAGAATAAAAGTAAATCCAGCCAAGTTTCAGCAATATTTAGAGGTTGCTCCCTGTACTAACTTCATTTGACAGGGATGAAACCATAAACAATCTCACACTATTATAGCACAAGAAAAGCGGCAAATTTATGGGCCAGTTATGTACAAACTGAAAGCCAATCAGCATAGAGTTTACCATATAAGGAGCGGAACCTTATGTACAAACTGGCAGCCAATCAGCATAGAGTTTGCCATATAAGGAGTGGAACCTCCAAATATCATCCGATTTTGCTGAAATTTAGATACGCAGACTTTTTTATGAAATGGGAATGGGGCATGGAGTATATGATCTAAAATAAAAAAATTTGATGTGTGAAACACCCTAATAAACATATATATATATATATACAGTACTTGCAAAAGTCAGAGACCACTGTCGATCTGATAACTATTAGATAATCTGACATGAAAATTGGTTTTGATACTAAAAAGTGGAAGAATTTTAGGATAAATATATTCAATCGACCTATCAAATTAGCAGGAAGTCGAAACTTGGTACACTTGTAAACTGAACCCTACTGATGAATATATTAAAAGTCCCAACAAATCCAAGTTGTGCTCCAGCCGCCATCTTGGAAAATGGCGGCCGAATTTCGGTTTTTTGGAAATAACTTCAGACCCGTAAAAGATACGAAAATTTACCAAGAGAGCAAAATCATTCACATAAAAAGGCAAACATTTTCTGTTCCTAACTTTGTTTTGTACGATGAAAAATAAAAATGTTACGCAAAATACAATATTCCTTTATTCTATGAATCAGTGCAGACATGACGTTCAAACTTGGTTAATGGGTAGAAATTCGAATATTTTGTTGCAATTTATTATTTCAGAACCATGACAGTTTGTTTTTTATAGGTAGTTTGGTAAAAAAGTAAAGCACAACAGAAAGAGCTAGAGAAAAATACTGTAATGTAATTTTTTTGATGACGGGTAGGAGCTAAGTTATCGGTTTGGAGTAACATTATTTAAAACAGTTATTTTATTCCTTCATTAGACATCTAAGTATTGAAAATGGAAATAATTATGAATGCTATTCTCAATACATACATTACTAATATATTTTATGTAAAATATAACATGCATTTTTCCTTATCTTGTATATTGAAGAAAAATGTAACATAGGAAGAATTTTCATGTATTGATGATGACCATGATGTTCAGACAGGTTTTATGGATTGAACATAAAATAACATCTTATTGAATGGTCACAGTAATCCTTAGACACTTGGGAACATCACTATAGCTAACTATAATCGTCTGTTGTTACCTAAAATGAAAATGTAGTAATCTAAGTCTTGGAGTGCAACGCAGTAATACAGTATATAGCTTTAACACTAAGGCACTGTGTGACATCTCTAATGTTGAATAAAGTCATCTAACATGAGCTAGGAAATAAAATGTAATTGTGTCTCCCTGTTTTAAGTATAATTTTTAATTACTACGCAAAAATAAGCTAGATTGTACATTTATTGCATTATGTGTAGTGTCATATTGCAACACACTCAGTTATCAGTTGTCTAGTAGCGTTTCAACATAAGAGTTCTCGCAGGTAGTTCCTTCACATCCTCCACACATCGCTGAGCACAGCAAACCAAACTGTATGCACTTGCATCTCTTGGTGCATCCTAGCTTGCAGTTACATGAAATGAGGTTAAGAAGTTGTGATGGAGCGGCTTCCTTGGTAGTAGGGACAGGCCTCAGTGATTTCCCTGTCATGGACCATCCCCACTCTGTTGGCTCCAGGCAGTTTCCTAACCATTCTTGGACCTGCAAGTACACTCTGTATGAGTGTTGCTCTGCTGCTGCACTGGTCGGAGGTAGGGATGCTAGTTGAAAAGATGTATCTAACTTCTTTTTGCTACTATGCGATTATACATGAAGTATCTTAGCTCATCCAAGGACTTTGATTTTGATCCGTACATTTTTAAGAGGAACTTTTCCCCAGCAGCTTTGATATCTTCTTTACTGGCATCCTTTTGGTTAAATATTTTCATTTCTTCTCTCATTTCTGTATGGTTCTGTAGAAGTTGGAGACCTCTAACTTTTCCTTTTTTATACAAAGCTGATGTGGTATCGCATCCAGTCATGGCGTGAGCAGATAGCAAAACTTCACAAGCCTTCCCCATGTTTTTTTTCTCACTTTGGATGCTGAAAATACGGGGTGTGCTGTTTGATTTCCCTGGTTTGAGAAACCAAATTTCAAAGTCTTCATGGGCTAGAGCAGTTAGAAGCACTAGAAGATCCGTATCCTGGCCAACAACTACTGTTTGATTTTTGTGTTTAGCTTGATCTACTAGCTCGTTCCTGTGAAATATTTTTTCACAAAATCACCCATACAAAGTAAGAGAGGTGTCTGAAAATAGGCAGTCATAACAAAACATTCGCTTTTTTTACCTACAAACCCAGTTTGAACGTCGTGTCCGCATTGATTCATAGAATGAAAAATCTTTGGTTTTGCATAACTTTTTTATTTTTCATCGTACAAAACAAAGTTCGGAACAGAAAATGTTTGGCTTTTTATGTAGAATGATATTGTTCTCTTGGTAAATTTCGTATCTTTTACGGTTCTAAAGTTATTTCCAAAAAACCGAAATTCGGCCGCCATTTTCCAAGATGGCGGCTGGAGCACAACTTGGATTTGTTGGGACTTTTAATATATTCATCAGTAGGGTTCAGTTTACAAGTGTACCAAGTTTCGACTTCCTGCTAATTAGTTAGGTCGATTTTCCTAAAATTCCTCTACTATATTACTTATAACGCATGTTTAAAGATCTAGCGAACTATTACCGATGGATCTGAGTAAATGCTCCTAAGCTATTGTTATATCAATATTTACAATTAAAAGTATTGGCATATTCACTTAAATTCTGCAAAACAAATTTATCCTAAACGTTTCTCATTATAATCCTAATTCATGCTTTTTTTTTCTTTCACAGGCTTAAGAAATGACAAAAAAGTACAATTTCTGATGAGATTAGATATAAAATAATACATTTGCATGGTGAGGGACTGAGTCAAAGAAAAATAAGTGAATCTACAGGCGTTTCCAAAACTGGTGTACAAAAAGTCTTGCCTCGTCACAGCTCAAATGGAAACCCAGCTGATCGCCCTAGATCAGGGAGGCCCTCTAAGCTTTCTCCATCTGATCTACAATATCTAAAGATTACTTCCCTTCGAGACAGACGCAAATCCAGCACTTCACTTGCAGCAGATCTCGAAAAAACAATAGGTGTCTCAGTTGATCCCTTTACTGTATGAAGGAAACTTAACTCAGTAGGTCTTAAAAGACGTGTTGCAGCAAAAAAGCCACTTTTAAGGAATGGAAATAAAGAGAAGAGAAGAAAATGTGCTTTGGAACACAAGTATTGGACATCTGAGACCTACTGAATTAAGCTTTCTTCTTACAGTAGAAGGATCAACTGAGACACCTGTTGTTTTTTCGGGATCCGCTACAAATGAAGTGCTAGATTTGGGCCTGTCTCGAAGGGAAGTAATCTTTAGATATTGTAGATCAGATGGAGAAAGCTTAGAGGACCTCCCTGATCTAGGACGATCAGGTGGGGTCCCATTTGATCTGTGACGAGCCAAGATTTTTTGTACACCAGTTTTGGAAACGCCTGTAGATTCACTTATTTTTCTTTGACTCAGTCCCTCACCATGCAGATGTATTATTTTATATCTAATCTCATCAGAAATTGTACGTTTTGTTATTTCTTAAGCCTGTGAAAAAAAAAGCATGAATTAGGATTATAATGAGAAACATTTTGGATAAATTTGTTTTGCAGAATTTAAGTGAATAAGTTAATACTTTTAATTGTAAAAATTGATATAACAATAGCTTAGGAGCATTTACTGCAGATCCATCAGTAATAGTTCGCTAGATCTTTAAACACATGCGTTATAAGTAATATAATGAATGAACCCTCAAGTCCAATTTATGCAGACTAGAGGGTCATCCAGCTTATAAAACTTTATGCACTTAAATAATAACTTAGTTATACTGTACGTTAATGTGAACCAGAGGGTCTAGTTAATCTGTATTTTAGTATCAAAACCAATTTTCATACAACAGATTATCGAATAGTTATCAGATCAACAGTGGTCTCTGACTTTTGCACAGTACTATATATATATATATATCTATATATATATATATACAGGGTGTCCCAGAATTAACTATCTATTTCAATGAAATCGGACAAATTTTTTAAAAACACACTTTTATTTATGTTTATCATGTTTAATATGTGTTAAAAATGTATAAATTTCTAAATTTTTTTCATAATTTTATTTTCATAATTTTTTCATAGTTTTTCATAGTTTTATTTTCATTCTCTTTCAGAACCCTATTAACAATGAATACACAAGAACGCATCTTTGTTGTAACATCCCGTATCAAAGCCTTTTTCATCAGTGTCGAGCGCAAGATTCTATGAACTGTTGTCTTGGATATGTTGAGTCTTCGACCGGCCTCCCTAACCGAAGTTGTTGGTTCATCCTCAAACAATTGTCGTACCTGTTCGGTACTGTTACGTGCTGTCCTTGGGCGTCCTCTTCCCACCTCGTCGTGTACGATCCAGTTCTTTTAAATTTGTTCACAAGTTCACGAATCGCTTTGTCTGTAGGACCGGTTCTGTGGAATCTTCTTGTAAATTTTTCTCTGATTTCATTACATTGCATTCCTTTGATACGGGATGTTACAACAAAGATGCGTTCTTGTGTATTCATTATTAATAGGGTTCTGAAAGAGAATGAAAATAAACTATGAAAAACTATGAAAAAATTATGAAAATAAAATTATGAAAAAATTTAGAAATTTATACATTTTTAACACATATTAAACATGATAAACATAAATAAAAGTGTGTTTTTAAAAAATTTGTCCGATTTCATTGAAATAGATAGTTAATTCTGGGACACCCTGTATATAAGAAGAGAGCGTTACAAGAAGTTACAATAAGAGAAAATGCAGAATAAGGTACCCGGATCAAATAATAAACACAAAGCAACGAGCCTAACTGAGCTCGAAAGGAAGATTAGCTGGATGTGCTAACATTACCGCAGCAATTCCCTATCTTTAAAGTTTTAGTAATTCTAAAAACCAACCTAGAGGACTTACTATAAATTTTTAAGTTAACACATACAGGAAAACAAGCGCGTAATAAAATTTCAATTTCAAAGGTTACCTTCATCGCAAATAAAATTCACTCTCTAAATGACATTCTCAGGAAGGAAGATTAGGTAAGCTACTAAGCCCCGTCGCAGATCTCGAACCCCTGGGCAGATATCCTTTCACTTTGTTTATTATGGCCTTTTATAAATTAATTAACACTTCCAAGGGTTAAACACTGAATGATACGATGTGTGTATATATATATATATGTAGCCCGAGAATGAAACACAAACTAAATTATTACGTAATTACTCACATTTCAAATGAGAATGTTTCCCCTCGTTCTTTCTCGCCGTCACAAATTTCTGCAATGGATTGCGTTGAAAGTAGGGTATTCCGGTCGGCCGCTGCGAAAAGGTGGAGCGTAGCACCTGCAGAGAGGTCCCCGTCTTCAAACAATTGCGGGGAGCAGTGAAGCTGATGTGTCTGACTGGAAGTGTCCATGATGAGAGAATGTGTGGTTAGATGTTGATAAAATCACTGATGTGGATCCAGCTGAAAATGTTCCCTTTTATGTACGCGACCCCGATTGGCCACACTCCCAATATTCGATTCGCGAGTTTCCTGTGTGAGAGCAAGACTTTCCACCAACTAGAGATCCTATTCGTTCTCATGCTCTACCCATTGGGTTGTAAGTGGACGAGCCTCAAATTCTGGAGGCGTGTCTTTACCAAATATAACTTATTCATTCCACAGATAGAATCTATTTTGTTTTAGAAATTATATTAACGTTTTTTTTATTGTTTAGGGATATAATGTGTTTTAAAGATAAATTTGTATTGAAACAAAACAGTTGCGTAAAAGAGGAAAAATGAATAAGTTACCCCGAAATAGAATCTATTTTTATTATAAAGTTATATTAATATTTTCTGTAATAAGATTTAAAGATATATTGGTATATTAAAGATAGATTTGTATTGAAACAAAATAATTGGCCAAAAGAGGAAAAATGAAGTAGTTACCCCGAAATAGAATCTGTTTTGTTTTAAAAATTATATTAATGCTTTTTATGTTATAGTTTAAGGATAAAATTGTACATTAAAGATAAATTTGTATTGAAACAAAATAATTGGCCAAAAGTGGAAAAAGTAAGTAGTTACAGCTAATTTAATTTCTATTTTATTTTCAAAATCATATTAATGCTTTTTATGTTATAGTTTAAGGCTAAAATTGTACATTATGGTGAAGATTTGTTTTGGCATTAAACTTAGTTTATCTTATTCGATTTTTTGTTTAATAGAGTGCCAAACATCAAAATGGCTTTGTGGTGTTCCACCATGAGAAGCTTAATAGAAAAACTATGAGCGTCGCTCGTTTTTTGAGGCCTTGTCGGTATACCCGCTAGACCCATAAACGTATTTGTTTATGCTTAAGAGCTTTGTCTATTAATTAGGTTGTATTTAGAGACCTTGTCGGTCTATCAGGAGCTGTAAGTAAAATCCGTGAGTAAGGTGGGTTTGGTGAGGTGATGGTAAGCTATAGTTAGACGATTGGTGGTTGAGGAGCTGTGGTGGTGGTTATGCTCGTATATATTTTGCTATTGGGGCTTTACATAATATATATATATATATATGTATGTATGTGTGTGTGTGTGTGTGTGTGTGTCTGTGTGTGTGTGATAATAGGGGAGCTTTGGCCGTATATATATCGGGGAGTGTATGTGCGTTTGTGTGCGCCAACTGGCGGATTTCGAGTTCTAAGCCAAGTGATGCTACCCTGAGCTCCCATTATGCATCTGGATCTTCCAGGTGTAGGATGCTCTGTCTTCCGCTCTCTCTCTTAGGTTAGGTATACCCCTTTGGCGTGTGAGGCAGTCCCAACTTCTCCCCCAAAGAGGTTAGGTGGACACACCCTCTTTTTTTTGGCACCCTCGGGGTTGACACCTTGCAAAAAGGGGGAAGGGGGTTGGCACTGGCACTTATTTGATCAATATTGCAATTATATATGCACTCAACCATTTTGTGGGCATACTACTGCTGTCACGCAGGGGAGATACATCCATATCCAGTCCCCGTGCCTAAACAGCAGCCATTCTCATCCTACGCACGGTGAGGAAAGACAGGGACAGGGCTTGGGTTTGGGTTTGGTTTAAGGGCGGCAAAGGTGAAAGACAACCACCTACCCCACCCAAAGTCCAGTGAAAGGGTCAAGTCAAAGTCCAGAAAATCAAAGAGAAATGCATTCCCACATTGGAAATAGAAGGACGCGTCCCATACCTCCGGACAAAACAAAGGGGTCATTTCATGCATGAATTAAATAATATCCACTTCTTTATTTTAACGTCAGGTTAATAACATTTTATTAAGTAACTTAGGCAATTTATGTAGTGTTTCCTTTTCATTCTAATAATTTTATTTGTGTTAACATGATTTTTGTTCACTTGCAATGATATTTGTTATATCGCACTTATACTATTGTAGAAACTTCAACGGCTCTACTATTTCGACTCGCGCTGAGCTTCACTTTATAAGAGGTAGCTTGTGTCTGGTTTGGCCTACCGAAAATGGATCGACGAAACAAGAACCCCCCCCCCCCCCCAGATTTTATATGATTTTAGTCAATTTAACTTTTGAAACACGGTGATTAAAGAGCGAATGAAGGTGAAAATGACATTATGTTGGCCAAAGCAGATTCTAATTACAGTAATGGAATTTAAATTAAACCAACACTAATAAAGTAAAATACATCTTATCAACATGAATCTCAGCGAAAACCCTTTTTCGAAATGAGGCTCATTTTTGCCAATTTGTAAATTTTAAAATATATTACTCTCTCGTCATACCAATTGGGATTTTATAACGAATTTCTCTCTTCCGGCAATTAATATAAAACAAATTTCGGATCACCTGAAGATCAAGGACCCCATCCTTCTTTAATTAGCCTTACAAGGCTAACTAACGAAACGATCACGACTTAACCTAACCAATCGTCAAGGGCGTACAGTTGACCAAACGATTCGTTTGGTTAAGTCGTGATATTTTCGTTAGTTAGCCTTATAAGGCTAACTAATGAAGGCTGGTGACCTTCACCTTCAGGTGATCCCAAATTTCTAATTAATAATCACGTAAAATTGCGTTAATTAAGAATCACCTTTATTTTATTTATTACTTTTAATAATTATAATTCAGTGCAACATTTTATTCAACCAATTCCATATGAAATGCAAAGAAACTGGACGAAAATATATATATATATATATGGTGTTAAAAATTATGTTTCATAAACTAAATACATATTCAGGACGTCAAAGTGAATGAAAAAGTTCCTCTGAACATAAATCCGCTTTCGCTTCGTTTCCGAAATACATTGCTTTTTTGCCGAGGACCATCCAATTAAAATGAAAGTCATTAAAGTTTATCAAAGTTTATTTACTGCAAGTGCTCAAAATGGTTTCCCTGCATCAGAATATATGCTTCAAAGCTTCATTGAAAATTTTGTCGCATACGTTTTGAAACACTTGCATGGTCGCGTATTGTTTCTGAACAATCTTGAAAACGTTGCCACAATTCATCTTTTTTATTAACTTCCCTTGCATAAACAAGATTTTTTAAAAAACCTTACAAGAAAACGTCAGTTGCATTTAGGTCCGGAGACGTGGATGGCCAAGCGACGGGACCATAATTTGAAAACACCTGTATATACAGATATACAGATATACAGATCTCAAGCAAAGAACTATAGACTAGTGTCATTGACGTCCCACCTCACCAAAGTATTTGAAAGAATAGTTAGACAGAAAATGTTACGATTTCTGGGAAACACTGGAAAGATTCAACTAAAATCAGCACGAATTCTGATCAGGTATATGAGGCCTTACAGACGGACACGAACAAAATATCCAAATGATCAGAAGACAACAACATAACATTTAACACCGAGAAATTTCAGCTCTTGAGATATGGTAGAAAAGAGGAACTTAAACATACTGCATATTATGCTCCAGATAGGCAGGAAATTCAGAGAAGCACGAAAGCGATCGATCTTGGGGTAATAATGACCGATGATGCGAAATTCGAAACACAAAATCAGATAGCGATAAATAAAGCAAAAAGAGTCGTTGGCCAGGTACTAAGAACGATCAAAAGAAGGGACACGACAGGAATGATTCCCATGATGAAAACATTGATTTCACAAAAACTTGAATACTACTCAGTCTTGACGTCTCCATATAAAAAGGAATAAACTAATAGACTAGAAGAAACTCCGAGACATTTCACAGCAAAGATTGATGGCTGCAAAGAGCTGAACTACTGGGAAAGACTACGCAAACTAAATCTGTCCTCCTTGGAAAGAAGAAGAGAGAAATACACCATAATCTACATATGGAAAATGATCGAAAAACTGATACCAAACCTCAAACTGAACGCAATTACCAACCAAACAACACTGGAAAATAAGGAAGGCAGGATGTGTAGTGTTCCCAAAATAAAGGCTCGAAAAGGGACCTCTTCAACACTGAAGGAAAACAGCCTTGTTGTTAGGGGACTAAGACTTTTTAACCAGCTTGCAAAGGACCTCAGAAACGTTATCGGTGGTTCTGCTATCTGAAAATCTTGCCACATAATGAGATCTGTATAGTCTTTGGCATAAAAATTTATTTCTGGCAGCATAAAATACCTGATAACATCTGTTTCTTGAATGCATGCCCTTGCTTTTATGATACGCCTAAATCCCAACTGACGCACATGCTCCCTTTCATCAGCTATCATTGCAATGAGAATGTTTTCTTGATTTGCGTAATATGCATTTCGCTGAATGACTGAGTCATGTACTCTCCTAAGCTCTTCACGGAGATACCGGCTTCTTGCAATCATATGCCACATATGTTTAGCACCATATTGGCATAATGGTTTACGCTTTATCTGAAACCACATTGGTGCGTATACCCTAACAATGAAAGTAGTAATTCTTGTAAATTGCCTGAAGGATTCTCTGTGCTTGCATATAACCGCAGAGTCCTGTTTGCTGTGGTGAGCCACCTTGAATGTGATATATTGCCTGGACTCTTATGACTAAGACTCTTTGAGAATGTTCCACTTGATATAGCCTTGTGAATTTCAAGAAGGTATTTCTGGTCAGTACTTATGTCATCTACATCAACTTCACACATGTCCTCTTGAATTTCAATGGGTTTGAAGTTAACTATGGGAAGCTTTTCACAGTCTGAAAGTGCTCGGCCAATCTCTCCTGAAAATGCTCTTGGTCCAGTAGTGGTACCATCCAAGTGATGAAACAGATGGCGCAATGGAAGTTCATTAAGGTGTAAAAGACATATCAGCCACTGCAATGGCTTATTAAAGGCTTCTTCCAGGAATCTTATTGTGCCTCCAATACTACCAGTGTTAACCACTGTCGAATCACAGCCAACTGCAACGATGTTCCCTATATCAACATTCCTTTCTTTCAAGCAATTCACTAGCGCTGTGCAAATGTATTTAGCTTTGCCACTGGAAGGTGTCACATGTGCAAAGTACAGAGAGTGTGGTTCAGATATTATGCTGATATGCTCTTCGCGTTTGGTTCTTTGGCGGTTAGAGCCATCACTCTCCTGGACTTGAATCATTGTTTTATCCTTTCTGCCATCAAAGTATAATCCCCGCATGGTTTTTGGCTCCTCCTATCTGTTGTAGTTCCTTTCTCTGTTTTTGTCTTTCACGTCTTAGCTTACTTCTGTCTATAATATTCCCTTTGTCTTCGGGAGTAAACAATTTTAAGATCTGCCAATACTGCAGAAGCAATAGCAGCCCCAGCTCTGTCCGACATTTTAAATCTATCACAAGTAATTGCTAATGAAGGCAGTGGCTCACGCATCTGTTGTTCTGATATTACATATTGAGTCGAGGTTGTATCTTCCTCATTATCTTCAGATATCTCTTCTAGTTGTTGAAGTTCACTTGTCTCTGTTTCGATTTGTAAGTTGGACGTATTGGTTATAGCAGCACTAGTTGTTTGTGAGGATTCCAGACGTGCTTTTTCCATTTCCTTTCGATGTTCTCTTGCTTGTAATCGTCTTGTGTGTGCTATGTCAATGCTTCCTATCACCATTATTCTGCGTGTTCGTTGGTCATTTAAAAAATCCTGCTTTTGGAGGGACTTTTTACTCTTTTCACATGAGCATCTCCTAAACTCCTTACATTTGCAGGTGCAGATGTCAAACAAAGTGCATTTTGAAGAGTTTTCAAATTCTTCAAGCTGATTTTTGTACTTAGGCTGATTCTTGCGTGACTTGTATGGCTTTAATAAGGACCTGTATTTATCATGGTACACTCGCGTCATCTGTAAAACGCGTGTATGTGAAACTATTGGCAAAGAGGCCTTCTTCCAAATATTTTCTACCTTTTTGGAAACTGCCTCTGCTATTTCAGAAAATGAAGGCTCCTTGTTATTCATCTGCTCCTTCACTAAATGTTTTGTGAACAGGTAATCTTTCATAATGCAGTTATAAGTTGGTAGTTGCATATCACTCATCTCACAAGGTACTTCAAATATGGCACACTTCATATGTTCTCTAGTGAAATGTTTATATTTAGTATTTGATGCCATAATATTTTTAAGAAAAATTCACAATCACAAAATATCCTGTAACATCAAAACATTATATAATTAATATATAATATATTTTATAAGTATATATAATATATTATATAAATAATAATATATTATACAGGGTGGGCCGTAAGTTTCCATACATAGGAAAATTAAACGTTTGTTTTTATGTTTCAGATACCCTAAGAATATGCGTTTGACGTAAGATCTTGTTTACTGATGAAGCAAATTTTTACGTCAATGAGAGGTTAATCGGCAAAACATACGTTATTGGAGTAATGCTAACCCTAACTGGCTGAGTCCGACGAAGATGCAAGGTGCCGGTAAAGTGATGGGTGGGCCGGGATATGGGGTGACAGAATTATTGGACCAATTTTTGTCAGTGGAAATCTTAATGCCGAAAGGTATCTTAACATGTTGCAAGAGATTTTCCCATCCCTGCTAAACGAGGAAGGTAACTTCCCAGTTTACTTCCAGCAAGATGGAGCTCCACCTCATTATGGTCTTCACGTGCGTCGGTATTTGGATCAGCAGTTTCCGGATGCTTGGATTGGTCGGCGTGGTCCTGTGGAGTGGCCTCCCAGATCCCCAGATCTCACCCCCCTTGATTTCTATCTTTGGGGGCACTTGAAGGCCATGTGTATCAGGAAAAGATACGAGACATAAATCATCTAAAGGAACGTATCACCAACGCCATTACAAGCATAACGTCAACTGTGCTAATGCGTGTTCATCAACAGTGAGGAACACGTATTGAAATGTGTTTTCAAAACAATGGCAACCATGTAGAGCATATTATATAAATAAAAATGGTTGTCCATAAAAAAAGTTTATTTTTCCTATGTATGGAAACTTACGGCCCACCCTGTATAAATAAACTAAAATTATATAATACATTATAACAAGCATTTTATAATAAAATCAATATTATCTCTATATAAATCACTTTAAAATAAAGTTTTATAATATTCCGATCATATTAAAAAACTCTCCGATCAAGTGAGCGACTAGGCCTACTACCTAGAAGAAACAAGTGCTAACACTGTTCTAATGACTCACAGAAAGAAATTCATTCAACCAAAACCCTCCCCCACAACCCTCCCCAACCCTCCCCCACAACATTCAGTGTAGTCTCAACATGACTCAGTTACTCTAAATTGTGTTAACTTCAGCTCTCTTGTGGCAGCTGAAGATATTAAGCATATGAAAAGGCATTTTTACAAAACGAATTCCTATCATTTAAGAATCTTAATCAAACTATTAGATAATTCTAAGATAAAATTTTATAATAGTTTGACAAACCTAAAATAGAAGCATTTTTTTCCTTTTTACCCAAAATTGTGTTAACTTTAGCCCCCTGGTGGCAGCTAAATATTTTAAACAAATGAACTCATATTTTGGCAGGCATATTTCGTCCACTAAATGCAACTTTTAATCACTATTAGAACTTCATAGTAGAAAAAAAGTATTTTTCGCTCCACCCTAATGTATAGTGTATATAGAGAATAAGAAATTACATCCTATTTCGTTTCAGTATTCCTCTTAATTTGTTTAATATTCTTTAAGAATTTTAACATAACATTTAAGCGAGCTAATATTCAGCTCTTTAATATATTGGTACTTGTGGGTTATCTGTCGCCACTTTTTAATTTAATTTTCCAACTTTTTCACAAATACAGATGTGTGTTATCATGTTGCCATTTTTACAAAAATGTTTTTACGCCTCGTGAACAGGCTCTCATCGATCTCAACCACTATTCCTTCTAACCTAACCTAACCTAACCTAACCTAACCTAATCTAACCTAACCTCACACTAACCTAACCACACACTAACCTAACCTAACCTAACCTAACCTAATTAAAAAATAAATGACCCCTTAGGTTAGATTAGGTTAGGTTAGGTTAGGTTAGGTTAGAAGGAATAGTGGTTGAGATCGATGAGAGCCTGTTCACGAGGCGTAAAAACATTTTTGTAAAAAATGGCAACATGATAACACACATCTGTATTTGTGAAAAAGTTGGAAAATTAAATTAAAAAGTGGCGACAGATAACCCACAAGTACCAATATATTTATTTGTTACCTTTCCCTTTAGGTTTTGGTAAAGGTAAAGGTAAAAGATAAGAAAAAATATAAATCCCTTCCTTCACTGTGTCGTTTACCCTCAATTCTCTTTAAAGTTTTAGAACCCCTAATATAAAATGTTGCACCCAAATACAGTATAAGGCTGAAAATATTTTTTATTATAAATTAAATATTTATTACGGTCTACTTCCAATTAGCAGCTTTTATGCTCTTTCGATATTGTATACTTCTAGGGGAACTATTTTCCGAAACTGTGTGAATTGACTTCTCCCGAAGATTTAGTCATAAATATTTTAAAAATTTAGTCACAACAAATGTTTTTTCATTTTAAAGAAAATCAGGCCATACATTCATAATATTGTTCGTACAGAGTTGAAGCATGAAATTTCTGCGTCATTTTAAATGTTTAAATGAATCAAAGGAAAATACATGATTTCAAATATTTATCTTCACAGTTTGTGGTTAATGGCAAAAGGTTTGTCCTCGACTCTACGCCAAAGTGATTATAGGTTCAACTACACTGTCATATCACGGAAGGATAAGAGGACGGAAGTAGGGGATGGGGTTTGAGGGAGTAATATAAAGATTAAAGACGAGACACAAATAGGCTCTTATTAATTGTTAGTATATGCTTTCATTTAATTACTTCAAAGAACAACATATTGGGAACTTTTCATATTTGAGTTTAATATTTGTGTCCCTAATTGTAAAGTGCTTCTCTAATTATAGTTAATAAACTTCTAATGATCGTTATTTAAGGCTTTAAAATGCCAATTCACAATCTTTCACTTTCATTTTATATGATTTCGGTTGCTGTGTTTCTGCTGTTAGTTATCACGGTCGTCGAAAGCAATGGGAACTCAGCGACAGGTAATTGCATACACAAATTAGAGTCTATTTTCAATAGCTGTTCACGTAAGAATTTTTATTTTAAAAAGATAAAACTAATTACATTCAATTACACTAATATATATTTAAAACTCAGTTGTCCTATGAATTATTTAATTTCAAAGTTGTGAAACGCGTTTGAGATTCACAGTTGTTTAGTCTACAAAGTGAAAGTAAAATAAATAAGAAGCCATTTTTTCGATTAAATTACAAACTATTTATTTTGTTACATTTGTGTTATACGAAGTACCGATGTTGCATTCCAGTTAATTCAAAATCGTTGCTAGAAATTGTGTCTACGAAGATAACCAATGTGGATTCTAAAGTAGACTCGCTTTTGACTGCATCTCAAAACAAGAACTCAAAAAACCAAATATTCGAACCAAAGACAGAAAGTCTTATTTGTTCTTTAAGTTCAAGAGTGATTGAAATGGGTAAGTGTAACTTATAACGTATAAAGTCATCATAACATAATGTACAGTGATGAGAATAATTTTATTCACGTGAAATGATTTGAAATGTGGTATATTTACATGTGATGTTAGTAGAAGAGCGTGAAGCCTTTCAAATATAATCACTGATATTAATTTACTTGATGATTCAACAGAGAACGAAATAGATGCTTTGAAATCAACAGCTTCATTGTTGTCAGCAAATGCGCCTTCAGGTAATATTATTTTCACTTCCTATTTCATGATGACGCTATTTCTTACCAATTCTCATAAAATGAAAAGTATGCACGAAATCACGTCTAATTTTTCGTATTTTAAAGGATTGTCTCTACATTCACCATCAATATCAAAATTCTTTATTATAAAATAATTACAATTTTACAAGTTCTGCTGCGTTACAATAATACAATGAGCTACTGTCAATTTTATTTCATTTTATTTAATTCGTCCCTTAATCTTGGGCTTCACTGGACTCTCAGATTAATTAAAGATAAAACATATCAATTCCTACATAATAATAATTAAGATATAAGAATGATAAATAATAAGTATTAATTAATTTACAATACATAAACGAACGAACAGTTGGAAATTAGAAATTAATTCTGTAAATTACAGCAAATATTTAAGAATCATTATTATAGATATTATACAAATAAATATTAAAGCAACAACGAGGATGCTTATTTTTGTACGATGTGAGGGTGTCTACTTTATCCCGAACAATGATAGGTTAAGCGGAAAACACAACTCGATTGAGGAGGCAGCAGGCGAGAGGGAACCAGAACTCAGCGGTCAGAGCTAGCCACCTTAGCCACTGAGCTACAGGGTGCGCATATGATACAACTACAGTACAAATTATATATGATCCTATACCCATTTCTCCATTCCATTCTTAATCCAATCTCTGTCACAACCATGTGACCTACAATTTCTATGGTTGAGCGAATGTCCCTTAATTTCATTCCCTTAAAGTACAAACAAGACAATCGACAGTTTAGATCGTTTAAAATTTCCATCAGAATATTACCCATATTTCCATTTTCCATTTGTTATAGAATTTATTATAATTAATTATTGTTGTCTTGCATCTAACCCTCAACCCTAAATTTTATTAAATTATGCATGCACATTCAGTGTGGCATGATTTGAATCCTTGTTTGTATTTCTTTACTCATTTACTTAATTCTTCCTCAAATGCACCCAATACCTTAATATTTACTGTATACTCTAAATGTATATATATTTAATTAATAGTTTCACTCATTCTTGTACCATGGCTGTAAACCCTTCATTACTATGTCTCTCTAATTCGTTCCTCTCATTTCTTCCAATAATGACTTGTACTGTATGTACGAATTAAATAACTATGGCGTATTCATTATGAATGAACGTATTGCATAATTTGATAAACTACGACGTCATAAAGTAACTTAATTCCCTTCACATTTTCCATACCTTGAACACTGAATCATGTCTTTAGGATGTGGATATCTTTAGTATTCAATGTATAGTAAATTCTTTAACAAATAATAAAAACTTTACACTCTATAAATCATTTTTATATGTTGTGTCCTGTCTGGTGTTATGCAGTATAAATATTATTCGACCATATTCATTCATACGTCCATGTCCTTTCTTGACCGCTATCTTTTATTAATTTTGTTAATTATTCATTCATCTACCTATTGTCTACCTATGCCTATTAACATATCAGTCCATTTTTACTTGTGCCGTCTATATTACGCACACAACCTATTGTGTGACGTAACGATATGTGTACAGTACTTTAGGCATTCGTACATTTCTGCTGATGATCATGATTACGTACGTAGCTACCTTACATGTAAATACCTCCACATGTACGCAGTTACTTATTTAAAAATTTTACTTTTCTTTTAATTATTTAACCTCTCCAAGATACTCGTTAATGGTGACCCAAATGTTCGAATTCCGATGACATTACCAAAAGCGAGCTTCTGAGTCCGAAACCTTCTCTCTTGCTTGCTTTAATTCGAAACATTATTATGTGTTATGTTATATATATGTGCCCATGTAATTTATGTGTTATACTCTATTCCATCTTTCCCAATACGTCCCTGACTCCTAATTAAATCCTAAAATAGTTACCCTAATTGTCTATAAATATAAAACACTATAAAACTATAATTAACTGCGTTTAACTGTAATTAACTAATTGACTGTACTTTAACGAAACGGTAATTAACTATAATAATTAATGTGAATTAATTGGTAATTATAATCATAGTTGTAGTAAGCCAAAATTACAATGTACTCAGTGATGTATCTGTTGTACTCATGTATGACTTCGACATTATGTCGCCATTTAGGAATGATGTAAACTCGGCGAAATTATTTTTTTTATTTATTTTTTTTTTTATTTTGGAATCTTTCAAAATTCTGATATGTTTAAATTATGATTGACGTCAAGAATTCTTTAGATCTCCAGTTAAAGTGGGAACTTAACCTTCAACTACACTCCCCCAAAATTTAGACTTATTTATTTCTTGTATTCTCT
This sequence comes from Bathynomus jamesi, assembly GCA_023014485.1. Classification (NCBI taxonomy): domain Eukaryota; kingdom Metazoa; phylum Arthropoda; class Malacostraca; order Isopoda; family Cirolanidae; genus Bathynomus; species Bathynomus jamesi. Next base: position 156,216 of record JAJOZX010004572.1, on the reverse strand, counting down.
ATTAAATCATTCCTGCCTTAGCCTTTGCCCGAGGACGTCGAGCCTCCTCACTTTAAATTCCTGCCTAGCTGTTGTTGCAAGAGTCGAACCTCTCCCCCTGTAAATTTCCGACCATCAGCGGTTATCGCAAGAGACTATATTCATTTCCCTCCTTCAGTGCCTCGTTCGTATACATCGTGTATTAAAAATTATTTGAGTGAACGAAGACTCCCATTGAGAATTGAAGTGTTTCCATTCAATCCTTCGAAAAATTTGGTTAAAAACTATTTTTCAATCCTGGTTATTCGGATGCTATACGGCTAAGGCCGTGCTTACCAAACGAGGGGACCACTTACCGGATTCAGTCCATCGTCAATACCTACATTCGAGCGGAGAGCCCGCACGACCTCTGCATATAAATATATAATTATGTTTCACGTGTTTTCCCATTCAGAAACATTTTCACTTCTTATCTTCTTAACTTCTTCAAACTCATTTAGTGAATACCCTTGTAAAGAATATACAGTAGCGCTCATGAGTATTCTTACAGAGAAAAATTAGTTAAATTCGTTTTTTTCTTTTCTACCATGCATAATATAGTTATGAAAAGTCGACCGTTGATTTGGAAAAATTTTTGATGTTTTACATTATATGTTGGAGTTGAACTACATTTTTATTTGTTAAATTTTTCCAAACGACCGGTGAACTTTTCATAACTATCCTATGCATGGTACAAAAGAAAAGGACGAATTTAACTAATATTTCTCTGTATGAATTTATGAGCACCTACCTCTCTCTTTGTGTGTGTGTGTGTGTGTGTGTGTGTGTGTTACTTCGCACTGTTGCCTTGGATGATCAGTGCAAATTTGTTACAGGAAATACGTTTGCTTTGATTTCTGAGATTCGTTCCGAAGTTGAAGATCTGCAGAACTCCTTTAAAAAGGAGATGTCAACAATTAAAGAGCTGGAACAAAGAATTCAACAATTAGATTATACTTCTGTTCCTGAGGAGCTTGAAACTCAAACAGGTTTGTAGGAATGACTGAAGTCGGCTTTTAATGGCTATGAAGTTAGACAACTCATGGCAACATGTAGCTGAAATTCATTCAGTTTATATTAACCTTGAATTTAAAACGTTAAATAATATTTTTAATATCTCTGTGAACTGTAACTAAATCTTAAATTTATTGTTGCATAAGTATTATTTTTTTTATTTGTTTGCATTCGTTACAAATGACAATAATTTCAAATAAACAAAACTTGTTCAGAACCATCGATGATTTTCTTCTTTGCAGTCGAAGTCTTTTAGTTGGTTAATAGATCTTTTCTTGTTTTTTTTAATACTGAAGTCTTTTCAATGTAAACGTTCTGGCCATACTGGTACACGGGGAAGGCGACCGTGGGAACCGATGTCTTTTTCAGTCCGAAGAAGAGTTAAATATGAATCACTGAATTTTAGATTTTATCAAATATTATTGTTCGATACTTCTTTCAGGTTAAACTGTTGTCATTCTCTTTATCAAATTCATTAATTAACTTTAATAAATGTTCATCACACAATTACGAAAAAACTGAAATTGTCTGAACAAGAAATTTACTATTTTAATGAAAATGAAATTAATGAAGATTATTAGAACAGATATTAATATAAAAATTAAGGTTCATTAATTTTAATAATTTTGAAATTGGCACCGTCCTTGTAATGTATAAGTTAAGCTTTATAGTTTATATGAATGTTATCTCCAATTCACATTTTGGATAACACATTTTACAATTTAAATTATTACTGACAAATGTCTCACCCTGTTAGTAACACATTATAACCCATTAAATTAATATAATTAATGTCCTCCTATTTACATGTATAGTTGCAACATAAATTTTTCTTTAAATATTCAAAGCATACAATTATAAAATTGTATTCACAGATTTTGTTTTTTCCCAGACCCCAATTGCCCCGTGGAAATTTTGACATCAAAGAATATTTAGGAAAACCACTCTTTCATCATCTCAGACGAATCAGTTTTAATGTCTTCCTCAGGAAACCATCGAACGCGTCTTCGATTACGTACGTCTCATAAATTCAAAATATTTAAATTCAGTTATGTTTTTCTAAAAAATGGGTTTAGCTTTAGACATTTATAATTACTAGTAATAAATAGAAAAAAATTAAAAAGAACCTTTAACATATGTTTATTAAATGAACATATGAGAGGAAGAGATATTTTGGATTAAAAAACTTAATGGTAAAGTTCATATACCGGGTGTGTATAAAGTAACGCAAGTGAAGAGACACATCCGATTTGAATTACTGTATATTAACGCGAGTGAACATGGGCAAATACTATTTAATACATGTACTTTATAACAATTGTATACTCGATAGTAAGGTTTATGAGAGGGGTTGAAAATGTCCACCATCGGCCCTATACAACCTCTTCAACGGCGTATCACATTCAATCAACCATTTCAAATGAGATTTGTCTCTTCACTTACGTTACTTTATACACACTCTGTACAAGTAATGAAGTAAACAGAAAAATAACTGTGTGGAAATGTAATAATAATAATTATTGACAGAAGGAGAGACAGAAAATGGTACAGCGATAGTCCAACCAATGCGGCCCATTGCTCTAATTCCTCTATTATTATTATTATTATTATTAACAGCGTCATCGGGACTCGAACCCCTGATCCCGGTCTCTTCATTTCCTTATAGGGAAATGAATTAAAACAATTGACTTATAAACACTCCCAACACTTTATAAAAGGATAAAGTTATTGTAGGAAAATGAACATGAAATGGGGATGTATCTTCAATAAGCAAAGTAATAAATAGAGTAAAACGTGTATCAGAATTTCAAGTTTAGAAATTAATGAGCGAAGAACATTGGTAATTAGGGGAAACAAATCCAAATAAACAAATAGTGAAGAGATGCGCAAAAGAAGAATAACGTGTATTCTTTAAGCGCATAAACAAAATATTATTAATATTTTTTGCCAAGTTAATTTGGGGGTCTTTGTTGTAATGTAATATCTTTGAATGGTGAATTAAATTAATTAAATTTCCAGATAGAAGAAAATACAAACATTGACGATAAATGCTCAAAATTAATTAAAGGAAGCACAAAAGACTAATCTTTTTTATATGAGAAAATGCGAAATTCATTTATTTTATTCTAATTCATTCTATTTCTATATTCGTTCACAGACGTGAAGATTATAATTCTCGATACGCAATAGATGAAGATTTCAAGAGTTATTTTCACACAAAAACAAGAATCGAACCCATGGTTGTTCGTGGACTTGGAAGTTCCTCACCTTATTTGGGAAATCAGACTTGTTGTTTCTGAAAAGAAAAGAACTGCAGGAATAAAGGTATGATTAACAATTTAATGAATAAATTTTTAACATGATGGTTTGTGGAAAGGAAAACATCCTCCTGAAGTAAAGGGATTCCCTTTTAAGACACGATGAAAATAGCATTTTCACATAGTTAACACACACACTCTGTGTGTATACTGTGTATATATATATATACATATATATATATACATATTATATATATATATATATATAATATATATATATATATATATATATACACCCACACACACACACACACACCCACATATATATATGTACAGGTGTTATCAAATTATGTTTCATAAATTAGTATACATATTCAGGACGTCAAAGTGAATAAAAAAGTTCCTATGAACATAAATTCGCAATCGTTTCTTTTCCAAGATACATTGCTTTTTTGCCGAGTATGATACTATTCTCTGTACACCTACTGCATGCTTTCTAGATATATCAAATAAATCTTGTCTCCCCAAATAGTCACATTTTCTTTCTAACAATTCTTTCAGATATTTTGGAGAGATGAGATATCAGTGATACTGCTTTGTAGTATTTTGACTGAGACCTTCCTCTCCTTTGAGGATAATGTTTGTCCTTTTCATGATGCCTGGTATTTCTCCTATGTCCAGAGAATTCCTCCATATCTAGTATGGAGTTGTAGCAATTTCATTCTTATAGTTTTTAATTATCAAGGCGTTGTATACATACACACACACACACACACACACACACACACACACACACACACACATATATATAATATATATATATATATATATATATATATATATATATATATATATATATATCAGCAGAAAAATCGCAGAAAAATCAAAATTAAGAATATAGAAGATAACCGGATAACAAGACGAAGAAGCGTAGAAAATACCGATCGGTAAATACTACACAAAAGGGTACTGCAGATATCGGGATGGGCAATGCATCTATGCACATCCCACATTATGTAACACATATTATACAAGAGGATATTGCAAATTTGAAAAAAGTACAAGTTCCACCACATTACTGTCTGCAACACCTATGCAAGATATGGGAGGTGCAAATACGGACAAAAATGCCGTTACCACCACCATCAAAGGAACGCAACAGTGAACAGGAAAAATGAACATCAAGATGGCTACCAATTTTTTAGACGTAGCCAACACAATTCAGCTGCTAAATACCATCCAGCAAATACAAAGTCAGCTGACAAATATAGGAATCCGAGAGCCGGACAGAAGGCACGCACAAAGCCACTTCATGCGTTGTCGGGACAACAGGTACCGACAAAGATAAAGAGAGGCAAATTCTCGGAGGACCACAAGACAACGAAACCGGCACTACTATTGGAAAACGAATCGAATGTATATGAAAATGATAGAGAAAAATAAAACCAAACCTAGCAAACATTCAGGGCCTTAAATCAAATCATTCCCTAGACAAAGTTTTACACCTGAAAAGACTCGTGCAAGAAACCGGAGCAGACTTTGCATGCCTCAAAGAAACCCATCTAAAGGATTGCCGGGCGAACTGTGAACACTGTGAGTTCTGTATTAAATGATAACCAACATGGATTTCGGTCAGGTAGATCATGCCTATCACAACTAATGGAACACTACAACATCATTATTGATGCACTGGAAAGTAATGAAAACTATGATGTAATTATACACAGACTTTGCCAAAGCGTTCGACAAGTGTGACCATCGAATCATAATACATAAACTGAAATATATGGGAATAACAGGAAAAGTAGGGAAATAGATATATGATTTCCTTAGTGAGCGGCGGCAAGTCGTTACGGTACAAGGAGCATCTTCATCAGAATCAGAGGTCCTCAGCTCAGTACCACAAGGAACAGTATTAGCTCCACTACTCTTCATAATCATGCTAACTGACATAGATGAGGACGTTACCAGAGACAGCACAGTAACATCCTTAGTCGATTGACACAAAGATCAGTAGAAAAATAGGAAACCCAGAATATATGGATCTCTACAACAGACATGAACAGAATCTACAAGTGGACGGAAGACAACAATATGAAATTTAACACCGAGAAATTTCACTTGTTACGGTACGGAAAAAGAGAGGACATAAAATCCATGGAATATTATATCCCAAATTCAGAGAAATTCTAAAGTAAAAGATTTAGGGGTTGTAATGACTGATGATGCGAAATTTGAAACACAAAATAAGATAGCAGTAAACAGAGCAAAGAGAGTAACTGGGCAGATACTGAGGACCTTTAAACGGAGGGATAGGAATATAATGATTCCTCTATTGAAAACACTGATCATACCCAAATTGGAATACTGCTCGGTCCTAACATGCCCATATAAAAAAGAAGACATTAGACAACTAGAAGGGATTCAGAGAAGCTACACAGGCAAGATCAAGGGATGCAAAGAACTAAACTACTGGGAAAGGTTACGCGAATTAAACCTACAGTATATTCACTGGAAAGGAGGAGAGAGACACACACCATTATTTACACTTCGAAAATAATGGAGAAACTAGTCCCTAATCTTACTCTGAACCCTCTAACTCCCCAAACAACAGTGGAAAGTAGAAAATAGTTTTGTTGTGAGAGGAACAAAACTGTTTAATCAGCTACCCAAAGACCTAAGGCTCAGAAGAATCCCAGAGAGATGGGGTACTAACTGGCTATGTGAGGTGGACAGTACAAGAAACCAACTCACTACTTCATCAGAGGAGAGGCGACAAGCTTGACCTTCGTGAAATGAAGGATCATCGCGCGGATCATTTGAAAGGATGAGAGGAAAGGTGTGTGTGTGTGTATATGGATCACCTGAAGATCTTCCTCTCCCCAGCTTTACCTGTGGGGAAAGATCTTCAGGAGCTATTGAAGAACAGACCGCAGCCTTCTTTAGTTAGCTTTATAAGGCTAACTAACGAAAATATCATGACCTAACCTAACCAATCGTCAAGGGCGTACAGTTAACCTAACGATTGGTTAGGTTAGGTGGTGATATTTTCGTTAGTTAGCCTTATAAGCCTAACTAAAGAAGGCTGGGGTCCCTATTCTTCAATAGCTCCGATCTTCAGGTGATGCGAATATTATAACAATATCAAAGGTCAGGCACACAAATGGTGTTCATGCGGACATTTTGAAAATAAAACAAAACACCTGGCTCAGAAATATCCATGGGGAAATTGTTGTAGCTCTGCTATGTGAGATGCGGAGTCCAAGAAACAAATTTTCAGAAATATTAAGCCAGGCGTAGAGATGGACGCGCCACCCGGACGGGCTTGAGATCAAATCCATGAAACTCGGTTCAGTCGTTAACGAGTAATAACGTTCGTTAACTTTAATAAATTTGTTTATCTCAAAACTTGATTTTCGGGCGTACGCCCTTTCTATTCTATACTCCTCGTATACAGTATGCACTATACACGGACTTTTTTATTGCTAAACTCTTCCCCTAGTCTAGATCTCCCGAGATAAAGTTGCGAACTGACCTACTGGTAGTGCTAACCCTGACGCAGGGTTAGCATAAAAGTATGCAATACCTGTAGACGTATGTACTTTATTCGACCCCTTTAATCTCAATATTCAACTCTCTTTTCTATAAACTCATTGGACTTGCAAAGCCGTCAAAATGCGATATTCACACCTTCCCCAATGTACAGGGTATTCGAAAAGTTCCGTCACCCCCTACAAAATGTACATATTGTAATATCAATTTTATTTTTGTGATTAATTCTGTATTAATTCTGCCATTGTTCACACAACTCTAATACCTGGAAAAAAAAAAATGTCTATGAATCACATATAAATTCAATTAATCACAAAAATAAAATTGGTATTACAATATGTGAACTTTGTAGGGGGGGTGACGGGACTTTTCGAACACCCTGTACAAAGGCAAGTTAGGATAGCGTACGGCTTCGACAATTAAATTTATCAAAGAGTTCCTCAAGTTAAACTTCAAATTTTAATAATTTCTACTAAATAATCTCAAATAAAGGAAACCCATCCAGAAATATATATACCATCAAAATCTTTTGCTTCAAACTATCAAAAATTATGTTCAGCATGCTCTTCTTAAGTTCATAACTATAATATTCTTTGCCTTGTCTTAAGTTCTTTTATAGTTTTAATTATAAACTTCTGACTTTAATTTAATCGTATCTTCAAATTTCTATCAACGGTGTTAATCATTCAGTTAACATTCTTGACTCAACGAAATCTTCCGGTTAACTGACATTGATCATTCAAAAGATGGTGCCGAAGTGGAGAAAGAGTTATCCTTCGCAGATTCGTCTGCTAAGAATACTTTTAAGAAAGTTAGCACTTATGGACTTTTCTGTCCTCGTAGTATATTAAATTTTTAACTTTTCTCCTCCTTCTTATGACGTCACAAAATACGGGTTTGATTTAAATTGTATACATTTGTTTTATTCGTGGTTATTGTGGGAATTATTTTACATAATATATATAAGCATAACCGCGAATTTTGGCAATGAAAACCTGAAAGTCGGAGACGAGGGTGCTGACAATAAGATGACGACAAAGAGAGAGACAAAAAACAACTTTGCGACATCTCATCAACCGAGAAGGTATAACGCTTTTTCGTCCACAGGTGTTTTACGTGTTATGCGCAATTTCTCCTCTTTTAAAATAACACTTTATTATTATTATTATTATTATGATTATTATTATTATTATTATTATTATTATGATTATTATTATTATTATTATTATTTTCTAATTATTTTCGCATATCTTTTATGCAGTTATATTCAATTTACAAGAAATGACTTGGTACAAAGAGTAAAAGTAAAAGTTTTAATTTAATTATTGCGTGATGATGCATCTTTCAATTTTACTTTGTAAGCCACAGAGCGACAATAAAATGTTACACTCATTTATTCAAACTTATTAAGCTGTACTGGGAATGAGAGAAACGTTACAATATATTAATTCATTTTAACATAGTAACCAACAACAATGCTTGTCATTACTATGCATAAATACTGATTCCTTTCGAGTGAACATTTCGTTCATAACTATGTAATAGAAACATTTCTATTTACTGAGTAATTAGTTCTGTTCGACAAATATCCACATATCCCTTAATGTACTGCTCCTAATATGTAAATACAATAGTTTGCTAAAGTATTATTTTTAATTCTTTTTCCATTTGTAATTCGAATACTGAAAATCAGTTTTACTTAACTTTCTTTTCAGATATACTTAGCGAATAATGTAACCTTTGACCATTACGGTAAACCTTATGTGAAAACTACTCCAGTGTTTGCTACACAGAGTGGCATCGCTTACTCCGACAGAATGCAGTTTACGCATCCTGGAGGAATGTGCGGTCGTTTCGTCATTATTGTCAGAGAAGTTGAAAATGAGTATCTGATAAATAATCTATCAGCTACAAGGAATTGGATATGTTTTCAAATAAAATACATTTAGGCCTATTACTGAGACCCCCTGCTTTATTATAATTAAATAGCAAATACATATCTGCTTTTCGAATGTAACTCGATTTAGATTTTAAAAGTAACTTTCCACGATCTTATAAACAACTATTAGTCTCTATCATTAGAAGTTGCGTTTTATGTAAGGACTATACTCGCATCTAAATGGAATTTTAGCCTAATTTATCCTGTATCCCAGTAACAGCTTATCACGTCATCACTTGTCAAGAGATAATAGCGTATCTTAAAGCTAAATTATTATTATTATTGTAGATGTTTATCGATTCACAAAAATAATCACAAATTAATTTTCTTCATGAATAACAAAGTACTTAACTGATCATTGTTATAATTATAATTTTAACTATTTCTTCTTTATGAATACGTTCTCTATCTATTAATCTGAGAGTCAGTGTTGCACACGAGGAAGATGTGACCATCATATTAAAAGCCATTTTTGAAGGGCATTTTATATCAAGTGGACACTGTGCAAGGTTAAAACAACGCCATTACACTGATAATACACCATAGAGTGAATAGTCGTTTTAAAAACCGTGGAAAGGTGTTTTTCCTTAAGTGGAGTCTGTATATGGCATCCGTATGTATGAAATTTACATTAAATTCATTGCAATAAATGTTATTTGCTTTATATGAATACTCTACTATAAAATTATAATTAAATTGACAAAACATTTTATAGAAACTGTAACTAAACACAACTTAAATTTTCACATTTTAAACTTTATTCAGAAAAAGAATAGAAGTTCCCTAAAGTTTTACAGTATTTTTTTGAATATTTTGTTTTTCAACTTAGATATCTGATGTATGATAATATCAACAATGAAAGGGATTGTCGTCTGAATACGCTGCAAAGAAGAATGGAAATTTAATGCGATTCACTTTATTTATTACATAAGGAAATTTGCCACATTTTTATACACATTTTTTTATGTAAGTTTGTGTTTTGAGATAAATATAGAAATTAAACAAAAATTTTATATTTGCCTCCCAAAGTCTGACTCCCGTTTTATCTTCTATGATGAGCACTTCAAAACTCCCCACTCACAAATGCTTGCTCTTGATTGGTTTATGCTGAATTGGAGGCATCTGCTCTTCCATTAGTTTCACCTGAAGATGATTAAAAAAATATCTGAATACCGTTTCAGCACTTCTGTTCGGGAATATTCGTTAATTTCTTTATAATCTCTTGAAAACAACTGTCAATTACCGAAATTAACCGTTACTGATCTTTTGCATAACAACTAATTACTTTTGTAAAACATTAAAAGTATCATTTGTTAACCTTAAACTAATAAAACATAGAACGTGCGGGATTTTTACTTAACTGCTACTTACAGACACAAATGACTACATCTGAAATAGTTACGTTTTAACTAAAAGTAAGTGATCAACATTTTTGACGTCACTGAAATTATGTGGTAGTGAAGAGCCAAATTATGTTAAATTATTTCATTTAATTTTTTATTTCATTGAAAGATTGTGTAAATCATTGATTTGGTGAAAGTCCATATTGAAGTTGAAATGTAGAGATCAAATAGTTAGGCAAAGTGCCTGTCATTTAACATACAAATCTGCAGAGCTGTGCCTAGCAGCGCTAATTAGCGACGCTAGTTAATTATTAGCGCATCCATTAGCGGCGCTATTTTTCAAAATAGTTAGCGGAACAGATAGCGCCGCTACATTTTTAGGTAATGTTAGGCGCTAACCGCTAAGCGCTAATATAAATTAAAATTAATAGTCTTAGAATGGCATTCTCTATGTTACGTTGCTTTTGTGCATAATGCTGAACGCAGAATGTATAATAATAAACAGTTTCCTGAACTGAGTAAGTAAAGGAGGACAATGTCTTTCCACTAAATACGTTTAATTATAAATATAAAATTACGCAATTTTCTTGAATACCCAATAAGCATATTAAATATATAATTTTTTTCCCATTTGATAATATATTTGATAACAACAAATAGCGAACACATATAAATAGGGTGTCCATAAATTATTCACCCCATTATAAGCCTTAATAAATTCGTTATTATAGGAGCTATCTTAAAACGGTTTGCGGCAATTAATAACACAACTCAAGAAATTTTTTTTAATTCAGTAAACTTCCACGTGAGCCCCATTGGTAGCACGCAGAACATCAAGGCGATAGATGATTTCGTTCCAAACATTAAGAAGCATGTCTTGCGTGATGGAAGCTAATGTCTCTTCAATCCGGTGTCTTAATTCTGTGATGTTATTAACCTTCTTTGCATACACTCTGTCCTTTGTGTAGCCCCATAAAAAGAAATCCAGAGGCGTGATATCCGGGGAACGAGGAGGCCATGGAATAGGGCCATCTCGCCCGATCCAACGAGAAGGGAACTTTCCATTGAGGAACCTCCGCACTTCTAATCCCCAGTGTAGCGGTGCCCCATCTTGTTGAAAGAATACACGGGGCTGCATATCCTCAAGCTGAGGTGCAGCATACCATTCAAGCATATCTAGGTAATTTGTAGCCTTCACAGTGTTCTCATGGAAGAAAAATGGTCCAATCACACGGTTATGGGAGAGAGCACACCAAACGTTTATCTTGGGACTGTTGCGTTCGTGTTCAATAAATTCATGCGGATTTTCTGATCCTCATATACGGCAATTGTGTCTGTTGACTTTACTATACAGATGTAATGTCGCTTCATCATTGAAAACGACATTGTTCAAAAAATGCTCATCTTCATCAATACGGTCAAGAATGTCAACAGCAAACTGTACCCTTTTGGGTTTGTCATTTGGTAGAAGTTTCTGCAAGGTTTGCAATTTGTAGGCATAAAGTTTCAACCTCTTGTGAATCACTTTATGCACTGTTGAACGCGGTATTTGCAGTTCTCGGCTTGCTCGGCGGATGGATTTTGTAGGACTTCGGATAAACGCCTCCTGAACTCCTGCTATCTTATCTTCAGACACACTAGGCCTACCAGCAACTTTCTGATGTAGCACACTGCCAGTTTCTTGAAATTATTTCAGCCATTGCTTGAGTGATTGCTTTGTTGGTGAAGTTTTCTGATATTTCTTCCGAAAACGTCTTTGTACAGTAATTGGAGATTTGGTTTCCCACATCCACAGCACACACATTGCTTTCTCCTTCACTGTCGCCATTGTGCCCCTAGTGGAAGTTCTGCGAAATAAAGAAAAAATTTCTTGAGTTGTGTTATTAATTGCCGCAAACCGGTTTAAGATAGCTCCTATAATAACGAATTTATTAAGGCTTATAATGGGGTGAATAATTTGTGGACACCCGTATACAAATGCATTATTATTATTATTATTAAAAAATAGTACTTAGCGATACATTTCAAAAAAGTAGCGTTAGCGTTAACGACGCTAATTTTAAAAACTGTTAGCGTTAGCGGCACTAGAATTTATTTGCAGTAGCGTTAGCATTAGCGACGCTATATTTATCAGATACGCGCACAGCTCTGCAAATGTGTTACAGAGAGCAATTAACTCGTGATGTGACCAAATTGCTTCTTACAGTTTTTATCTGCTATTTTCCTGCACTGAGCAGCAATCGAACAGCTGTACTTCTAATATACTTTATGTGAAAATACAGTTATTATAAATAACTTGTCTTTTATCATAAAATTCCTTTGTCACTTCTGTACATAATTTAACCCTTTAACGCCGAACGTTTTTGTAGGGTTAAGTCTAAATGAGTGTATTTGAAACGGTACGTATTCGACCCAGTCGGCGTTAGAGGGTTAAGACTTGTTAGTTTGAGAGTTCGTGTAAACATTGGCAAAACAAAACTCGGCACATATTTATAAAGTCTTCATGTAACACCTAACTGAACTTCAGCATTTGGAAGATGAATATTTTAATTCCAATTAAATGAGGGGCTCACTCGTATTCGAAAAGTAAAACTTTATAAAGAAAGAAATTTATAAAGATCATAGTAATGCGTTACTATTGCATCTACACACGTCGATAAATGATTAATAACTATGAATCCTGGTGATGTTGAAGCACAATCTTTCCATCGATGGAAATGTGTGAGTTCTCGTCTTGTTTTTCATGTGTGGTTAACTTTTCATGGATTGTCATTGATTGACTAAAGGAAACCAATATATGTGGCTTAACTTTTTCCATAAATGAGAAAATGTTGTCCTTCATGTTCACTTCCTTCTGTAGATAACCTTTGCCGGATCACCACTGGTAAAGCCTTATCAACATTTGCCCGTCAAGGGATAATTTATATTAAAGGCAACAGTTAACCTAGGGTTGATGAACGCTACCGTTTCCTCATAAAAATTGTAGACTTTCATCTTTGGCACATCTTTAGTGGTTTGCTATTATAGTTTCACGAAGGCAGACTCTTCATGTGCAGTAATTTAGTATTGTCAACCGAGTCCCATTCGTGATTAGATGGCATCAATCTGAGAACTGACTGACTGACGGTAGTGATCCTTGATATTTATTTTGAAATATGACTGAATAAACTAATAACGTAATAAAGCCAAAATCTTAAAACACACGAAATGTGATAAACTTTCTGAGTAAAATATGTATTTCCACATGTTCGACACGTTATACCATATGTATAACACCCAGATTAATGAGGAAATAATATTAATTTATACCTGGCAAAATCCTGAGGAAGTGGTGAGTGAAAAGAGGACTGAAGTGGGTAGATATGTGTAGAGGTATGAACATGGAGAAACGTCAATACTGTATTTACAATATTGCATTACATCAGTACAAGATTATGGAAATGGTTTCAGATGCAGACAAGATTAGTAACTTTTCGGGACTACCTAGTGTTCCCCACTACTACAACCTGGTACACACCACTGGTACACCCGGTTAAGTTCACCCCGGTGAATGAGAAGAATATCCACATGAAGTGAAAATAAGTAAATAAAACTTTAGATTAAAACTTCAGTGCAGCACATTATGAAACCAGATTAAAACTGTTTAAAAATATTCACGCCATAAAAAATGCAATCAAATTCGACGAATGTACAGGAGCAGTACGAAAGTAAAGCCTCTTACTGTATTTGCGAACTGAAAAATAAGAAGCATTAGTTTCGTACTGACCCTCGTATTATATAAATATTACATTAAGGAGAAATGTTATCATATTAACATTTCATGTATTTTTTTCCCTTTGGGATTGACCGCCGTTTCAAACCTTGAAAGGCTGATATCACCGCGAAACTAAGTTAGAGGCGGGATAAGAGCCGCGACAGTTGGGGTAATTCAAATATAGGGGCAACAGAAAAAGAAGCACTGTCTGCAAAAATAAACCGAAGACGCATCGAGGAAGGACGGGAATGCAAGTCCAGGAAGCACTGCAAACGAAAGTCGAATAAAATTGGGAAAAAACAAAAACGTGCTCAATTGTGATAAGGACATGGCAATGAGGGCACGGCTCAGGACGATTAACAGACATAAAGTGGTCATGGGGTCAAAGGAGTAACACCAATTCTCAAGCGAACCAAGAAAACTTCCTTATGCCGAGATTTATGATGATAGGGAGATCAATGATGAAGGACAGGTTTGAGACGGTGAAGTTTGTTCACATCGGTGCCATCCCAGTCACGCTGCTACAACAACCCGAAATGGCAATGGAGGGAAAGAACAAAATCCGAAAGGGACAGAGGCTTAAGAGTCAGGCTAAAAGTTCCACCTCCTCATTACCGTCTATTCCCACATGAGAAGGAATCCAACAGAAGAAAATACACCGCGTGGAGTAAGTAGTAAGAAAGTGAACAAGTTGCTGTACTCTTCGAACCAGAGGGTGTTTAGGGTCGTAAGATTCAAAGGACGTAAGAGCGTTACGGGAATCCAAGAAAATTACAAAAGTGTTTGGGGTAAGAGCACCAATATGAGTTAAAGCTTCCACGTTAGCAAGGAGCTCCACCGAGTAAATGGAAGTATCGTACAAGAGATGAATACTCCGAACAGTCTTAAAAGGAAAATGGAAACCGCCTAAGCGGCCACACCTGACGGAGAATAAGAGTTATCTGTGTAAATATGAGTCGAAGAAGGGCGACAAATAAGGTGTTCATGTAACAAGGACGGCAAGACAGTACTAGGGGTAGAGTACAGAGAAGAGATGAAGGAATCCTGTGAGCGCGGTAACAGCACTTTATTTGGAGATATGCACGGTGGTACCGAAGAGGAGGGGAATCGCATTCCGCTTGAAAGCTAACCACCGTTGAAGAACGAAAGGTACAGGTAGCCAAGCGGAGATCCCTGTTATGAAGAGGGTTTAGAATTTGTAAGCGAGAAACAGAGGCGGAGCCATAGACCTCGCAACCATAGTCAAGTTTTGACTGAGCTAAAGAAATGTATAAGCGTAGACCAGGTAGACCGGCGTATACGTACACGGGTAGACCGGCGACAACGGGAACTAGTATGCCCGATTGTCTGGCAATTAAAACAACGGGTAGGTGGAGGAACGTAAGGCTGAACATCGAAACGGAGCCAAGCATACTAGACATAAACTGGAGGCGACAGCTAGTTAAAAGTCAAGAGTAGGCGCGGAGTGGGCTGAAGACAGCCATCAACTTGCTTCGTGAAACGATGTACAGAAGACACCTTCCACTCCACAAAACAGGAGCGGAGATCCTCCGCCGAGCCGTCTAAATGTTGAGGGGCAAAAATAGTGCTTTCGCAAGAGTTTATCTTCGAATCGAGGACGCACGAGACCGGACAATCGCCCAAGATCGCCCAAGATCACAGCCACAGCACTACGCTGATCCAGAGATCGGTGCAGGGGTTGAAGCCGAAGAGAAAGAGAAGCCATAGCAGAAAAAAGTTAACTTCATCCCACGCACGAATCCAGCAACCACCGACTGTAACAAGGGAAAAGCGAATCGTAGCACACTCAGTCCCACCGCGAATAGACGTCAGTAATATACCTGCAAAATGGTAGAGTGCATATGCAATTGCAATGGTGATCAAATGAGTGCCAGTGCCACCCACCCCACCCACTTGTTGCAAGATGCCAACCTCCTTTCCACCACCCCAGTGCCAACCACCAGGTTTCCTCCCAAAAGGGGGGAATACCGGCAGCAAGCTGGGGTGGTGTCCACCTAACCTCTTTGGGGGAGAAGCTTGGACGGCCTCACCCCCAAAGGCGTATGCCTAACCAAAGAGAGAGAGAGAGAGCGGAAGACACAGCATCATACACCTGGATGATCCAGGTGCATAATGGGAGCTCAGTATAGCATCACTTGGCTTAGAACTCGAATTCCTCCAGTTTGCTTAATCCGCCAGTTGGGTTAGAAGACTTAGAAGGCGTAAATGGCAGATAATATAAGTCAACTGTCAAGAATATCTGTATAGCGCAATCTGGCAGCTCAAATGATATATATATATATATATATATATATATATATATATATATATATATATATATAAAATCAACTGTGAAGAATATCTGTATAGCGCAATCTGGCAGCTCAAATGATATATATATATATATATATATATATATATATATATAATTTGAGCTGCCAGATTGCGCTATACAGATATTCTTGACAGTTGGCTTAGAAATCCGTAAGTCGGCTTAGAAGGCGTAAGCGGCCAATTGGTATATAAATATATATTTCCATTTCCCCAGTTATTCATTAATATCGTTTATATATACACAACCAAAAGAATTAAATAAAGCACCATTACATCATTCTGTTTATTTGACGAGTTAAGGGAAATAATTCATGAAATATATAGGAAATAGATATACACTCAAAAATAATATATATATACAGTAAAAATACACACATTTAGCGAAGGATATATATACACATTCTTAAATAACAATAGTAGTACAGGATAAAACTATATAACCATTTAATATACCTTACAACCTTACAAAGGTTCCGCGCGATGATTTCTCATTTCGCGAAGGTCAAGCTTTGTCCCTTGGAAGAACAATACGCCTTTATATATATAAACACCAAAACTTATATAAAAAATAATAATAGTACAGTTTAAAACTATATACCCATTATTATATATGTACTCGCATATAAACAGCAAATCTTATATAAAATCAAAATACATACATTTTATGCTCTACCGCGCTTAACTAAAATACTAAACTCGCACTTGATCCAGTCTACAGTTACATCATTGTTGCTTTGTACTATACAATAATACGATTTAGCATTATTTCACTAATAAGGTGTCCGGGTGCTAATACTCGATGTAAAAGGCCTTCATATCGTTCAATACTATGTTTTGTTCCCACCTTACAATTGTTAGCACGGACAGAATACAATCATAAGTACGCAAAAAGAGTGCGTCGTTAGCCACAACATCATCATTAAATTCAAGTTTATAAACACTCCTTTCCAATCGAGAGTTTTTTCTTACCGATCCGAGCTTTTCAATCGTGAATTCTTCTTCACAATGCATAGCAGCAGTTGAAATAATCTAAATCGTAGCGACAGCTGCTCATTATATAAAGATACAACTCTTCAGGGTGAGTAGTGTAGGTGAACTATGCCTTCTACCGTGTACCCCTCAAGTCCTTTGTACCAAAGTTCATGATATTTCGAAAAGTCTAAACCTTTTAAATACGCATCCAGCTCTAGAGCATTCTCGCCATGTTCTTTACTAGATTCGGTAAACCCGTCGAGCAAAGCGGTGTATGCGTATTCAAGAACCGTATCAAAATAAATCATATCCGTAACACGTGTCTAATATAGGGTTTAGTTTGCGGAAATCAACAATTTCAAACATTCTGTCGAGGATGAAGCGGTTTCGCGTGGGGACAAGAATGTTATTATCAGAAACATTCTTCCACATCAGTCGTATATCAATGCATGGCTGATCGTTATTTATACACAACATACAAACAATGGCATTTGAGGGGGTATCACTAATCTGTTCTCTTCTTGTACCTACACCTGCAGGTATTTTATAACGATCGTCACTCCACTTCTCAACTATCACGAAGACTTTATTCATCGCCTGAACACTTAAATAAACAACATTACGTTTACCAGAGTTTGCTTCTCTACAAGTCGTTTCAAGTACAGTACATAGTTAATGGCACCGGTTTTACGTCTGAACGCACGCAATGACTTCGTCACGGACACGTCGTATACGGCATTGAGAATGCTGCTCAAAGGAAGCTCCATCGTTTTCTATTGTGAGAGTGCACAACCAGTGAGTCAAGCTCTAAGGTGACTATGAGCAACCGGTGCGCGGTTTGGCTCGGAGACAGGTTTGGAGGAGTGAGTCATACCAAGCGTTAATGTTTCGTGTACGGGCTTGTTCCAGCATGAAAGAATCATGCGAGTACTTGTACTAATTATACCGGGCAATTTTTCCGATACATGGGGCAATATCGGTTTTAATGTTTTATCGGAATGCGTACTAGACGTTCATTTCCACACATTAACAATCTGGCGCACTATTTGAGAGAAACATGTGCCCGTACTTATCCTTTTTGTTTAACAGTCGATAATCGTCTCTAAATTCTATTAAAAACTCACACAGACCTTTAGCCACAACCGCACTGCGATCCTCGTTATGATATACTGTATATGAATGTAGTGGTAAAAGTATTTTAGACTATCCATTGTGATGAAATTTACATTCTCAGCCGCAGGGTACGCGTACTCGATATGATGCAGAAATTAGGGCATATCATACTTTTCCGAATCCGAATTTCACTCTGGCTAATATGTATTTTTATGTAAAATTTAATTCTAAGAGGGGTTTCTTTTCTGCAACATTTCCCAAAAATCGCGTTATCATGTTCAAAATTGCGGTTTTCTCTTCTGTGTTGAAATACCGAATATTCAATTGAACACACCCTCATATTTTTAACCCTTTGTCGTAATTTGTTGCCATTTAGACACATTAACTTTGCTTAACTCTTACACAGGTTTAATACATACATACATAAGAAAAAAATCTACTCCATTTGAATCTTTGTAACCATTTGGATGCAGAAGGCAAAGTTTAACATTCTCTCAATAGATGGCTTCCTGAACGACATCATCAAGGCCGGTCATCTTTCCAAAGACAAGGCTTACTTGGCCATAGATGGCATGAAAGTCTGGAGGGCCAAGGAGGAAGTAATGGCCTCATCAGTTGAAGCTCTCACGCAGAGGTCAGAGGAGATCTCTGGGATATTCTTTGATGGCAAGCAGGAGAGGAGCACAAAGGTGTTGAAATATGAGGAAATGACAGGGAGATTTCATCCTGGTAAAGTGATCGAGGAGCATTACACTATAACGTGGGGGCCTCAAGGAAAGTACCTCTTCCATTTCACTCGCGAGGAACCTGAGGAAGGAGAAAAGCCTGCTCATAAGATCGCTCAGGGCCTGCATGAGTGGCTTCTGGATTACGGAGGTGACGAGAGCCTTGTAATGATTGGAGGAGACTTTACCAACACCAACACGGGGTGGTCTGGATGCGCCATAGCCCTATTGGAGAAGATGCTGGGTCGCAAGTGCCACTGGATGATCTGTCAGCTCCATGTGAACGAGCTTCCCCTGAGGCGCTTAATCATCAAACTGGACCGCCCTGTAACTCCCTGGTCACGCTTCAGTGGGCCTTTTGGAAAACTTCTTGAGAAAGTAAATGAACTTGAGGTCAACTTCAACTTCAAACCAGTGGAAGGAGCTGAAGATATCATAGAGCTGCCAGTAGAGATAGTCAATATCTCTCCACAGAGCAGCACAACTGTTATCTTCTGATCAAAGCCATCAAGTCTGGAAGTCTCAGTCCACAGTTGGCTGGTCTCAAGTGCGGACCTCTGACCCAATCTAGGTGGCTCACTACTGCACAGGCCATCTTGCTGTTGTGGATGAGGGAGCACGGACTGAAGGGGGTGTTGAGGAGGCTCGAGGTCCTCGTGAAGTTCTGCCTTAACTTCTACTTCAAAATTTACTACGACATCAAAGTGAAGCACCACTTGGTCCTGCACACGTTTTTTCAAGCCTGAGGCTGCTGAGGAACCAGACTACCGAGGTCAGGAACATCATCTCTGCTGCAGTGATAAGAGGAGCTTACCACGCACATCCTGAGAACATCCTGGCTTCATTCCTGTGCAGTGAGGATGAGCATCAGAGAGCTTTTGCTGTGAGGAGATAAGATCAGAGAAGGAAGAGACTTTGGTGATACGACAGTAAGGCCCAATAAAAATCCCAAAGTCAATCTGCAAGCCACTTCACCTGAGGATCTCATCAACTGGGAATCAGAGAATATTTACGAGCCTATTTTCACCTGCAAGATGACCTTGACTGAGCTCGAGGATCTCAGGAAAACTCCACTCAAAGTGAACGCTTTCTCTGTTCATACTCAGTTCTACGAGAGAGCTGTACAGGAAGTCTCAACTGCTTCCCAAGCTGTGTATGGTCGCGAGAGGAGAGATGGGTGGGTGAGAGCCAGGATAGACC
The DNA here is from genome assembly GCA_023014485.1 of Bathynomus jamesi. Lineage (NCBI taxonomy): Eukaryota > Metazoa > Arthropoda > Malacostraca > Isopoda > Cirolanidae > Bathynomus > Bathynomus jamesi. The sequence continues at coordinate 135,994 of JAJOZX010004572.1, read as the reverse complement.
ATCGAGAAATGCTCCCAATGTTCAGATCGAAGCAGGACATACTTAAGAGCGTTTCAGGTTCGAGTGGCTGATGAAGAGGCTGAAGCCATCGTTAATCATAAGAGCTGAAAGTCCTCGTAAGATCAAAAAAGATCTTATGAGGCCACGCTTTTCAGGGATCCAGGAAGAACAGGCGTGTAAACCTACACGTGGAGGTGGCAAGTCTCCCGCTACTCGATCAGAGTAGAGCTGGTGAGCCGCGCCTATTTTTTGAAGAAAAACTTAAAATTCTTAAGTTTTACGTGAAATCTAAACATTTTTTCAGCACCCAGAGGTGTTGAAACACGCAAGAAAGCAAGGATGAGGTCAGAAAAGCAGCTTTTAGGCGAAATTATATGCAGAACAGCTGCGCGCTTTGGTTTGGGTGCCCCCTTCAAATCAGAAAATCGCGATTTTGACCATGAAAATGAGATTTTTCGGAAAAGTTGCAAATAATAAACCCATCTTAGAATTAATTTTTACATAGGAATACATATTGGACACTTTGTTTTTCCAAAATTTCAACCCTGAACCCAAAGTATGATATGCCCAATGCATCATTAAATTATATGACTCAGCGTCGGGTCATTAATTATACGAACCATGAGAAAGTCGAGTTTTAAATAGCGATAATTAAACGAATCTTTGTGAAAAGTTGGTGATAATTTTTTAAAAACCATTTCCAATTCCAAACGATTTAATTTACAGGGCATAATAAATTTTACGAAGCTAATTTAGATGGGTACCATAATTCGCTCTATTTTCACCCACAAGTGTCTTCAATTTCCTCTGAAAAGTCACATGATGAGGCGTAGATTATTTTTAAAAAATTATTTATTGTATCGTATAAGAATTCCGTGATACAATAAACTTTTACAGCGGTTTTCTTCATGGATAATTGAATCTGAAATTTCCTTCCACTTTTATGTTTTAAGATAGGCACCATAAACCGATTCACAAACCATCCTCATCTACCTCTCGCTCTCTCTCGTTCTCTCTCCCTCTCTCTCTCTCTCTCTCTCTCTCTCGGTCGAGTACAAGATCAAAAATCAAAGAGTTTCTCTCTTTTTACGAATAGGAATATCTGACACGCCCCAGATTTCACGGGGCAACCAATCACAGCCCTGTGGGCGGAGCCCAGGACCTGTGTTTGGCCGCTATGGAGGCCTACGCGTTAAGTCCCGCCCAAAATTCAGTGATAGCCAATAGGAAGCTCACGAATCGTGTGTTGTGGGTTGGTCACAAGCCCCCTTTATGAAATGGAGCAGTTCATCTCAGAGCCTCAGTTCGTATGTTTTTTCGCTTAGTGCTTTTCAAATATACACTATGAGTCAGTTATCGCTCTACAATTCTCCCGATTTGTTTGAAGATCAAGATTTTTACCCATCAGCCGGCAGCGAGCACGATTTTCCAGCTAACGATTTAGAGATGTAAGTAGCTAACTTGTGATTATATTCTGCGCTCATTCAGTGTTAATTTATAAAAGGCCACGATAAATGCGTTTTGAAAACTAGTTTGTGTTTATTCTCGGTCTATATATAACGTTTCAACCGCTGTTCATTAACTTATAAAAGGCCTCAATAAATGCGTTTTGAAAAATATTTTTAATTATTCTGTTTCCTTCGTCGTTATTTCGGTATATATATATATATGGTGGAGCTTTAATAATACATTTCTCGATAATTTAAAGACAGCTCCCTACCTAACCTAGCTTTATTCTGAATTTTTCTACAACGAAAAATTTATCGTTTATATAATATAGCCTAACCTAGCGTAACCTAACCATGTGTATTCTTTCTCGTTTATAATTTAATTAGTAATCTAATTTCCTTTTATTCTGAGTTTTTCTACAACGAAAAAATTAATCCCAGGGCTTTCTCGTTTATAATATAAGCTAACCAACCTTCTCGTTTATAACCTAATCTAACCTAACCTAGCACAACTGAACCTAACCGGCCATAATATAGCCTAACCTATCAAATCCTAACAGGGACATAATGTAGCCTAACCTAAATTAGCCTAACCTAACCTAACACAATTGAACCTAACCGGGACATAATATAGCCTAACCTAAACTACCCTATACTATATATATATATATATCGACCCAGGACTCTTCATCGTTTATCATAATATAGCCTAACCTAGCCTAACCTAACCATGGTGTATTCTTTCTCGTTTATAATTAGTAATCTAATTTCCTTTTATTCTGAATTTTTCTACAACGAAAAAATTAATCCTATTGTGTTTTTAATTATTGTCTGTTTCCTTCGTAGTTATTTCGGTATATATATATATATATATACAGTATATATATATATATATATATATATATATATATATATAGGTGGAGCTTTAATAATACTTTTCTCGATAATTTAAAGACAGCACCGCAGTAGGATTTTTAAATTACCAAAACTGTCAGGATATCTGCTTTTTTATTATAATTTTTAAAATTCGTGGCATTTTCTCTTATTGTAGCTCTTTGATTAAACTAATTTATTTTTACTTAACTTTATAGGACCGATGCGGAACTTGAGCATGTTATAGCTACTTTTCGTTTTGTGAAAGGGAATAAGTGATATGGATGCTTTACCCAACAACCAAACCAGCGATCTGAACACAGAAGTCAAGGTATTGGCTCACATCCGGTCCATCGAGTGCCAGGTCATCGGGGAACTAATGTAAGTATTTTTTGGGGGGTTAAGAACAAAACGCATTGTATTTTCATTTAATTTATTAAATTGTAGAAAACATGTACAAAGCGGAACCAGTGTCCATTAAATAAGTCTTAATGGCTACAAATAGGCCTTTACACAATATAGATATACACCTTTACACAATGCAGCGGGTGCTAACATATGGGAACCTTTTTTTTATGTCTGCATGCATTTTTATCGGCCATTTCAGTGTCGCATGTGTTACTATAATATCCTTGAAGGCGATACGGGTTCCATACAATCTCAGATACATGTATCTGTTCGATAAACTGCACAACCACAGAATCATTCCAGGGCTGAGCGCCGAGTGATTCAAAATAGTACATTCTTTCCATATTTTTAAAATAGATTGAAAACCAATGAATCCCTCATCCCCCCAATGTCGGTGTTAACGATAATCCCGCACCAGTTTCTCGTAGTTGGCAACTTCAATATTTCATTCTTCGCAAACACACCGATAAATTTGGAGCGTGTGAAACGGTCACTTTTCATTACTCTCTGGAGTGTATTCGCGTCCATTTTAAAAGTCTGTGACCACGTTCCTGAAACGAACAACTTCTATTAGTGCCTGTGATTTGAGGTAAACTAGCACACTTATAGGCGCGTCTATAGGCTTGGCAAATTCCAACCTGACTGAGATATTCCCACTCTGTTGTGGACTTAAGTGCGTATTTACGCCAGCAGACAAGTCAGGCGTGATATCAAATGAATAAATGTTAAATTCTTGGACAAATTCTTTCTGCGTTACAACAAACTCAAGCTCACCACAGCCACCTGTATTATGAGCCAGATTACTATAAGCTCTCGCGCAGAGAGGGAATCAAGTCATAGTCCCTCCCAAAGCGATGCCATTTATGTAGTTATATTTTTAAGGCTGAAATTCTATTCTCCATTCGTTGAGGCGTGGTCCTGCATTCCAATTAATATCCTTCTAGGTAAAACTCCAAGGGGCACGTGTATAGTTTGATCTGTACCCTATTAATTGGGTATTTTACTGTGGAGTGTATTAAGTCTTTCTCAATTTCTATTTGTTTTGTCGAACTTATTTTCACTCGGCGTATACGCAAATATGTCTCCATTATGAGAATCACAACGGGTTTCGCGCCCTCTTCTTGATCAGACCCCAGATTTATGCAGATCTCAGGAATCGTGCGGGTAGGCTTCAACTTCATATCCACCCCGTTCATAAGCATTTCTCCTGGAATGTGAAATCTGTATGAAGAAGTCCAAAACATTCGTATATCTTTTTTTAGAATTTTTAAATTTATCCTTTATACTATTTTCATCTTTAGCATGGTAATATCTCTCGGCAGTTAAAAAGGTGTCCTTCGCTTCTTCTGAAAAGTTGAGGACATTTACCAGATAGGCACGTAGGTGATAATAACACGTTCCTGCCGAGATGTTAACTTGATTTAAATACACCTCACACTGGCTGAATATGGAGTGTAAAAAGTTGGTTTCAGGGTTTGCAGAGTAACGATCATCGCAGTCCGTTCCATCAGAATGGGCCATACGCAGTTTAGCGCACATATGCATGCAGCTCGGGTTAAAAAAGTAAAGGCCTGAGCTGGGTATCACGAATTCTATAGTGACACTCGGCGAACTAATCGTGTTTAATGGGTTAATTGTAATAAAGTGGCTATGCTCAATAGAGACCTGAGTGGGAGGCATATCAAAGAGGGACAGTTCCGATTTACAGTATTGTGAACTACACGGATGGATGAAACGTGCCATAATGAGACAGAAATAGTGTCACCTCTCTCGACAACTAGTAATCAGCCTATGATTCGTGAGAGTAGTGTCCTCAGCTTATATCAGTTAAAAAAATGATCAGCCATAGGTTTCATACGCTTAGAGCACTTCTTTTTTGATTTCCTTTTAAGTTTAGCGTCATGTGATGGTAACCCCTTCTTCCTGGCAGATCTCTTCTTTCCGTCACCACGCATTTTTCTCTTTGCATCTTTGATGATTTCGTCCCGTGTACGTTTTAAATGTTTTTTAGAGCTTCTTTAGTCTTAGTTCCGCCCATTATGTCTTCTACTGCGTTAAAACCTGTTTGTAACGCCTTCCGCCCTAGGTATCTGGCACCCCTGATCAACAGTGGGACAGCGGGGCGTAGTATGGATGAAAAAATGGATCCAAGCCTACTCCCACGCTGGTATCTCACTCCTTGATAGATTGTGAATGGCCTCCGGGTCATTATAAACGACGAAAGTGTAGTTTCACTGTTAAGCTCCCATCACCGATATGGGAAATTTTTTCCCTCAATCGTTCTTATACAGGGTGTTTCAGTAGGAAAGGTCAATACTTCGAGAGGTGGTAGTATCGGTCATTGTGAGAAAAAAATTTATATGAACATGTGTCTAATTCTGAATGGTTACGGAGATAGAGCTGTTTCAATCTGATGCGCACGCAGCTCTTCCTCCCCCCACGGTGGTCCCATTCAATGGCCACCAAGGTCTCCAGACCTCTCCGTTAGATTATTGTTTGTGGGGTGGATGAAAAGTCAAGTTTACAAAAGAAAGGTGGATACACGAGACGAATTGCTCGCTCGCATTTTGGATGCTGCTGCCCGCATAAAGGAACGTCAAGATCAACTCAGACGAACAACACGCGATCTTTGCACACGAGTTGCAAAGTGCATTGAGGTTGACGGTGGGATTTTCGAAAACGTATTGTAAACTGAAACAAATTTGTCATTTCTATATCTGATACCATTCAAAATGCCAATGTCTAAACATTAAATGTTAGAAACAGTAATTGGTTTCTCTTTCTTGATTACCATTAACAATGCTTTTGTATTTGTAGATTCAAACAGCTCTATCTCCGTAACCATTCAGAATTAGACACATGTTCATGTGAACTTTTTTTCTCACAATGACCGATACTATCACCTCCCGAAGTATTGACCTTTCCTCCTGAAACACCCTCGAGATGTTGGTTAATAGATTAGTCGCAACATTCACATAATGGGGCTTGTCATATGTAATGCTCAAACTTTTCTCTCTATGGTTGGGGATGTGTGCAATGCGCAGCAGCGCGCCTAGGTGTCCCCAACAAATTGGTGCTCTACGATATTGCTGTAAATATAGCCCATGTCTGGAGGTGTAGAGCTTTCACCCAATTTCTCCATCTTCAATTGATACATTAAGCTGTACAAGTCATGCTGTGCCTCGTGAAAGGTATCTCTTTGGAGAGCTGCGCTATGTCGGCCCTCGGCCACAATTATGAACAGCTCTTTATCTTTAATATTTCTACTAAGCGTCGATTTTAACTTCAATCTGCATGCAGGCGTGTCTATGTTTACGACTTCAAAAAGTAAATCGTTTGTCAGGTACGACTTTTCAAGACTCTTGTTTAACCCCGTCACAATGTCCATGGCTGTGTCATAATGTCCGATTCCTAGCGAAACATTTGTGCTATAGTATTGTTCCTCACCGAACAGGACTGATCGCGTAGTATTTTCTAAGGTTATGCCTAATTTTTCGCACTCATCGATTCTTCTAAGGATCAGAAATATAATTTGCTCATTTTCAAGAGTTAAAAATTTGGAGACTAACTGGAGTTCACATAAACCCACCTCATACGAATCACGCTCCAATTCAATGGGTCCGTGGAGTTCTGTCATAAAGTTGGCGCGGGTGTTGTTAGGATGTACAGACAGAGAAGAAAAGGACGGGAGTGTGACATAGAAGTGGCTAGGCGCCATGTTGCATACTATTTAAGCTTCATTATTGCAGCAGCTTTTATATAGGTGTTGAAGCTTTCTGGGTAACCCAGCCATTTCACCAGGTACATTTTTCTCTTTTGAACCTTTGCTGCCTAAAATTTTTCAATTTTAAACACTTTTTCCTAAATTAAATGTCACTTTCTGCAACTCCTCGCGGTAAAAGCCTCCAGTGACCTCTTCCCCATTCAAATCTTCAACGTAATACATCATTATCTCGCCTAAACGTCTCATAGCACGAACTTTAAAAATCTCACGTGTCCATCCTTGCTCAAATCCCTCCGCGAATTTATTTCCCGAACGTGATAGCCTTAAATAATCATGGATTTTCAAAATGTGTAGACTGCGGTGGCTGTGCTCCATCTCTTCTCACCTCTGGCAGCGCTCATCTTTCTAAAACTTCGCTAGGTGTTGTGCCAATCGTACGGCGGTGTAAACGGTTGTATGATGATGCCAATGACCCGAGAACGTTTATATATCTGTGTGTTTTTATGTGTAAAATAGCGATGCATGCGTTCCTTTATGGTACGTTGAACTCTTTCAGCTAAAGAGGCCTTATGTATAACTGCTAGTGTAGTAAATGATATTAAACTCTGTCAGCATGTTCCGCGATATAAATTCTTTCCATATCCGTACAAAAATAGCCAGGAACCCTTTCTTCTTTTACCATCAACGTTTTGGTCGCTTTATCAACTGTTTCAGCGATTTATTTTTCAGGGGAATTAGCCACAGATATCTAGAGAATACATCTATTATGAATAGGATGTAGCGGTATCCGTCATTATACACTGAATATCTTTGCATGTCTGTTAAATCCGCTTGCCAAATAGAGTCACTCGAATCCCCGGTTGTCTTGGCCGTTTTAAACCTTTTTCTCACCGGTTTATCAAGTGTATAAGCATCCTGTTCCCGCAAAAACCGCTCAACATCTTTTTCCCCTACTCCGTAACACCTCTGTACAGTCTATTAACACCACCATAGGAGGCGGGGTAAGAAATGTCATAATAGCGTTTACTTAATATATGTTAGCCATTTGCGTATTTTAGAGACACGTGGATAAGGTTGGCCGTTTGTTCTCTTCTTTCTCTTCTTCAGAGACGCTGCTACTGGGGGCGATGGCGTATTCAGTTGTGACACATGTGAGACTTGATCCAGGTCTTTTAACCTATTCAGATTACCTATCAATATTTTGGGGACATTTATTTGTTGTAGTCTTGCTTTAATATGCTTCCATCCTGTTAATGAGGGTCTGTCCCACTTTCTCACCAGATCATGAACAGTATCAACGATTTGGATCCTTGTACCCTTGTTCCTTCAACAATGACCTCGCCTGTATCGGCCCACTGTATGATGGGTCCTCACTCAATACATTGTAAAGACTTAAGCCTTTATTCCTCAATGTATGTGGGAGACTGTTTTTTAACACATGTTCGATGTGTTGTGTTCTCTTGTTCTTTGGTTGGTCATCTCTAACGTCGGGCCCAGGTCTTGTTTCGCCATGCTCAGCGGTACTCGCGCTGTGCCTAATAACCACAGGGAGCTCTGTCGGATTCTTATAAACTTCGTACTCATGAAGAAATTTCTGCAAAGCCTCTTGGTACAAGACTCTTTTCTCAGCAGGTGACTTTTCACTGTTTAATAGGGCTAGCAACTCGCTTTCCATTCTTTTAAGCCTACTTTTACGGGGTTCTAGAGCCATGTCTGGAATCTTTGAACTTTGCAATGAAGCATACACCTCGTGCGAATCACTAAAACTTTCTTCATTATATTAACCTTGTCAGTAAAGGACCCAAAACTGAAAATAAGATGGGTCGGAATGATCCTCCTTTGTACAATAATTCGCTTTATTTTACACACAGTTTGACTTTTATGAACGAGTGTAAGTGTTATTTTCTTGTAACGAAGTAAGCGAGCCTTCTGAGAGGGTTTCATTGGCACATTACATTTTATAATATTAAGAAAGATTTCACAGATGCATTTTTAAAAGTCGGATCGATATTTTTAACACACATCTGTTGCAGTGCCCGGGGCAATCGTTGATAGATTTTTATTAATTCATATTTCTTCAGCCTCTTTGTCATTCTGGAATATATACCGTTTCAGGTTCGGTTGGGAATATATTCGTTCTTAGAAGCACCCTAAACGTGTTTCGCGGGTGAAGGTCACAAAGCAAATATCCATAACGCTGGCTTGTGGCTTCTTTATAAACCTCCAAAAACTCCTTACGTTGATTCGGGAACATTTGATTGGCTAATACCCCAATTTGTGACACATCTCTACGTTGTGCGAATAAGATAGATATTGTGTATTTAGCGACACATCGCGCATGTATCTATTTTTGAAAAATAGATTCTGGTTGATGAAGAGCATGCTTATTTTAAGATGGTGGGAGAACACTGTAAATGTCTCGGCAAAAGATTTTTCCATTTCCAACGTGAGATCGTCAATTACAATAAGCGAGCCTTTTGAGAGGGTTTCATTGGCACATTACATTTTATAATATTAAGAAAGATTTCACAGATGCATTTTTAAAAGTCGGATCGATATTTTTAACACACATCTGTTGCAGTGCCCGGGGCAATCGTTGATAGATTTTTATTAATTCACTATATTTCTTCAGCCTCTTTGTCATTCTGGAATATATACCGTTTCAGGTTCGGTTGGGAATATATTCGTTCTTAGAAGCACCCTAAACGTGTTTCGCGGGTGAAGGTCACAAAGCAAATATCCATAACGCTGGCTTGTGGCTTCTTTATAAACCTCCAAAAACTCCTTACGTTGATTCGGAAACATTTGATTGCTAATACCCCAATTTGTGACACATCTCTACGTTGTGCGAATAAGACTAGATATTGTGTATTTAGCGACACATCGCGCATGTATCTATTTTTGAAAAATAGATTCTGGTTGATGAAGAGCATGCTTATGTTAAGATGGTGGGAGAACACTGTAAATGTCTCGGCAAAAGATTTTTCCATTTCCAACGTGAGATCGTCAATTACAATAACTGTATGATCATTACCTTTTAACGAATTAACATCATATACACTCTTGTGGAACAAAATTTCATCTTGGTACTCGTTGAACACTGGCTGATACGTCGAATAGCACCATATTACTTTATGCACAAATTTTGAGAACATCTCCCCCTTATCTTTAATGATTTTAAATATAAATACAGTTTTTTCACATCCTGAAGGGCCAGATATAATAAATGTGGATGGGCTTGTGAACCTGAATTTTTCTACAGGTTAAATCTCAACACGTCACACCCCTAAGTGGGTCATTTACAAAATATTACAAATTTTCAGTGCTGCTCCTTATATTATGTTTACTTCTTCCACAGAACCGTGAATGGCGACGACATACAGCACCATATCATCGATATCACAGACGAACCCGATGACCGTGCAGCTACAGAACCCTTCCTCGCTGACGAACCTTCACCAGCGACACCTGTAGCATGCGACAGTTCAAAGCGGATGCATGATGAAGAGCCCTCCACGTCAGGTATAAAGCGTGCCAGGATTGCTCCGGTTGTTAGACCCCCAGTAATAGATCCCAACCCTCAACGTCTTACGACACAACCCCCACAATAGTACCTTCCTCAAATATGCCCCATTGTTCAGTTCCGGGTAATTCCTCCACAGCAGCCTCTCCTACTGTGGAGGATGGTATAACATTCGAGTTTGTGAGCACCGCTACCCTCAGCCCTGCCCTGACTAGAAATCGGTACGTGGTCAGTGTTGACCCTGGATCCCTGTATACCAACGGACTGCGGCGCGTAGTTGAACGTATTGTGGAGTTTGCCCATCAGAACCGCGACGAACGTGAAGTCCGGACGAGGTTATCCTTCAGGTTCGGGTCAGAAGAGGGGGACGATTTTTGGGTGGTAATACCGTTCAGACATTTGGCGGCTGTAGATATAGAATATATCTTGGGCCGTATAATGCAAGCCTCTCAAAGTGGTACAGCCTTAAATATGGACAACTTCATGGTAGATATTGACAGAATATTCCGGGTTGCGGGTCATAATGCCACACCTTATACTCTTAATTTCAATTCTCCGGTTATTTACAGAAAGCGTTTAAACGTCGATCGTGGTTGTGGGTTTATAGCAATAACCTTAGCTCATATGTTCACTGTGCTAAATACTTGGACGCAAAAAATTTAGCTGCACAAGGTTGTGCAGCCTGCCCGTAAACTGGCTTCAGATTGTAAGCTTGAGTTTGAGTGTAATATGGGTCCTGAAGAACTGAGAAGAGCCGAGCAGGAAATGAATGCACGTATAGTCGTACTTTTGAATGGATGATCGTCGTAGGACTGTGTATGTTTTTAAAAGCAGCGTGAGAGATCGTACAAGACCTCTACTTATTTTAGGATTGTCAGAAACATCGTATCTCCCCATCCGTAACATAAGGGCTCTCTACGCCAGTTATGATAAAAGTCAAAAATATGGAAGGCATCATGATTTGTGTAAGGGTTGTCTCGAGTTTGCTGATGATATGGTGAAACATTGTAAGGATTGCTACATGGTATGTGAGCAGTGTAAAAGCCCCAAATGTGAAAATCATGTAGTTGAAACCGAGAAGAGGGAGTGTAATGTGTGTAGACGTACATTTTTCAATAATAAATGCTTTGAGCTCCATAAATCAAATGGCACTTGTAGGAAAATGAGGATTTGTAAATGCGGTATGTTTCACATGATGGATAATTGGGGAAATTTCAAACATAAATGCGATGAAATTCACTGTTCTACATGTCATGAAAAATATAAGGCGGATCGAGTGAAACATGTATGTTATATGAAAGATGCTAAGCCTAAAAGTGGCCCCTGTATAACCGTGTACTACGATATAGAAAATTACGCGAACGCTGAAACCAAAGAGGGTATTCCCCATTTACTCGTAAGTCAGACTACCTGTGAAGAGTGCATGGAGATCGAGTGTGATGAGTGCCACAAATATGGAAAACGGACAAACGTTTTTAAAACAAATGCACACGGCAGCCCTGTGAAACTCTTTGTATCCTATATTGTCAAATTAGCGGACAAGTTAAAAAAAATGACTGTATATTCTTGCCCATAACGGGGCGAAATTTGACACACAGTTCCTTTATAAGGATCTGCTTGAACACGAGTCGTCTGCGATATTTACAGGTGATCCCTTGAAAAGAGACAACAAACTAATACAGATGCAGGTAAGAGGTAATGTACAGTTTAAAGACACCCTGCTGTTCACACCTTGTAAATTAGCAAAGCTGCCCAAGGTCATGGGGGAAGCCGCTGAAGTTTCAAAAGGGTATTTACCTTACACATGCCTCACTAACGAAACTTTGAATTACGTAGGACTACCTCCACCCAAACATTACTTTAACTACACCAACATGAGCGATAGTGAGCATGAAGATTTTGACCGCTCCTACAACAGTTTTAATGAAGCTAATCCATACAATATAGCCGATGAATGTGAACGTTATTGCGTGAATGACGTACGTGTACTTAGGGTATGCTTTCAAGCCTTTAGAAGGATGTACATAACCCGTTTCAAATGCGATCCGCTGCAAGTCGCGACCACGATCGCCTCATTGTTTTACAGTGTTCAAGAATAACTTCATGCCTAAAGACACCTTAGCAATCATTCACAGAAACAACCCCCGCAGTTATGGGCACAAGACTATTTACTGGCCCATACACCTACAGCAACAGACCGGGGTATACATAAAACATGCCCGCAACACGGGTGAAGTACCCGTTAAGGTCAATGGTCGTTTTTTTGGGGTTGTCGGCGTAAGTGAGGATACAGCCACAGGTGAGAAGGCTGTGTATCCCTTTAACGGCTGCTGGTGACATGGATGCCCGCGCGCTGAATGTGCCGTCACAGGGGACCTTTATGGAAGATCCCCCGCCGACAGCCTCGCATGGACCCGTAACCGCGATCAACTTATAGGCTCCAGTTGTTCACTCACAAAATCGTGTGAGAGCACGAGTAGAATGCACGGATGGAAACAGATGCCTAGTACCGTGAAGAAATAAGGGCCATCAAATGTTCAATGGTGTTAGACCCTCAATTGCGTTGACAGCTTGTTTGGAGTGCGCACAAACCCATTCAAGCTATACTTTTTGCCTAAGGAGGGCGTACTACTTCACTACTACGACTTCTGCTCTTTATACCCCTACGTGATGAAGAACAATCTGTACCCGTAGGTGCTCCTGAAAAAATGGTGGGTCCCACCATACCAACCATCGAGGAGTTTTCAGTTAACTTGAATGAGCGCTACTTTGGACTCTCTCTCGTAGACGTCCTTCCCCCTCGCGATTTATGGATGCCGATCTTCCCCGTCATTATAGATCACAAGCTCATGTTTCCTTGTGTGTGAAGTGCGCAGAAGAGAACAACGGTGATTGTGACCATACAACCATCCAGCGTAAGATCAAAGGTGTATATACAAGCCCAGAGCTGGCCCTAGCCGTTTGCCATGGGTATAGAATATTGAAGATACATGAGGTGTGTAGGTTTCAGAAGCTACCCAACCTTTTCACACCATATATAAACGCTTAATTGAAGGATAAAGTACAAGCATTAGGATATCCGCGAGGAGTTGATATCGAAGATGAAAAAACGGCTTATATTCAGCGTTACAGCGCCCATGAAAGTATACAGCTTCACCGACCCCTTTTTGTTAAGAATCCTGGCAAGCGCTTTAGGACAAAGTTGTGTCTAAACAGTCTTTGGGGGAAGTTTACACAGAATACCGGCAAAGGGAACGTCCATTTGGCACAAAGTTATAATGAAGTCTGGGATTATGCCAACGCCCCCGATAAAGAGGTTATAGAGATCGTGAATGTAGGTAATACTTACATAATAAAGTACATCACCGAACTGGCCACAGATACCTCACGAGTTACAAACATACCTGTAGCCAGTTTCACAACGGCCTACACCCGCATCAAACTTTGGGGTCTACTGCACTCTCTTGGACGGAGGGTGCTGTACGCTGACACAGATAGCGTGATATTCACAGCGAGGGAAGGTGAATACATGCCCGCTATTGGGAAATTCCTCGGAGAGCTAACTGACGAGATCAAGGATGAGTATGGTGATGGTGCATACGCAGACTCGTTTGTGACAACAGGGCCAAAAACCTATGGGTTACGGGTGAGGGTAGGGGATGATATGAAGTATATCGTGAAGGCTAAGGGTATCACGCTTAACCATGCGAACCGTCGAGTCGTTAATTTTGACTCGTTGAAGGATCTAATGTGCTTGGAAGATGAGTGACCAGCCACCACAACTGTCTGTGGGGACGCACAATTTTCGGGCGCAGAAACTGGGGTGTGTGAAGGAACTTAGGGGCACGAAGGTACACCGTAACACCTACACTGCCCAACACCAATTTTGCTTATTTAATTCTAACACCTGTTTTTAGGTAACTTTGGTGTGCTGATTTCAAAAATCACCTTAGTTTTTGCCTATCATGTCAGGTTTTCGAGCAATCAAATACGGATATTTTGGAGATATCGCATTTTGGCAGGGTTATGCCCAATTTTTTTTCTTTTCAAAAAAGTTTTTACATACTCAGAATCAGCATGGAAAAGTAAACAGTTGTGCAGGGAGTGAACTTTAATATACAATGGTAATATTGACACATAAAGTGATTAAAAGTGTTTAAATAAGCAAAAAATGAATCCATATTAAAGCAGATCATGACGTCACGCTCACATCTGGGGAAATCACAGATACCTAAGATTTTAATATGTTGTACATGACCTTTAGATTTAATGCACAGATTTGCGTATTCCACAGATAAAATTTTAACAGCAAAACAGCTGTTAACAGGTCTCAAAAATCATCAATTTTGATAAGCGCACTTCATGGATCACCCAAAATAGGCATATTGCATTGCACGAAAACCTGATGTGATGGACAACATCTAAGGTGATTTTTTAAATCAGCACATCAATATTATCCAGAAACAGGTCTTAGAATTAAATCAGCAGCAAAAAATTTTTTTTTGTTGGCAGTGCTATAGGAAGCGTTACCAGGTGCCTGGTACCTATGATACCGTACCCTTTGGCTACCTTAATACCTTGATTGTATATATATATATATATATATATATATATATATATATATGTATTTTTAACGATATGTTTATTTATCACGTATATTTGTTTCAATTAAGGTTTCATTTTCTCCTTTGCGTGTGTGTACAGTAAAAAGCTAAGCTCCGACCACTGTAAGATCGGCAACGTGACTCCTGCCACTACCTGAGCATATCTCTATCCCTGCGTGCTCAGTTGACCTCTGCATACCCTTGAGCTCAGATGTATATTCTCTCGCGTAAAAGAAATAGTAATGGCTACCTTTAATATTGCGTGTTCAACGTTTATGAAGTGGTATTCGGCAAAGTGCCAAGATGTGGTGGATACTGAAAAACACCCTATTCCACCCTCCTTTGATACTTTTAAGGCTACATTGAACCGGGCGAAGGACCAAGATGTTCAAATACTCTACGGCTATTCTGGCGAGGGCATTGTAGGATTTCGTAGTACAAGCGATATATTGAAGTATGTTGTAGACCTAACCTTTATAAAAGCTAACATAACCCGCGAAGTAGAAGAAACAACACGTTCGGAAGATAAGCAACGGTTATGGATAGAGAATCTTGTTGAAGAGTGGTGTGACAAGCGATATTATGTCATGTTACATCATACCGAGTACTCGTACCTTACGGTTCAGAATATAAAGCTTGTCATCATGGAGAACCTTAAGTATTTTTACCACTATATTAGTATATATCATGACGAAGTTTGTACTGAGGTTGTGGCTAATGGCCTGTGTGAGTTTTTAACAGACTTTAGAGACAAGTACCGCTTGTTAAACAAAAAGGATAAATATGGGCATATATTTCTCTCAAATAGAGCACCGGATTGTTAAGATGTTTATTTTGTGGAAATGAACGTTTGGTGAGTAATAAAACATTAAAGCCGGTATTGCTTCATGTAGCGGAAAATTCTGTTTGTCCAAGGGCACAAGTGTTCGAACGAGCCTGTACACGTTTCAGCAGTTTATGTCGTGACTCGCTCCCCCTAGCGAGCAGCCCACCCGTGTACCTCCCCCTCCGAAACATACGAGTTCGAACAAACTCTAGATCAGCAACACTGATATAGTAATAAAGAACACTAAGAGACATATTATTTAAAAACGAAGAATGTTTTGTTGTGAAGCAGTATCATAAATGCATATAATTGTTTTGTATTAATAAGTTCCATGTTACAACTTAAGTGTTGAACCACTACAGCTGTGACTCTTGGTGATCTCTCACCTCAAAGGAGAGAATTACAGAAAATAAAACTATTACAGTGATTCATATCAATAAACATAGAGCCATTTAAACGATGATATTTGACAATTTTGCAAAGATGTTACACATTCATAATTACCATTGTATTTGACAGATATTTTATGCATGAACACAACAAATTTAATAACTTGTCCAGCCACCGTTGTTGTTTATGACTTCCTGCAGTCGATGTGGTACAGAAGCAACATGATTATATACCAGCTGTTGATTCCTCCTCAACACCTCCCACTCACTAAATGTGTGTTGTAAAATCTGGTCCGTTGTTCGTTCCTCTGCTGCTTCCTACACATTTACACTATTGGACTATATATTCTCGATGGATTCATATCACAACCCTTACTTGGCCAATCCAGAAGGTCGATATTTCTTTGCTCAGAGAACCAGCGTGTGACGATCCGTGCTGTGTGAATTGGGGACCTCTCTTGCATAAAAATGATTTGCTCAGGAAATGGCAGAGCATATGCACGCACAGAAGGAAGTATAACCTTTTTGAAAATTTCTATGTACTGGTCTGCAGTAAACCTCCCTTCTATTTTGGTGAGCTCTCCTACACCATACACATAAATCCATCCCCACATGTTACAGGTGACATGACCGCTACGTGCTTCCTCATAGATGTGATCTTGAGTATATCGAGTATTATGCCTCCTCCAACACTGAAGACGGCAATAGGATGTGGAGGAAAAGGTGTTTTCGTCCGTAAATATCACTCGACTCCAAAAGTCAAGTGCTTTGTGAACATGTTGCTGAGCAAATCGAAGTCTATTTTCTCGATGTTGCTGATTTAACTTCTCCTTGATAGCCAGGGTCCGATGGTGTAACCCAGCTTTATGTAGCCGCCGCCTTACTGTCATTACACCATACACATGAATCCATCCCCACATGTTACAGGTGACATGACCGCTACGTGCTTCCTCATAGATGTGATCTTGAGTATATCGAGTATTATGCCTCCTCCAACACTGAAGACGGCAATAGGATGTGGAGGAAAAGGTGTTTTCGTCCGTAAATATCACTCGACTCCAAAAGTCAAGTGCTTTGTGAACATGTTGCTGAGCAAATCGAAGTCTATTTTCTCGATGTTGCTGATTTAACTTCTCCTTGATAGCCGGTGTCCGATGGTGTAACCCAGCTTTATGTAGCCGCCGCCTTACTGTCATTGCCGAAACATCAAGCTGCAATTGTTCCCTTATGGCAGCAGCATTGGTAATGGGATGGGCTTGGGCAACATCGCAGACCTCCGATAATCCGCAGCAGATGTCAGTCGAGGTTTCCCCGTTCTGCGGTGATCTCGTAGATTCCCTTCCTCTTGCCACTTGCAACCTCTTCAACCATATATAAACGGTGTACCAAGAAATTCCAAGTCCTCTTGCAAATTGAGTTGGATACAGCCGTACTTTCATTACCTTAGTTATTATTGGGCTTAATTACTTATTATTGTGCATTCACTGCCGCATATCTTAGCCTACCTGAAGTAGTGTTACTCGTAACTATTACACTGTGTAACACTGATTCTGTTTATATAGAATTTTTTATGTTTTTATATGCATTTGTGTGCGCTTGAGTCCAAATCTGGCCTTTGTTTGTGTGTATCATCAATGGTTTCAGAGATAATTCATTTTTCATGTTTTACCAGTATAATGTTATTATGGGCGCAGCAATTACAGAATAATCAGGAATTGTTGAGAACAATCCATATGTTCGTTAACAGTTTCTTGCTCTAGAAATTGCCCGAAACTTCCACTGTGCTATATAAAGAAGAGCGCAGAGTCTGAGAAGAGGTACTGTTTCTGTGCTTCTCTGTGCTGACGATTTGAGTGTTATCGATCCTTTTTTATTGCGAACATTGTTTCAGTGTTGTGAATACATCATTTTTCTGGAATCTATAATCTATTGCAGATTTAATAACTCTTCTCTCTATATCTGCAGGTTATGATTAATGTAGTACAGTTTGGTAAAGAGAATGGCAACTAGAGCTTGTAAACACTCGCCGGATATATTCTGCTACGTTTGTGGGTATTACATAGGCCTCAAGCAAGAATCGCACAAGATTGTGAAAGGCACCAAGTTCTGGGTCGCGTATCGGCTCTATTTTGGTATGCCTATGGTGACCAGGATAAGCCCTGGGCACCCTATGTGATCTGTGGAAGCTGCCGCTCCACACTTGAAGGGTGGCTGCAGGGAGTACGCGAGGCAATGCCCTTTGTGGTACCCAGAATATGGAGAGAACCAAAGAGCCACCACGACGATTGCTACTACTGCATGGTAGATGTTTCTAAGTACAGGAAAGTTAAAGGAAAGCAGACTCTTCTGTATCCAAGCATAGCATCCTCCATAGCTCCTGTACCACATTGCGAAGGTCTTCCAATACCACGTCCACCAGAACAGGTATCTATCCATTACTTTACCTTCTGTATTTACAGTCTGAAGGTCATTATGTGTCGATTTTTCTTAGTGCTGATGCTCTTTTACATATAGAGCTATGCCTATATTTTGTTTCTTTGCTTTGCAGGTTGAAAATGAGGATGCAGCTAGCTCATCTGAGATGTCGGCTGGTGAGGACAGTCTTGATGAAGAATATACAGTAACTTTCAGTACAAACCTTCACTTTCCAAATAAGAGGGAATTGGACGACTTAATTAGAGATTTGGGTCTGACGAAATCAGGGTCTGAGCTTCTGACCTCCAGACTCAAAGAGTGGAATTTGCTTGGAGAAGACTGCAAGAGCACTGTATACCGAAAGCGGCATGAAGAGTTTGCAAGGTTCTACAATGTCAATGGCTCTCTCTGTTATTGCAGCGAGGTTAATGGTCTATTCACAGCTATTGGGTTAACACATATACCCTCAGAGTGGCGCCTGTTTATTGACAGTTCAACTCGGAGTTTAAAAGCTGTTCTACTCTACAATGGGAACAAATATCCATCTATACCAGTTGCACATTCTGTTCAAGTGAAAGAGGACTATGAAGATGTCAAACAACTGCTTACTCAAATCAGGTATGAACAATATAACTGGGACGTGTGTGGTGATTTCAAAATGATTGGTTTCCTGTTAGGTTTACAAGGAGGGTTTACTAAATATTCATGTTTTCTTTGCCTGTGGGAGAGCAGGGCTTCAACTGAGCACTATAAAACAGTTCAGTGGCCTCCACGTGAAAGATTACAACCAGGAAAGTACAATGTACTCAGGGAACCTCTTGTGAAGCCTGACATAGTTCTGCTACCACCTCTCCATATTAAGTTGGGTCTAATTAAGCAGTTTGTAACTGCGTTAGATTTTGGAGGGGAAGTTTTCCAACAGATTCGGGTCATGTTCCCTGAACTCTCTGATGCCAAAGTCAAGACTGGCATCTTTGTAGGACCACAAGTCAAGGTGCTGTTGAATTCAAAGAACCTTGAAGCCAAGATGACTCCGATCGAAAAAGAGGCTTGGTGTGCTTTCCGTGATGTGGTTCGTGGGTTTCTAGGCAACCATAAAACACCAAACTATAAGGAGTTAGTGTCAAACTTGATTAAGTGCTATTGCAAAATGGGGTGCCGTATGTCATTAAAATTACACTATCTGCATTCACATCTAGACTTTTTAAGTGATAACCTGGGCGATGTGAGTGAAGAAAATGGCGAAAGATTCCATCAAGATATTCAAACGATGGAGAAAAGGTACCAGGGCCATTGGGATGCTTCCATGGTGGGAGACTACGTATGGTCGCTGATCAGAAAGGATAAGAATGTTCATACGCGGAAGTCGCGTTCTTCAGTGCATTTTTAAGGAACGCACACTGCATAACGAGGCTTGTTATTCTCTTATCGGTTCTCCTCATGATATATATTATATCCTTTGCACCATTTTGGGTTTGTCAAACAATTTTGGCTCAATAAACATTAATTTCGAATAGTGTTTTTATTTTCAGAAAATATTTGTTAGCCTTCTTTATATACTTTGCCATATGAAAAGTGTGATAGCCTATATTTTTGAAACGGTTGATGATAGAGCAAAACCAATATCATTTTTGGAATCAGCGCCCCGACATCATTAAGAAACGATAGGAAAATCACAATAAACAGAAAATTTTTCAAATTTTGTTACCCAGTGTAATGAGCACAACGGTACATTAAATAGAGTTTATAGTATGGACTTACGTACATAATTGGTTACGGCTACATTTCTAAAGGAATGGTGTGAAGAGGAAGTACAGTGTAATGCATTTGCCCATGAACTCCCACAAATATAATATTACAAGAGTTTGAGGAAATAGCGTGAGAAAAGTTAGTCTTAATGTAGACTGTAATGGAACGTACTTTGAGTTAAATTTCTGTAGTGAGGCGGGGTGTTGTCCTCGGAAAAGGATTCGACAACCAGCATCACGGCGCATCGTCGATGTCCATTGCAAGCCTCCGAACAACACCTATTTTGGCTATGGCATTCTTTTTCCTGCAATGTTGTATGCAATTTCATTGTATTCTACATAACGGGAACGCAGACATGGGCAGTGGGGCTGCATTTGGTACCGTCCATCCGAGATATTCTGAGCCTTAATTAATTTCCAATAGTGTTTTTATTTTCAGAAAATATTTATGTTAGCCTTCTTTATATACTTTGCCATATGAAAAGTGTAATAACCTATATTTTTGAAACGGTTGATGATAGAGCAAAACCAATATCATTTTTGGAATCAGCGCCCGAAATCATTAAGAAACGACAGAAAAATCACAATAAACAGAAAATTTTTCAAATTTTGTTATAAAGTGTTATAGTCACTTAACGCTTATACTGTGTAATCCATTTCTCATTGCTAAGAATTATTGTAAAGCAGTATAGCACAATTACCGTATACAGAATTGTTGGGTCTTTTCCGTTTGGAGGCTAGCAGCGAATTTTAATGAAAATTGGTATATTAATGTAGTTTTGGTCACTGATTTCAAAAATAACTCTTTTTTTTTGGAGAAATGAAAAACAAACATATTAGAGCACTTTAAATAATTAATATGTGTTTTAACTAGCTTAAACTAGTTACAGAGTATTGTGTTAAATTTAGCCAGAGTCACAAACTGCTACTGTTTATGAAAAAGTGCTCTAAGTGTGGGAAAGTGTGTTCCTTTGATAAAAATACCCAGTTCTTTCGTAGCCAAAAGCTTCGGTCAACGGTAAAAAGTACAACTTTACGAAGAATACCTTTTTTGAAGGATCGCGGCAGATCTGTAAAAGTAGCAGAAAAAAAAAAAAATTAATGCCCAGTTAGGTCAATTGAATGCCAGGTTAGGTCAGTTGAATGCCAGGTTAGGTCAATTGAATGCCCGGTTAGGTCAACTGGACGCCCTTGACGATTGGTTAGGTTAAGTCATGATATTTTCGTTAAAAACATAATTATTTAAAGTGCTCCAACATGTTTGTTTTTCATTTCTCCAAAAGAAGAAAGTTATTTTTGAAATCAGTGACCAAAACTACATTAGTATACCGATTTTCATTAAAATTCGCTGCTAGCCCTCAAACGGAAAAGATCCGAATTGTTAATAACTGTGAAAAAATAATTAACGTTAGGGCAGTTAAAGTCTCCGACAATTATACTATCCCGATTATTAATAAAGTTACCAAGAAGTGTGTAAAATCTAGTATCGGTATCGAGGGGTTGAACGGGAAGTCTACAAACAACAACGAAATTAAAGCTTATACTACGCGCCCTAACTTCGGAGCACCGATAATTCAGCACAGGACAATTCAGCGCCGACAATTCAGCGCAAAGACAATTCAGCGCAAGACAATTCAGCGCCGACAATTCAGCGCAAGTCAGTACAGTTAAAAGTTTAGTTAAAAATAATAAAAATAAATCGCAATAAATAAAAAAGAGAAAAATTTGTATATTTATATATATGCTAAATTGGGCCTGTATCGAAGGAGTGACATTTCAAAGGAGTGACATAACAAAGGAGTGACATAAATAGCGTAACGAAGGAGTGACATAACGAAGGAGTGACAATTCGGAGATAAAATTCAAAGGAGTATAATTATTAAAATTTTATTTAAAAAAACAAAATTTGTTAGAATTGTTAAAATTAAGATTTTATTTCAAAAACTAGAAACCTAACCTAACCTAACCTAACCTAACCTAACAGTTGCAAGCCTCTCTTCCCTCTGGATTTGTTCTTTTTTCTTCTTTGTTGGTATTTTCGCGCTGAATTGTCTTGCGCTGAATTGTCGCGCTGAATTGTCTTTGCGCTGAATTGTCGGCGCTGAATTGTCGGCGCTGAATTGTCCTGCGCTGAATTGTCGGGTCACGCCTAACTTCAACGCATATCGCATTAATTGCTGTAATGGAACGCACTTTGAGTTAAATTCCTGTAATGAGGCGGGGTGTTGTCCTCGGAAAAGAATTCGACAACCAGCATCACGGCGCATGGTCGATGTCCACTGCAAGCCTCCGAACAACACTTATTCTTGTAACTTACTTCATTATATAAATGTATTAGTCATACATAGGTTGGAGGGAGAAGGTTAGTGTAGGTCTGAGGTGGCCTGTTTGTTCTAGGTCTAAGTTGGGGGAGACTGAGGTGGTTTGGCACCCCATACCACTCTTTCCTGGCTATGGCATTCTTTTTCCTGTAATGTTGTATGCAATTTCATTGTATTCTATATGACGGAACGCAGACCCGGGCAGCGGGGCTGCATTTCCTACCACCCATCCGAGATGTTCTGAACCTCACCCTCATTCACTTTTCATAAACTTCAGCAACATTCGTTGCCTTTTCTCGAATTTTCAATCTGTTGAACATCAATTCTCCTCCTGTAAACCTCATCTTCTCATCCTCACTGACGACTGAGAGCAACCCCTTTTTCTGTAAACTCTTACTTTCTCTCTACTCAATTTCATTCCAAAGGTGGATGTTGCGAATGTGTATGCAATGACCTAACTTGATTTTCAATGTTTATCACCACCTTTGGCTTTCCCCCCATTTCAGTAAAATCTCTGGTGAACTGGCTTACAACTTTTCTATCTTAAATTACCTAGATCAGATTGTAGAGCACCCTACTCCTATCTCGATTGCCTTGGACATTGGCCCAACGTTGTGCATTTATTTCTTACCTCTCATCCTTCTTCATACTCTGTGAAAGTTTTTACTTCCGTTGGCTCCGACCACAATCTTGCATCTGTTTCATGTCCTATTGCTCCAGTTCGGCATTTGGATTCTCCCAAGACGAGGCGCCTTTGGGTCCTCCCAAGACGAGGCGCCTTTGGCAGTTTTGCGCCGCTGATTGGAAGACCCTTAGGCAATACTTCTGTGATTTCCCTGGAATGATTACTGTTTCCATGGCTGGGGCCCTTCCGAGTGTGCTGAGCTCATCAAAGAGGTAATTGCCTCGGGCATGAAGGCGTATATTTCATATTCCATTCCTACTACTAATGTAAAAAATCTTGGTTTAACTTTACTTGTTCTAATACTATCCACAACAGAGAGGGATCTTTCAGGTATCGTGGCCATCCCAATCCTGACTCACTCAGCTTATATTTCTTCCAGGAATCGTGCAAAATCTGTTTTTCGACTCGCCAAAAATTCCTTCATCCGATAAAAATGTGAAAACCTATCCAATTCTAATTCTTCTCGCTCTTTGTGGAATCTAGCTAAGAACCTCCCCATCAACTTTACTGCTCCTTTTTACACTCATCTTTTCTATTCCGACGGCTCAGTTGCCGTCTTTTCTCCTGATAAAGCTGAAGTCTTCCCTCAAACTTTCACCTCCAAAAGTCAACCCTGAATGGTTCCAGTACTGTTCCCCCATCTTCTCCCTCTGATTTTATTATGTCTGTAATTAGAATATCTTCTAAAGATATTCTTTCTGCGTATCTGGGACCAGCTCTAGGAAAGTGTATGATCCAGATGGTGTTTCTCTTGTTGTTCTCAAGAACTGTGCTTCTGTGCTGACATCCTCCCCTTACAAACTCTTTCGTCTTTCTCTTTCATTTGGTACTTTTCCTTTCTGCTGTAAATTCTCTCCCATTCAGCCTGTCCCAAAGAAGGGTGACTGCTCTCAACCCTCCAGATGTCGTCCAATTGCTTTGATTTCTTTCTTTTCTTAAGTTTTTCAATCTATCTTTAATAGGAAGATTCTTAAACACTTCTCATCTTACAATCTTCTTTCAGAGGTAATATGGGTTCCGCAAAGGAAGCTCTACTGGCGATCTTGCACATATCTCTTTCTCTGGGTCTTCCTCCTTTCGAGATTTCGACGAAATTTCTGTTATTGCGTAAGACATATCAACAGTTTTTGATGGAATCTGGCACAAATCTTTAATTTCCTTCGGTTTCTTTCCTTCTATCTGTGCTTTACTCTCTAATTTCATTTCTGGCCGATCTATAGCTGCGGTTGTAGATGGCCACTGTTCTTCTCCTAAGGCTATTAACAGTGGCGTTCCTCAGGGTTCTGCCGTGTAACCTACTCTTTCCCTTTTATTTATCAATGATCTATTAAATCGCACATCCTGTCGTATCCACTCCTATGCCGATGATTCCATTTTTCACTTTTCCACTCACTTCACAAAGCGTCCCTCTCAACAGTCACTCCATGATTCGGGTAGAAAGGATATGGTACACCTGACATCTGATCTTTCTACTATCTCTGATTGGGGTCTTATGTCTTTCATTGTTTCATGAACAAAGTTCCTTCATCTGTCTACTCGTCACAATCTTCCATATCTCCTTACCTTCAACAATACACAACTCAATCCTTCCTCTTCTCTTAATATTCTTTTCATGTCATTTTTACTGAAAAGTTCACATATACTCTCTTTCCAAAACAGCTTATAAGAGATTAGGTGTGCTGTACTGCCTCTGCAGTTTCTTTACCACCACCATCTCTGTACAGGGGCTTTGTTTGCCCCTTTATGTAGCATGCTTCTCATGTGTAGTGTTGCTCTACCCACACAGCGATACCTAACCGGGTGGATTCATATATGGAATCAAATACCCGCCTCTTACTATCTTCTCTCGCTCTGTCTTCGCTGTAATTTTGTCTAAATCTCTCTTTACTATTTGTATTATAACAGACACTGCTCTTCTGAAAACTCTAACTGCATGCCTCCTCGTTTAAGGAGAGCACGCAGCACAAGACTTTCGACACATTATTACGTCTTTTCTGTCCAACTCTTTAACACAAGATTTAGTCGGTATTTTATCTCTTCAACCGGTCAAATCCAGAACAATCTTCCTCAATCATGTTTAGACATCTCGAAAACCCGGGAGCTTGAATTTGGCTCACTTCATCTTCTATAGGGGGCGCTTTTGCGGACATTCGACCTTGGCCCCTGCTTCTTGCATAAAAAATGCTCCCATCCTACTGAACTCCTTATTGTTCTTCTGAAGTTGCTAAGGAGCGCTTTGTCATCTGTTACGTTTATTATTACCATTATCGTTATCATTATTATTATTATTATTATTATTATTATTATTTATATAGCATAGAAAGAACAAGGATCCCATTATAGAACCCTGTGGTATACTTCTTATATTACTAAATGAAAGTCTGATTTCTTGCTCGTTTAATTTGACATTTTGTTTTCTTATACTTAAATACGATTTTAACCACTCACATGACTTTTCATAAAATTATCATTTTTGGGTCACGATTAAATTTTGTATTGAGTAAAAACTTCAGCCATCTTCAGCCACGTCCATGGAGAATGCAAATATTTTTTTATTGTTTAAAATTTTATGCAATTCTTCATTAATACTTAGATAAGGGATTATCCTCGAAATATTTGTTAAGAATTACCGTTACATAAATCGAGTACAAATGTAAAGAAATATCAAACATTAAAAGAAAACTTAAAAATAAAACCAATTAACCGAATTTTACATTCAATAACTTTAGAGACATTTTGCTGTTATAATAAGTGAAATGTTTTAGTATTATTGGCACAGTTACAATATTACATAATTTGTTTCATTTTTAACGGATATACATATTGTTAATAAATATTTTCCATCCCTATTTTACTATAGAGGTCCTGTCTCAGAGCCACTGAAAGGTACACAGTAAAGCATATTTTGTAATAAATGTAAAGAAATATGTTTATGTTTATAATAATCTTCATGTTCCTTCTCTTCCATGAATCTCTTTTTCTTTTTAGGAAAAAATATGAAAGTTGAAGGTTATTCTCATTTTAAAGTAAATAAAACCAAAATTAAAGGTTTCATTATTTTATCCTTTGCGAAAGCAATCCATACTGCAAAAGGTTATGATCAAGAAAACTGTTGGTTTTCGTCGTCGTCGTCGTTGGGCCTAGGCAAGCTACGGCTTGGGACCGTAGCGCATCTATCCGGTATAGGTTAACCTGGATGATGTAGCCATAAGCACTGCCGCTGGTTAAGTGCCAACCAGTGATTATCACCAGTGATTATCTCACTAGCCGTATTGAGTCCGTTAGGCGAAACTGCGACAGTACCAAGGATGGAAAATATAATCCTTGGATTTCTATTATTTATTTGCAAAATGGACATGGTATTAGATTAAAATAATTATTTGAATATAAATAATTAACTGACAATTGTGATATATAATTAATTATGTTTACATACAATAAAATAATACAGTATACATAAAATTAGTATTAATGTGGTTTACAATTGAATTATGATGGGTAACTAATTTAAAATGAATTTATAGCTATTTCGAAATTCAAGACGGTAAAATTAACATTTATCTTGAAACTAAAATAAGAGTATTCACTACAAAACGATAGGAAAAGTCACTGTCGCTCGTAATTTGCCCTTTCCATCCATATGATTATTTCTAGCTTTACGCGGCCAATAAATCCTTAGTTGGGCACTGTGACTGTATGAGTAATGTTCGGCAATAATGTAACTTTTTTCGATTTTTCCCTCAACAAGAATACGTGTCGACTTTAGGCTCCATTTTTAATTTAGGTTATGATAATAGTAAAGAGTTTATGATTTAATTCTTATAGACGAACATTGGGGAAATGTTGAGTACTAATCAAAGGAAAATTTAAAATGAGTTCGGTAAATTATCACGAACTGCAGTTGGAACCGAAATTTCGTTCGCACAATAAATATGTACAGTGGAACCTTGCTTAACGAGTGCCTCGTATAACGAGAAATTCGTATAACGAGCCAAAAGAATGGGGGAAAATTACCTTGCATAACGAGCGACACTTTGCTTAACGAGCAAGAAATTGTGGGGGAGAATTTGTCAGGGGAGGACGAAGAAACGCCCGTAGCAGAACAACAACCCTCCAGTGCAATAAGGGAGATGCTGAGATCTTGGGAATCTGTTGTATCATACGTTGAAAAGCATCATCCTAATAAGGCAGTGACTATGCGATCTACAAATTTATTTAATGATAATGTTATCACGCATTTTCGTCAAAATTTAAAGCGTAGACAAAAACAAATGACTCTAGACAGTTTCCTCGTGAAAAAGGATCCAAAAGAAAGTGAAAGTGCCTCTAAAAAATTTAAAGCTAGTGACTGTGAGCTCGTCGAGAATGTTATTGCATTGAACGAAGACGATTCTCCTCCTTCCCCTCAATAACCCTAACCTCCTCCCCTGTCTCTTCATTTCCTTTGCGTGCGTCAGGAGCACCTTCTCTCTTCGTAAGTTATTTATAAATTTCACCGTTTACTAATTATTTACATTCTCTTTTGGGTTAATTTTTATTAATAATCTTTTCATTTCATGCAATAATAATTTAAAAAACTCCTTTAAATATCATTATAAATATTATTTTAAGTATTTTTTAAGCATGGAACGCATTATCATATTTTACATTGATTCCTATGGAAAAAATTGCCTTGTTTAACGAGCATTTTGCATAACGAGCACAATTCGGGAACGAATTATGCTCGTTAAGCAAGGTTCCACTATTATATATGCGGAATAAGAAATTACATCGTATTTCGTTTCAGTATTCCTCTTAATTTGTTTAATATTCTTTAAGAATTTTAACATAACATTTAAGCGAACTAATATTCATCTTTTTAATATTTTATTTGTTACCTTTACCTTTGGGTTTTGGTAAAGGTAAAGGTAAAAGATAAGAAAAAATATAAATCCCTTCCTTCACTGTGTCGTTTACCCTCAATTCTCTTTAAAGTTTTAGAAGCCCCGAATATAAAATGGTTGCACCCAAATACAGTAAATAAGGCTGAAAATATTTTTTATTATAAATTAAATATTTATTACGGTCTACTCCCAATTAGCAGCTTTTATGCTCTTTCGATATTGTATATTTCTTGGGGAACTATTTTCAGAAACTGTGAATTGACTTCTCCCGAAGATTTAGTCACAAATATTATAAAAATTTAGTCACAACAAATGTTTTCTCATTTTAAAGGAAATCAGGCCCATACATTCACAATATTGTTCGTACAGAGTTGAAACATGAAATTTCTGCGGCATTTTAAATGTTTAAATGAATCAAAAGAAAATACGTGATTTCAAATGTTTAACTTCACAGTTTGTGGTCAAGGGCAAAAGGTTTGTCCTCGACTCTACGCCAAAGTGATTATAAGTTCAACTACACTGTCATATCAGGGAAGGATAAGAGGACGGAAGTAGGGGATGGGGTTTGAAGGAGTAATATAAAGACGAGACACAAATAGGCTCTTATTAATTGTTAGTATATGCTTTGTTTACTCACTTCAAAGAAGAACATATTGGGAACTTTTCATATTTGAGTTTAATATTTGTGTCCCTAATAGTAAAGTGCTTCTCTAATTATAGTTAATAAACTTTTAATGATCGTTATTTAAGGCTTTAAAATGCCAATTTACAATCTTTCACTTTCATTTCATATGATTTCGGTTGTTGTGTTTCTGTTGTTTGTTATCACGGTCGTCGAAAGCAATGGAAATTCAGCGACAGGTAATTGCATACACAAATTAGAGTCTATTTTCAATAGCTGTTCACGTAAGAATTTTTATTTTAAAAGGATAAAACTAATTGCATTCAATTACACTAATATGTATTTAAAACTCAGTTGTACTATGAATTATTTAATTTCAAAGTTGTGAAACGCGTTTGAGATTCACAGTTGTTTAGTCTACAAAGTAAATAAGAAGCCAATTTTTTGATTAAATTACAAACTATTTATTTTGTTACATTTCTGTTATACGAAGTACCGATGTTGCATTTCAGTTAATTCAAAATCGTTGCTAGAAATTGTGTCTACCAAGATAACGAATGTGGATTCTAAAGTAGATTCGCTTTTGAGTGCATCTCAAAACAAGAACTCAAAAAACCAACTATTCGAAC
Source organism: Bathynomus jamesi (assembly GCA_023014485.1). Taxonomy (NCBI): domain Eukaryota; kingdom Metazoa; phylum Arthropoda; class Malacostraca; order Isopoda; family Cirolanidae; genus Bathynomus; species Bathynomus jamesi. The sequence goes on along the minus strand of JAJOZX010004572.1, from coordinate 106,896 downwards.
CGAAGACAGAAAGTCTTATTTGTTCTTTAAGTTCAAGAGTGATTGAAATGGGTAAGTGTACCTTATAACGTATAAAGTCATCATAACATAATGTACAGTGATGAGAATAATTTAATTCACGTGAAATGATTTCAAATGTGGTATATTTTTAAGTGATGTTAGATACAAGAGATTTATGCGTGAAGCCTTTCAAATATAATCATTGATATTAATTTACTTGATGATTCAACAGAGAACGAAATAGATGCTTTGAAATCAACAGCTTCATTGTTGTCAGAAAATGCGCCTTCAGGTAATATTATTTTCACTTCCTGTTTCATGATGACGATATTTCTTGGCAATTCTCATAAAATGAAAAGTATGCACGAAATCACGTCTAATTTTTCGTATTTTAAAGGATTGTCTCTACATTCACCATCAATATCAAAATTCTTTATTTATAAAATAATTACAATTTTACAAGTTCTGCTGCGTTACAATAATACAGTAAGCTACTGTCAATTTTATTTAATTTTATTTAATTCGTCCTTTAATCTTGGGCTTTACTGGACTCTCAGATTAATTAAAGATAATTATAATTATGAAGGAATTGATATGTTTTAAGATATAAAAATGATGAATAAGAAATATTAATTAATTTATAATACATAAACGAACGAATAGTTGGAAATTAGAAATTAATTCTGTAAATTACAGTAAATATTTAAGAATCATTATTAAGATATTATACAAATAAATATTAAAGCAACAACGAGGATCCTTATTTTTGTACGATGTGACTTGCATATAACCCTCAACCCTAAATTTTATTAGATTATGCATGCACATTGAATGTGGCATGATTTGAATCCCTGTTTGTACTTCTTTACTCATTTACTTAATTTTTCCTCAAATGCACCCAATTCCTTAATATTTACTCTATACTCGTATAAGTGTATATATATTTAATTAATAGTTTCACTCATTCTTGTACCATGGCTGTAAACTCTTCATTACTGTGTCTCTCTAATTCGTTCCTCTCATTTCTCCCAATAATGACTCTACGTACGAATTAAATAACTATGGCGGATTAATTATGAATTAAAGTATTGCATAATTTGATAAACTATGACGTCATAAAGTAACTTAATTCCCTTCACATTTTCCATACCTTGAATACTGAATCATGTCTTTAGTATGTGGATATCTTTAGTATTCACTGTATGGTAAATTCTTTAACAAATAATAAAAACTTTACATTCTATAAATCATTATTTATATGTTGTGTCCTGTCTGGTGTTATGCAGTATAAATATTATTCGACCATATTCATTCATACGTCCGTGTCCTTTCTTGACCGCTATCTTTTATTAAATTTACTAATTACACTGGTATGCATCAATTTTGCTGTCAAGGGTTTTGTAAGTGATTCTTATAGAGTTTTTCCTGCTGATTTCGAATCTGCAATCCGTTTTCTCAATCCGCTCAGGTTATCCGGCTATGGCCTCATAAGTAAATAGAATTTTTCGTGATTTTGTCAAGCGGAATTGGAACAGTAACATCTATCATCACTTGTTTCACTTGTATAATATCTTTTTTTACTTTTCAGGCATATAGATAAAATATTTCATAATGAATAGAGCGTGTAAAAATGATCCCAATAGATTCTGCTACATATGTGAGACGGTTACCATGCCAAATAACCAGTCCCAAATCACTAAATTTGTGAAGACAATGTATAGAGCATACTTTGGAATTAAGCTAGGGGACCAGGACAAAACTTTCGCCCCTCATATGTGCTGCAAGACGTGCATTGAAAATTTGAGAAGATGGAGCAAAGGCAGAGCGAAATCTTTGCCTTTTGGAATTCCCATGAATTGGAGAGAAGGAAAGGATCACGTGACAGATTGCTATTTCTGCATGACAAACCTCCAAGGTGGGCTTATAAATTTATTTTTCTTAAATATTTTGAAATCCTCGTATGAAACGACATAATATTCACCATAATGTAATATTCACCATATATAGCATAATATTCACCATAATGGTAATCATACATTTACATATACATATTGTTATAGAAAATACATTTACACATACATATTGTTATACAAGTTACATTTACATATACAATGATTGTATATTTTCTTTCTTTTTCATTCATATTGTCCCCGAAGGGACAATACGAATGAAAAAGAAAGAAAATATACAGACTCCAGCGACCTATTTCATATCTTACAGACAGCAGCCTTCCCTCACGAGCCGCCACTGTCTGAATGCTTCTTCTATTTCATATGCAAGTTTTATATCCATGTTTCTGTGTTTCTATTTTCAGGAGTTAACAAGAAGAATAAACACATTGTTGTATACCCTGACATTCCTTCTGCTATGAGACCTGTACCCCATGGTCCTGGAATTCCAATACCCGACCCACCTCAAACCCTGGACTTCGATGATTCTGATGATGAATCAATGACCAATGCCAATGACCAGTCCCAGTCGTATATACCTCAAAATACCGCTTCAAATGAGCCGAGGCCTCTCAACCAGGCCAAACTTAATGATCTTACCAGGGATTTAGGACTTTCCAAATTAGCTGCCGAGATCTTGGGCTCACGACTTCGAGAGGACAACTTGCTGGCTCCGTGAACAACATTCTCCTGGTATAGGAAACGAGAGGAAGAATTCCGCAAGTTTTTTGCAGTGCACGAAAATACCTCTTCCTTAGTGTACTGCTGCAATGTTGAGGGGCTAATCGAATCCTTGGGCCTGCCATATAACGCATCAGAATGGAGGCTATTTATAGACTCGTCTAAACGAAGTTTGAAAGCAGTACTTCTCAACATTGGGAATAGGGTTGCATCAGTCCCTGTAACACATTCCGTACAACTTACTGAGAGCTACGATAACATGAAAATTTTACTGGATGCTCTCGTATACGACCAACATAACTGGAGGATCTGTGGAGATTTGAAGGTAATACTAATATCATAAGTAAACTATTGCTATTGACTATGTTGTTTTTCCAAAGGTTATTTGAGAGCGTATAAGAACACTTAACTTCCCCACAGAAGTGATACAGTCCAATGCATAGATTTTTTTATCTGATAGAACAAATTCTCTAAATTCTTTAAATATTTTCATTTTTTTTCAGATTGTGGCATTTGTATTGGGAATGCAAGGGGGATACACGAAATACCCATGTTTCCTCTGCAAATGGGATAGCCGAGCGGATGAAAAGCACTATGCACAGCGTGAATGGGCATCCAGAGAGAATTTTGAACCTGGGTCGCATAATGTCGTTTCAGTGCCCCTTGTACCACCACTTCATATTAAGCTGGGCTTGATGAAAAATTCCATCAAATCAATGAATAAGGAGGGTTCAGCATTCCGATATCTCGAGAGTAAATTTCCTCATATATCTGATGCTAAACTAAAAGCTGGGGTTTTTGATGGTCCTCAAATTCGAACTTTGATCAAGGATACTCAGTTCGAAAACGCAATGACTCCAACTGAGAAGAATGCCTGGCAGGCATTCAAATCAGTTGTCACTGATTTTCTTGGCAAGCGTAGAAGTCCAGAATACGAGTCCGTTGTCGAAAACTTGATGGAAGCTTTCAAAGCTCATGGGTCGCGCATGTCCATAAAAATGCACTTTTTGTGGTCCCACTTGGACTATTTTCCTGAAAATTGCGGGGTTATAGTGAGGAACAGGATGAACGATTTCACCAAGATATCAAAATAATGGAAGAGAGGTACCAGGGAAACTGGGATATCAATATGCTGGCGGACTATTGCTGGTGTTTGAAGCGAGACGTGCCCGAAGAAAAACACAGACGGAAAGCCAAAAAAACTTCATTCCTTCCTCAATAAGCTTTTTTCCATATTCACTGTATGAATAAAAGTATTTATTCACACAATGTTTTCATTTTTCACGAGTGTTCTTATAATATTACTTGTATCTACAGTGTTTAAGTTAAAAAAATCAATAAATTTTGGGATAAAATTGGACTTATAATAAATGGCCAATAGAGAAAAAACCTGACCTGATTGAGGAAAACCAATGTCATTTTCGAATTCAGCATGGTCGAATTATATAATATGAGTTGAAAAAAACCCTCACAGCAGACAAAAAAATTTCATATGCATACCAGTGTTATTCATTCATCTACCTATTGTCTACCTATGCCCTATTAACATATCAGTCCATTTTTACTCCTGTCCGTTTATATTACGGACACCACCTATTGTGTGACGTAACGATATGTGTACAATACTTTAGGCATTCGTACATGCCTGCTGATCATGATTAGGTATGTAGCTACCTTACATGTAAATACGTCCACATGTACGCAGTCACTTATTTAAAAATTTTACTTTTTCTTTTAATTATTTAACCTCTCCCAAGATACTCGTTAATGCTGTCCCAAATGTTCGAATTTCAATGACATCCCAAAAGCGAGCTTCCGAGTCCGAAACCTTCTCTCTTGCTTGCTCCTAATACGAAACATTATTATGTGTTATTGTATATACATGTGCCCATGTACTTTATGTGTTATACTCCTATTCCATCTTTCCCAAAACGTCCCTGACTCCTAATTAAATCCTAGAATAATAGCTATCCTAATTGTCTATAAATATAAAACACTATAAAACTATAATTAACTGCGTTTAACTGTTATTAACTAATTGACTGTACTTTAACGAAGCGGTAATTAACTATAATAAATTAATGGGAATTAATTGTTAATTATAGTTGTACTAGGCCAAAATTACAATGTACTCATTGATGTACTTGGGTTGTACTCAATGTATGACTCCGACATTATGTCGCCATTTAGGAATGAATGTATACTTGGCGAAATTATTATTTTTTTTTATTTCAAAATTCTGATATATGTTTAAATTATGTTTCACGTCAAGAATTCTTTAGATCTCCAGTTAAAGTGGGAACTTAACCTTCAACTACACTCCCCCAAAATTTAGACTTATTTATTTCTTGTATTCTATATTAAATCATTCCTGCCTTAGCCTTTGCCCGAGGAGGTCGAGCCTCCTCACTTTGAATTCCTGTCTTAGCCTTTGCCCGAGGAGTTCGAGCCTCCTCACTTTAAATTCCTGCCTCACCTGTTGTTGCCTGAGGTCGACCCTCTCACCCTGTAAATTTCCGACCATCAGCGGTTAACGCAAGAGGCTATAAATTCATTTCCCTCCTTCAGTGCCTCGTTCTGTATATACATCGTGTAGTAAAAATTATTTGAGTGAACGAAGACTCCCATTGAGAATTGAAGTGTTTCCATTCAATCCGATAAATTTGGCAAAAAGCTATTTTTCAATCCTGGTTATTCGGATGCTCTACTGCTAAGGCCGAGCTTAACCAAACGAGGGGACCACTTACCGGATTCAGTCCATCGTCAATACCTACATTCGAGCGGAGAGCCCGCACGACATCTGCATATAAATATATAATTATGTTTCACGTGTTTTCCCATTCAGAAACATTTTCACTTCTTATCTTCTTTTAACTTCTTCAAGCTCATTTAGTGAATACCCTTGTAAAGAATATACAGTAGCGCTCATGAGTATTCTTACAGAGAAAAATTACAGTTAAAATCGTTCCTTTCGTTTCTACCATGCATAATATAGTTATGAAAAGTCGACCGTTGATTTGGAAAAATTCTTTGATGTTTTACATTATATGTTGGAGTTGAACTGCATTTTTATTTGTTAAATTTTTCCAAACGAACGGTGAACTTTTCATAACTATCCCATGCATAGTACAAAAGAAAAGGACGAATTTAACTAATATTTCTCTGTACGAATATTTATGAGCACCAACCTCTCTCTCACTGTGTGTGTGTGTGTGTGTGTGTGTGTGTGTGTGTGTTTTACTTCGCATTGTTGCCTTGGATAAAATAATCGATGCAAATTTGTTACAGGAAATACGTTTGCTTTGATTTCTGAGATTCGTTCCGAAGTTGAAGATCTGCAGAACTCCTTTAAAAAGGAGATGTCAACAATTAAAGAGCTGGAACAAAGAATTCAACAATTAGATTATACTTCTGCTCCTAAGGAACTTGAAACTCAAACAGGTTTGTAAGAATGACTGAAATCGGCTTTTAATGGCTATGAAGTTAGACAACTCATGGCAACATGTAGCTGAAATTCATTCGGTTTATATTAACGTTGAATTTAAAACGTTAAATAATTTCTTAATATCTCTTCTGTGAACTGTAAACTAAATCATAAATTTATTGTTGCATAAGTATTAATTTTTTTATTTGTTTGCATTCGCTACAAATGACGATAATTTAAAATAAACAAAACTTGTTCAGAAACCATCGATGATTTTCTTCTTTATTAAATATTATTATTAAATATTATATTAAATATTTATTAAATATTATATTTCTTCTTTATTAAATATTATTGTTCGATACTTCTTTCAGGTTAAATTGTTGTCATTCTCTTTATCAAAGTCATTAATTAACTGAAATTGTCTAAACAAGAAATTTACTGTTTTAATGAAAATAAAATTATTGAAGATTATTAGAACAGATATTAATTAAAAAATTAAGGTTCATTAATTTTAAAAATTTTGAAATAGGCACCGTCTTTGTAATGTACATTAAGTTAAGTTTTATAGTTTTATATGAATGTTATCTCCAATTCACATTTTAGATAACACATCTTACAATTTAAATAATTACTGACAAATGTCTCACCTCTGTTAGTAAGACATTATAACACATTAAATTAATATAATTAATGTCCTCCTATTTACATGTATCTTTGCAACATAAATTTCTCTTTAAATATTCAAAGCATACAATTATAAAATCGTATTTACAGATTTTGTTTTCTTCCCAGACCCGAATTGCCCCGTGGGAAATTTTGACATCAAAGAATATGGAGGGAAACCACTCTTTCATCATCTCCGACGAATCAGTTTTAATGTCTTCCTCAGGAAACCATCGAACGCGTCTTCGTTTCTGTACGTCTCAGTAAATTTAATATATTTAAATATCTTTGACGTTTTTCTCATAATGGGTTTAGACATTTATAATTATGAGTTATAAATAGAAAAAATGAAAAAGAACCTTTAAAATATGTTTATTAAATGAACATATGAGAGGAAGAGATTTTTTTGTTTTAAAAACTTATTGGTAAAGTTCATATACCGGGTGTGTATAATGTAACGCAAGTGAAGAGAAATCCGATTTGAATTATATTTACGCGAGTGAACATGGACAAGTACTATTTATTATATGTACTTTATAACAACTGTATTTTCGATAGTAAGGTTAATAAGAGGTGTTGAAAATGTCCACCATCGACCAATATACAAAGTCTTCCACGGCGTATCACATTCAGATCAACCAGTTTAAATCAGATTTGTTTCTTCACTTGCGTTACTTCATACACACCCTGGACAAGTCATGAATTAAACAGAAAAATAACTCTGTGGAAGTGTAGTAATAATAATTATTAAAGAGAAGGAAAGAGAGAAAATGGTACAGCGCTCAGTCCAACTAATGCGGGCCACTGTTCTACTTCCTCTATTATTATTATTATTATTATTAATATTATTGTTATTATTATTAACAGCGTCATCGGGACTCGAACCCCTGATCCCGGTCTCTTCATTTCCATTATAGGGAGCTAAATTAAAACAATTGACTTAATAAACACCCCCAACACTTTATAAAAGGATAAAGTTATTGTAGGAAAATGAACATGAAATGGGGATGTATCTTGCAATAAGCAAAGTTTAATAAATAGAGTAAAACGCGTATCAGAATTTCAAGTTGAGAAATTGAGGAGCGAAGAACATTGGTAATTAGGGGAAACAAATCCAAATAAACAAATAGTTACGAGATGCGCAAAAGAAGAATAAAGTGTATTGTTTAAGCGCATAAACAAAATTATTATGAATATTTTTTTCAAAGTTAATTTGGGGGGTCTTTGTTTTGATGTAATATCTTTGAATGGTGACTTAAATTAATTAAATTTCCAGAATAGAAGTAAATACAAACATTGACGATAAATGCTCAAAATTAATGAAAGGAAGCACAGAAGACTAATCTTTACATATTTACTTTAGTCCAGAGAAAAATGAGAAAATGCAAAATTCACTTATTTTATTCTAATTCACTCTATTTCTATATTCATTTATAGTAGTGAAGATCGTAATTCTCGACAAAAAATTTTTTAGATAAGATTTTCAAGAGTCATATTCACACAAAAAAAGAATCGAACCCATGGTTGTTCGTGGACTTGGAAGTTCCTCACCTTATTTGGGAAATCAGTCTTGCTGTTTTTGAAAAGAAAAGAACTGCAGGAATAAAGTAAGATTAACAATTTAATGAAATAAACATTTAACATGATGGTTTGTGGAAAGGAAAACATCATCCGGAAGTAAAGGGATTCTTTCTTTAAAACACGATGAAAATGGCATTTCACATAGTTAACACACACACACGTATATGGTGTATATATATATATATATATATATATATATATATATATATATATATAATATATATATTATATAGTGGTGCTCATAAATATTCATACACAGAAATATTTCACTTATATTCGTCCTTATCTTGTATACAACATATAATTTAAAAAATCAAAGAATTTGAGGAAAATAAAAAGTTAAAGTGGGATCGTCGAAGTAAAGAACTGTCTACAGATCTTATTGACGCATACAAGTCTGGAAAGAGTTATAGGAAGATAGGAGAAGAACTTCGAATTACATTACGACGGTGTTTGCAGTTATAAAGAAATGGAAAGGCTTTCGAACAATCGAAACTTTAACACGGTTTGACCACTTTCCAAGATTTCAGAACGTAGAGCTAAACCGATTGAAAGGATGTCTGCTGCGAAGTACGCCAAGGATCATCAAACTGATGGGTTGAAGGACGTTCTCAGGACAGACGGAACCAAAATTGAATTATTCAGGTAAATGTAGCAGTGGTACGTTTGGCAAAAATCAAATACTGCATTCTTGGAAAAAATAAACCATTCCTCTGGTTAAATATTGTGGTAGTATTTTGCTTCTTTGAGACTTCTTTAGTGCTTCTGGTTTAGGAAAGTTTTTCATCATCCATGGAATCTTGAATTCGAAAAAATATCAGCAAAGTTTAGAAGAAACTGTATTACCTTCAGTTCAGTTCAGGAGTTGCGACTGGATCGCAATTGAGTACTGCAACAATATACTGTAATAATCCAAAACATATAAGTAAGAGCACCATGAAATAGCTCCAACAAAAGAATTTCAAGCTTCTTGAGTGGCTGGACCAGTCAAAACTCAGATCTCAATTTAATCCAGAATTTATGGTTTGATTTGAATAAATCTGTTTGCGAGAGAAAGCCTTCAAATAAGAATGAATTGCATTTAGGAGAATCACAGAAGTTTCTTTAGGAAAATGTGCTAAATTTTCTATTGAGATATGTCGAAACTTTGTAGAAAAGTACCTAAAATGAATCATTGAAGTCGCTCAACCAAAAAGTGGACACACAAAGTATCAAAAAAAATTTCTGCATTTTAACTTTTTTTATTTTCTTCAATTTCTTTGATGTTTTACATTATATGTTGGAGTTAAACTAATTTTTTTATGTTAGATTTTTCCAAAAGAACGGTAAACTTTTCATGACGATATTATGTATGATACAAAAGAAAAGGACGAATATGCTTATCTTAACTTAAATTGCGAGTGAGAAGTACTGTATTTGTTAGCGAGAAGTAATATTGTAGAATTTTCACTCGGATCCCTTCCTCTTTACTTAAAAATTTCACTTTATCTTTAAATTTCTTTCCTCCCTTTCAACCTCTCTTCTTCGTTTTGCTTCAAAACTTTTACTTGTCTTTAAATTTTCTTACATCTTTTAACCTTCCTTCTTAAAAAGACAGCCTCGTATGGACCAAACGGTCTGTTGCCGTTTGGTGTCCTTTGTATTTCCTTGTATATATAACTGATGTGTATATACACCTGACGAGGTGTATTGCTGAAAACATGAAAGACCTTGGAATATTTGTTTCTTTTTTCTTGTGGGTTTGCATCTCATTCATTGCAAGCGTTTCAGTGTAAAAATTTATCCCGTATATACAACTGAAGTATTTATTTGCTCTTTATGAATACTTACCCAGCCTATTACTTAGCCTCTCTTTCTCACCATATCTCTCTCTCTCTCTCTCTCTCTCTCTCTCTCTCTCTCTCTCTCTCTCTCTCTCTCTCTCTCTCTCTCTCTCTCTCTCTATATATATATATATATATATACATATATATATATATATATATATATACATACAGGGTGTTATGAAATTATGTTTCATAAATAAGTGAACAAAAAGTTCCTATGAACATTCCTATGAACATGAATTCCCAATCGTTTCTTTTCCGAGATACATTGCTTTTTTGCCGAGTACGATGCTCTTCTCTGTACACCTATTGCATGCTTTTCTAGATATATCAGAGAACAATAAAATTATTATTATTATTATTCTTTAGTATTTTGACAGGATTTTTATCTCGATTATAACACGCACGAGCCACTTCATTTCCGACGCATTACATACGAGAAAAGATAGAAGCAATACTCTTCATAACTTGAAAAAAAAAAAAAAAAAAATAATGATAATAATAATAATAATAATAATAATAATAATAATAATAATTTTATTGTGTTCTCTGATATATCTAGAAAGCAAACAATAGGTGTACAGAGAATAGCTTCGTTCTCGGTTTAAAAGCAATGTATCTCGGAAATGAACCGAATGTAGATTTATATTCATCGGAACTTTTTTATTCACTTTGACGTCCTGAATGTGTACTAATTTATGAAACATAATTTGACAACACCCTGTATATGCAGTATGTATATATATAAAAGGGTGCATCAAACCCCCGATGTTTCGGAAATGTTTACAATATAGCTTGGGCCCCTATGATAACTTTGTTCCACTACTTGAAACAAAAATTGTGACCAAATTTCATGCATTTCCATGATCACTCACCGGGTCCACGTCGAGGTTGAAAATTTAACAAATTTCGAAGTTTTCAAGAAAAATAACATTTAAACAAAAATATTAAGGTAAGGTAAAACGCCACTAAAATCTAATGTATCAACGAGGTTTAGCCACACTTTTAACAGTCTACATCACTTTTGAGTCGACTGAAAAGTGTGCTACCAGGATGCGGGACGGGGAACCAACTCGTTATGCATCCCACATCCCACCGACCACTTTCCCCAACCTCCACCCATTTAAAAATGGACACTATTACTCTTTATTTCTTAGTAGCTGCCAGCTGCATAATCTTTGGATGGTGAGCAGGTAAAGAGGCTGCCTTCCGTTTTCGTAGATTTGGCATATTTTTCCTGTCTGCTTCCACGACCTGTAGAATATTCTGATAATGTTGTTCAGATCATGCGGCATCGAAGAAGTCGGTGCTCAGTTTGACTGCTCTCTCAGCGCAGTCATTGATGACATTGATTGCAGCAATGTTTGTTTTAGACATTGAGAACGCAGCAGAATTTGACCATTCATCAACATCCTCCGAGAGGAATCCAGAGTCCATGTCTAATAACGGGAAAATACTCCAAGAGTCTTTACCAACCAGGTCTGCGAGAGTTGTCGGAGGAGTGATCATGGTTGGGAACTTAGGTTTGCCAAGCCAGTGCCAAACCGATCTTGTGGTGCTGCTGCAATGCTCTCGTCCTCTGGCTTGACGGCGAGTAGACGGTCAGCTATGGCACGGCGCTCTGCTTGTGGAACTAACTCACTGAACAATGCGAAAGGTGACGTTTGAAAGCAGTTATGGCGCTTGTTGATATCAGCGAGTTCACTTTCTCGTATTTGAGGATGCTCTTGTACAGCTGGAGGTCATGCCAAGGGGCATCGACTGCTGAATGGCAGTTTCCACCATGGACAGTATATCAGCCAGACAAGTGTAACAAGCTCACGCATCTTTGGGCCTTGTTGTCTTCTTGTGATTTTTCCTGGTGGTAGAGTATCGATTTGTTCTTGCAGAAGTACAATCTTAATTGCATATATAATCTTTGCCATCCATCTGGCCTTGTGTACTGCACCATAGCGCCTGAAGCTAAATTCTCGTCTGTCCTTCCAAATACAATAAACAAAGCTCAGAGAACTCTTGATAGTCGTCACGCTGATGTTGCACTGATGATCGTGCGACCTGAACAGATGAGATGAACTGCGATCTATTGGGATCTCGCGCAGATTTCCATTTTTCTCAGTTAGAGCAATGATTTTCTCACAAGCTTTCTTGTCTGATATCATAAGAATATTTGCTTTGTGATAAAATAGCACAATTTTTTCAAACACAATCCTTGCAATATCCCGCTTTGTCCTGTTTGATGACAGTCTTTTACGCTGATGAAATATAAAACATCGCAGAACTTGCTCATTTGTTGGTAGACGAGATCCGGCTATTTCAGCGTCATTGTTTGTGATTCCTGCACCTAGGCCATACACAGCTAAAGACTGGCACGTTTTTGCAGTTTTCTGAGAGTGATAGCTTCAGGTTCATCACTCTGTTCCATTTTGAGCAAAAATGACAATTATATAAAAAGAAAGTTTCACGTCCGACGTCGTCTGGTTTTGAGTGTGACTGATCAGAATGCAGACCTGAAACAAGGATAGGTACTATTAGGTAGGCAATAAAATCAAGTTATATTCAGTACAAACAAAAATCCAACATGTTTATACAATCAAAAGTCAAACACTTCTCTGCATGAGAGTTGTTCCAAGCAAATTTTAATGAAATAAATGAACAGATTTCAATGGTAGTTAGTTTATCGCATTAACACAAAAAAGGTCACATATAACAAATTTCAACTTCACGTGGACCCGGTAGCTGTCATCCAAATTCAGTGATATTTCACAGAACATGTTTTCATTATGAATGGAACACTGCTATTGTAGGGCCATTAAGGAATTGTAACATTGGGGGGGTTTAATGCACCCTAATACATATACACACACACACACATATATATATATATTATATACACACACACACATAATATATATATATATATATATATAATATATATATATATATATTATATATATATATAAATTATATATATATATATATATATATACAGGGTGTTTGAAAACTTTCTGTACAAATTGTAATGGGGATAGGCAACACCAAGACAAACCCTTTTCGTCTATAAGTGTATGTCCGCTGACGTCACCATTCGGCGCGAGAGGGCGCCGCTGCAATTGGCTAAAAGGTGAAGTGGGCTAGACTCGCGCTTGCCGCGGGCATTCTTAAATCGGACGTAGTACGCGTAACATGGAGCGCTTCACGACTGCTGAGATGGCTGACATGCATATGGTGTATGGGGCTGCCAATGGAAACGGAAGAGCTGCTGTGAGGTTGTACCGACAGCGCTTCCCAAACAGACGTGTGCCAAAGGAAGAAATCGAGGCATGTTAAATCGGGCGATCTCGGTGGCCAGGCTACGGGCCCACCCCGGCCTATCCATCGGTCCCCAAAAGTGGCGTTCAGATAATCCCGCACATCGTTGCTGGAGTGTGCTGGGGCCCCGTCGTGTTGAAACCACATTCGTCTACGAATAGCCACGGGAACATCTTCCAGCAGTTCCGGCAACATTTCTTCAAGAAATATCCGATAAACCCGCCCGTCGAGTCGGGCAGGCAGCAGGTACGGCCCAATCAACTTGCCATGGACGATACTCGCCCAAACATTGACGGCGAACCGTTCTTGATGAGCATGCACGTGTAGCATGTGGATTTGCGTGCGCCCACACGTGAGAATTGTGCATGTTAAACACACCCTCACGTGTGAAACAGGCCTCATCTGAGAATAGCACATAAGCCGGAAAATTAGGCTGCACCGCTGTCTGCTGCAGAAAACAGCGTGCGAATTCCACACGAAGAGGGTAATCCCGAGGTTGTAATGCCTGGACTCTGACGATGAAACGGATGTAACTGCTGCTCGTGCAACACTCTCCAGACCAGGTCGTGGTTCACACCGAGGATACGTGCAACACCTCGCGTGCTTGCGCTTGGATGTCCTCAATCGCCGTAGGATTTCTTCTTCCATGTCAGAAGTGCGCACGTTTCTCTCCCGACCAGTGTCATGCATGTTTGCATGGAATGTTCCAGTTTCTCGCAGTCGCCGATGCAAATGCGCAAACGTTTGGTGGTTTGGCACACGTCTGTTTGGGAAGCGCTGTCGGTACAACCTCACAGCAGCTCTTCCGTTTTCATTGGCAGCCCCATACACCATATGCATGTCAGCCATCTCAGCAGTCGTGAAGCGCCCCATGTTACGCGTACTACGTCCGATTTAAGAATGCCCGCGGCAAGCGCGAGTCTAGCCCACTTCACCTTTTAGCCAATTGCAGCGGCGCCCTCTCGCGCCGAATGGTGACGTCAGCGGACATACACTTATAGACGAAAAGGGTTTGTCTTGGTGTTGCCTATCCCCCATTACAATTTGTACAGAAAGTTTTCAAACACCCTGTGTATATATATATATATAAAAGGTGATCCAGAGAAATGGGACCCAAAAGAAACCCCTGTAACTCTTAAAGTTTAAGTCCTTTTATAAAATCATACACATCATTCGAAAGAGGATAGTTACAAGTTTGTACAGGATTGTATAGGTTTCGACAATACAAGACAAGATAAGATACAAAACAAAATAAAAGTGTTAGTTAAAACTAACCCTTCAAGATGACTGCATGGACTGTGGAACAGCTGCGTTTCATAACTGAGCAATATTATGAGCATGGAAGAAGTGTAGTTTCAGCTCAAAGATCTTTCAAGACAAATTTTCACATGTCAAAATCACCTTCTAAGAGCTGAAACTACACTTCTTCCATGCTCATAATATTGCTCAGTTATGAAACGCAGCTGTTCCACAGTCCATGCAGTCATCTTGAAGGGTTAGTTTTAACTAACACTTTTATTTTGTTTTGTATCTTATCTTGTCTTGTATTGTCAAAACCTATACAATCCTGTACAAACTTGTAACTATCCTCTTTCGAATGATGCGTATGATTTTATAAAAGGACTTATACTTTAAGAGTTACAGGGGTTTCTTTTGGGTCCCATTTCTCTGGATCACCCTTTATAACTGCAAACGACACAGTATAATTAATGTAAAGAACGACGCTTGTGTAGAAGAGCGTTCTGCACAAGATGAGGAGGGAGAACGAACAAATGAAAAATGAGGTAGCATATCTGACCGGCAATCGGATGATCCCGGGTTCGATTCCCGGGTGTTACTTCATTTTTCATTTGCTCGTTCTCCCTCCTCATCTTGTGCGGAACGCTCTTCTACACAAGCGTCGTTCTTTACACACACACACATATATATATAGTGGGCTTAGATTTAGCCGTTTGAGGTGATAATGATTAATTTAATGTTAGTGCTTAATTGATGCAAATTGATTGTTATAATGACAGGCTCGGTTAACCATTTATGATGTCATACAATATCACCAGTTGAAAGTGGCTAATGAAGTAGGCCTACTATAATATTTCCGAGTGATACAAATTGCTTCGAGGTCACCAGCTTAGATTACACCCAAGCAAATATTGTTAAGGTTATAAAAGGCACCTTATTGTTTTGTATTTAATTAAGTAAATAAATCGGTTATTTGTTCACAGTGAATAACAATGACAAACAATAATTATAGTGCTTAACAATTCTATAACGGCATTTATATCATGGAAAAATCTGACTGAGGATTAGGAAATGAGAAAAAGAATTATACAGATCAATTGTTAAGAAATACGCTCGTTTATGAGAGGCTAATGGTATGCTAAAATGGGACACAGCATGAAAGATGAAAACTAGTGATTACAGAAATTATGCATGTACGTTATGATACAACCAATACAGTATGTAACACGCTGATTATGAATAAACAGAATAAATGATGCAGCCTAAGAATTATGAAAATTAGTGACGTGCGTTTATGGTGCTCTTTAGGTCACGTACGTATTACACTGCTTATGTAGGCCATAGTTACGCAGTAATGGCATACTAAACAAGATGCTGTAGCCTAATGATAATTGGGAGAAATACTTTGACAATAATTATACGAATATCATTTATATAAAGGCAACTATATGATGCTAAGTGTTTACATATAAATGGGATATAGAAACAAGATGCTGTGGGGCCTAATGATAATTAGAAGGGATGTACTAAATTGGTACACCGTAAATGAATTAGGCCTTCAGTAAGAGAATACTTAAATCTATCACATAAATAAACGGATGTAAAGTATTTATAGATGATATGAATGAACACAATAGCAGGATACTACACGGAATTATGGTAATGGAACAGCACTCAGATTAGGACATCGGCCTAACGCGTTTCAACGAGAGTCAGTATGACCGAATTATAAAACACTGCGTTTATAGCCTATTCTTCTGCGGTTCACTGGGTAGGCTTTACTTTATTGTTTTTCAGAAAAGAGGCTAGGCTTACCAGTAAGAGGGTGATACCTCTAGGTTGACGAGTTGCTTGGAGGTTGGCATGTTGAACTTGTAGGCTCAAGGTGTCGTTGACCGTCCGATTGAAGTTTGTTCCGTAAGTCAAGGTCTTCACTGTGAAGTGTTGATGGGCCTAATGGATTCTCGTTGACGGCCGTTTTTCGTAAAGCGGTGAAAGCTGAACCGATATGAAGTGATTTGGGTTTGTAGCTTCGTCGTCGAGTCACGTAATGTGTTCACCTTGAGGATGTTTTCTCGTAGCGTGTTGAGCTTTGCCGGTGCTCTCGAGGGTGATTGTTAACCAGTTGAGGTGTGGTGAAAAAGGCCAATGAAAACGACTACAGCGGGAAAGACTTAGCTACTTCGAGTGATGATGCGTTCTTGGGTGAAAAATGTTGAAGTGGGCCTTGAAGGGAGCCGGCTAAAGCTGAGGCTCTAACGGCGTGTAGGATGAACTTGCGAGGTGAACGCACGAAAGGAGTGAGAGCGAATATGAGCTGACTGCGCCTTTTATTACCTTAGGAACATTCGAATTCCGCGGTTCGAGGCTAGCGTCATTGTTTTTCTTTTATTGCTTGAAACCGTGTGTCTTCCGAGTTTATTCCTTGACACCACATGTGTCTTCTAAGAATGTTTGAGAAATGGCGGTGAAAAGAATTCCTATGGCTGTTCTTTGTCTGTTTTCTGTCTGTAGTTGTCTGTTCCGCTATATATATATATATATATATATATATATATATATATATATATATATATTGTAGGAGATTTCAGATACTAATCGACCAGGGAAGTATTCCAGGGATGGGAGGAAGTTAGGCAGGAGACGTAGTGGAACTCCCGTTTCTCATGCCACTGTCCTCTTTAGTTGCTTTTTCTGTCTCTCCTCTACCTTGTGACCAGTCCAGCATGCTCTCAAAAATACACTTCTCCCTCTGTTCTTCACTACACGTATATGCATTTTACACACCACACAATCTTTTCAAAATAAAAAAAAATAACATCCTAAGCCTAGGAGACCTTGATTTTGGCTCTCTCCTTCTCATAAAGGGTGAACATTTTTGCGGGCACCCGCCCTTGTTCCCTCGTTTCTAAATTAAAAAAATATATATACAATGTATATATACAGGGTGAGCGAAAAGTCCCTGTGCACCTGGAAGAAGTGTAGTGAACATGTAGCTGCACTTTGTTGGAAGTGGACAGGTGCACAGGGACTTTTCGCTCACCCTGTATATATATATATATATATATATATATATATATTAGTGCTGTACCGATTACAAAATTTAGCTGTTGCCGATGCCGGTTCCATGAAAAACTGCCGATGTTCATACCGATGCCAGTGTCGATGCCGATTCTTTGTTTATATTTTAAAAAATAAATTCCCTTCATAAATTTTACTGATCGAATGTGCAAACTTTCAGTTTTCATCCCTTTCCTTTCAACCTTTCAAATGTTCCGTGCGATGATTCCTCATTTCACGAAGGTCAAACTTGTCGCCCCTCCTCTTGAGTTGGCCTGGTGAAGTAGATAGTTGGTTTCTTGTGCTCTCCACTTCACATAACCACATACGCCCAGCTCATCTGCGATTGTTAATCTGAACCAGGCGTTTTATCTTCTTTTGAAGATATCCAGCACCACACTACTCGTGTTCTTTAGTTCCCTGGGCAGCTGGTTAACACCTTTAAAATATGATCATTGAAAATTATTATTGTTAATTTAAAAACTGTTGTCATGGTGGGGAGGAAGTAAATTAACCGAGGCCCTCTTAATTAACAATACTAATAATTTAAATAAGTATGAAGGTTCTTCTTATGTGGGTAATTTTACAATTAATATTTTAAATGTGTTCCCAGGCTGAAACGGTTTTTGAAGAGTTGCCTCTTTTTCACCAACCTCCCCTCTCGTGTCTTTTTTTCTGGAGTTATGATTTGTTTGAAAGATGTTTGATATGATTATTATATGTATTTTTGCTTTGTTTATTTTACAGTTTTGAGGTTGGCGTTCTGCTGTTAGCCTCTAAACTAATTTTCATACAAATACTATAAAATAAAGAAAATGTCTTTCACTAATTGGAGAATAAACAGTGAACATAAATAGTAAACATGAAGTGATATACAGATTATTGTAAATCCGATTTGGTTATAAATTCTTTATTTTCTACATGCATTTTCTAAAACCCAGATACCATTCGCCATGGGTAGGTACACCATTTGAAATGAGAAGCAGAAACATTCAAATCAAACGCGTGCACAAAAACATAAGGATTGCCACCGGAAATAAGGTTTCGGAAATCCAGTGTTACGGTACGTACCTGTTATGATATGTGGTGTCGGTACAGTCTCCATTTACACACCTCATAAAACGCTAAATTCTTTTTTTTTTGGTACTTTTGTGCTGGATTTATATCAAATCAACATTCATTCACACATTTAAAATTATATCCCTCCAATTTTTACATCTTTCTCTATTTCCTGCACTTAGACACTCACTATTAGCCAACCTTTTACAATTCTGTTATTATGAATTCTCTCTACATAGCCACACCAACGTCACATACTTTCATCTGTTCTCACATCCAGTGACGTTTTCACTTTGCACCATTTCCTGACACCAATTTTACACCAAACATACTAAAATTATTCATCTCAGCTGCTCTTATTTTCGAAAGCGGACTATAATCACAACAAGCGCATAACATTCATACATCAGGCCTGGCGCCAAGGCATCTTCCTACAAATCACTTGCAGCATCTACCCTCTGATACTTCACTCTTGCTCCCTGAACTTCACTCCCCTTTCAGCTTTCAATGTATTTCTTGTAACTTTTCTTTCAGTGAAACACCAAATATTTAAATTCTTTTGCAATTTCTAGTATTTCTCTATCTGCTCTGTTGGCTACCTCCCAACAACAAGAACCTACTATCATTTATATTAATTTTCGATAATCTCCTTCACAAATATCAAGAGAACTTGTCATTGCTCCTGAATTCACTCTCAGATTCGCCCAGAAGCACATCATCATTAGTATAATCAGATGTGACAGCGACCACTCATTCTCTTTCAAATTCAGGTTTACTTCTCTTCCAACTTGCTTGTTTTCGTCTCACGCATTACCCCATCACGCAACCTGTCGTGTTCATATTAATACAGATGCAGTCACTCAACTCACAACTCACTTTAACTATTACATACTCAATACTAACTAAATAAATACAACTCAACAGCTTATCACTGACACCATACATTCTGAGCACTTGCCACTTATCACTTTCTAATTAACTCTCACTGAATCCATAAATGCCATGGGTGCTCTTTCCTTACCAATTGGTTTCACGATCAGCAGTCATACTGTAAACAGTTGACTCCGAGTTGAGCATTGCAACATTTGTGTTAAAGTCGTCTTATCTTATATTTCTCTTTATTCAATCCATCTATTTTACAGTGAACAGACTTACATATACTTCTCTACCCTTCGACCTCTCTATTCGAAGGATCATAAAAAATTATTACAAGGGAATATTACTTGAATTTTTGCAAATTTAATATTTTCGTTTTTATCTCTTACATGGTTCACATCGTTGTCGTTAGGTTTTTTGAAAGTTTTAATACACAAAATAAAATTATTATACAAGAGTTGAGCTTTAGTATTAACAGACTCCATTTCACACACTTAAACTTAATAACTTTCTTATCCCTTCTTGTTTTTAAACGGAATGGAAACAGAATGAAAGTTATATCGATAAACATCTCTTTTCATGGCGGGTGCATCACTTTAATTAGCATCCATTTTCTCTTGTTCGACGAATTTTAACAGACCCTAAATTTTATTGTAGAATATTTTGTATAAATTGTAATTATTATTACTACAAATCAAAGGATTTATGAAAACTTTCCACATTTTCCTACTTTAACCATTTCACCTTGTGTGGCCGGTATACGGCCCAAACTTTCGAACCGTATAAGGTCCACCCGCAGTAAAAAGTTTAATATTTTTTTATTTATAACACAAATACATTTATAAATATGGTTTTTACAAAAAATAATTTTAAGAAATCCAGAATAATGTTTACAATCCATTGCATTTACCTAAAATAGCTTCCCTATTTATTCCTTCCTTTTCTTAATCACTTAATTGCACGAACAGGTGTGGCGTGCAGTTTTGTGAGTACAATAATACATTAATCTCAATAATTAACAGGGTGCATATTCACACACACACACACACACAGGGTGTTTCAGGAGGAAAGGTCAATACTTCGGGAGGTGAGAGTATCGGTCATTGTGAGAAAAAAAGTTCATATGAACATGTGTCTAATTCTGAATGGTTACGGAGATAGAGCTGTTTGAATCTAATGCGCGCGCAGCTCTTCCTCCCCCCGCGGTGGTCCCATTCAATGGCCACCAAGGTCTCCAGACCTCTCTCCGTTAGATTATTGTTTGTGGGGGTGGATGAAAAGTCAAGTTTACAAAAGAAAGGTGGATACACGAGACGAATTGCTCGCGCGCATTTTGGATGCAGCTGCCCGCATAAAGGAACGTCAAGATCAACTCAGAAGAACAACACGCGATCTTCGGACACGAGTTGCAAAGTGCATTGAGGTTGACGGTGGGATTTTCGAAAACATATTTTAAACTGCAACAAATTTGTCATTTCTGTATCTGATACCATACAAAATCCCAATGTTTAAACATTAAATGTTAGAAACAGTAATTGGTTTCTCTTTCTTGTTACCATCAACAATGCTTTTGTATTGTAGATTCAAACAGCTCTATCTCCGTAACCATTCAGAAATAGACACATGTTCATATGAACTTTTTTCTCACAATGACCGATACTATTACCTCCGGAAGTATTGACCTTTCCTCCTGAAACACCCTGTATATATTGTATATATATATATATATATATATATATATTAGTGTCATTTTTCATAGCGCTGCGGTTGCGGTTGCGGAGCTTACAAATAGAGCTCCGCGCGGTTGCGGTTGTGGTTGCAGCTATGTACCCTATAACATCATAATACAGAGTGTCCGAGAATTATCTGTACAAGTTTTGGCTGTTATTAAAAGTCAACCATGAAGTGTAGAAATTCCAGTTTATCCCATTTTACAGAGAATCTCATTAAGTTTTTTCTGATACCAAGTTTTGACAAGTTTTTTAGAAATTCCAGTGTGTCCGAACATTATCTGTACAATTTCATCTTTTAATAAAATTCTTGATAACACACGTAACATTCTTAAACAAGATTATTTAGAATCTGTATTTTCAAAAGTTTCTTTTATTAAAGTAACGTTGTTACAAACATTCGATATGCGCACCATCAGTGATTCGCAAAACATCCAATCGATAATCCAAATGTTGCCATGTACGCTGCAGCATATCCACATCAATTCGCTCAATAGCAGCTGTGATTCTTGCTTTTAAATCATCAATGTCTGTCACCCGCGTACAAAAAAGAAAAAACTTGTTAAAACTTATCATAAAAAACTTAATGATTTTCTCTGTAAAATGGGATAACACTGGAATTTCTACACTTCATGGTTGACTTTTAATAACAGCCAAAACTTGTACAGATAATTCTCGGACACCCGGTATTACCTAAGAATAAAAAAACAATAAAATATCGCGTTTTAGCGACACTTTTCACAGTCTACAATATAATGCCTATAATCTAAACTGTAAAAAGTGTTTCCAGGATGCGGGACGAGAACCCAACGCGTTTTGCATCCCACCAACCACTTTCCCCAACCACCACCCATTCGAAAGTAGTGTATTTAATTATAATATATATACTATATCTACAATATTTAATCCTTATATTTAAAATGAATTGCTGGGAGACTGTATTTCAAAAATAAAAGTTTTTCAGCTTTGTCCCCCTTCAGCCTATTCCTTTTTTCATCGTAGATGATCCCTGCTCCACTAAATAATTGTTCACTAGGAACACTTAAGGTAGGACATCCAAGGTATGTCCAAGCCAGTTTGCTCAAATTTTTTTATTTCTTTTGATTTGACCTCCACCGAGCCAAAGCATCATCTTCGTGTCCAATCCTTTTCTCTTTGTGATATTTCTCGATCATTTTTTGCGAGTCTCTGCTTGACTCAGTTTTGGTCTCGCCATCACTACTGGAAGCCAATAGAGCACTCAATGAGTCCATTATTGTTATTGATTTACTAGTAGAAGCTGATGCCTTTGCCTAAATCAATCAGTGGTTTCTTTGCCGGTGGTTCACTGGCTGTCTCCGAGTCCGATGATGTTTGAGTCTTGTCCATTTCATCACAAACATATCCCAATTTTTCCTGAACACCTTTTGTACGTGAAGCGCAAAAAAATTTGTTTTGTACCTTGGATCCAAATAGATAGCGAAAGAATACATGTCATTTGCTTCTAGGCCATCAAATCTCCTTGCTAGTTCTGTGCGCATTATCTCCTTCATTGTTTTGATTACACGATCAGATTCAGAATCACCACTTTCGAGGTTGCAGCACATTTTTAAAGGAAACGATGGGGAGAATAACCTCAGATATTGGAAGTGGTGGAACTACTAATCTTTTTGTGATCTCATCAAATGGTTCCAGCACAACCACACAGTTTGACAAGCGAGTGAAGTCGACGATAGTGAGTTGTTGCATTTTGGAGTTAGCAGCGCTATATAGACTCAGTGGTTCCTTCAACTTCAGTGTTCTCTGAATCATGTGATAAGTACTGTTCCACCGTGTGGCGACATCATGAATGATGTAAGTTCAGGTTGATCTAGCGTTTCTGTTTTTTTTAACTCATCCTGCGCCATCATATAATGGTTGAAATGAGTAGCGATGGGTCGAAGTTTAGCTAACAAGTCACGGACAGATTTTTGTGAGGACAATCCACTTTTGATTACAAGTTGCAGTTTATGGACAGTGCAATCGATATTATGGACGCCAGTGAGAAACAAAGCTTTTATCATGTTTGCTCCTGAGTCGCGCATTATACAGTACAATGGATGGATGAATGGGCAATATCCCACTTCTGAAGCATCTGCTCAAATTTTTCTCACAAGTATTCTCCAGTGTGGCGATCTTCAAGTGGCATTACGTTGAGCACTAAATTGGTTCTCTTGTAGTCTTGATTCACTGCATGGCATGTCAAAGAGAGTAAAGACACTCCAGCAGACGTGTCTGACCATTCATCCGTTGTCAATGATACTTTCGAATCTTTTAGAGCAGGGGTGGCCAAAACGTCGATCGCCATCTACCAATAGATCGCAGAGCAATTTTTAGTAGATCGCAGAATGACCAGTAGCTTAGCCTAGCAAAAGAGACCTTACATTTCACAATACTAACGAGCACACGACCCGACCGCTACTACCAAAAATTAACGTTCTTTATGTTATCACCTCCATTATCGGTAGCAACATTTATTTGTTTTATCTTTGTGTTTACCAGTCATTTAACAAAAAATAACTAAGTTTAACTTTAATAATTCTGAGAGATATTTAAGTAACGTCACAGAAAATGATACCGCTAACTTTAATTTCTTCCAAAATTTCATACCGCGGTAAGCTGGGCTGTTATGAGCATGTGTCACTTAAGTGACGGGTCAGTCATTTGGAATAATCGGTGGTGAAGGTCAGTCTCCAGTCCAATTGCATTAACACCGTTAAAATGAGTGCTGGACCAAGTGCCAAAAAACAAAATACTTACAACTTTCACAATGAGTGGGAGACGGCATATTTTTTTACGATGTAAAATTCCAAATGTGCGTCATTAATTTGCCATGCGTGTGTCGCTTTCGTCAAAAAGGGGGAATTTAGAGAGGCATTTTAAAACTTTTCACAAGCGGTATGACATTGATTTCCCAGCTGAAAGTGAACTACGTAAGAGAAAAGTCAATGAACTTAAGTCTCAATTTAGTGCTCAGCAGCCTATCTTTACAGGGCCTAGCACAAAATCGAAGCAGCAAGATTGCGTCATTTCGGGTGAACCGTGTATTTGCGAAACACAAGAAACCTTTTCAGGATGGAGAAATATTCAAAGAAGCATTTACAGAGGCAGCAGAGTCGTTGTTTCAGAATTTCAGTAATAAATCGGAAATATTTCTGCTATTAACCAGCTTCAGCTATCCAGAAACATTGTGATGCGTCGTTGTGAAGTAATGGATGAGAATTTGGTGGAACAACTGAAGAAAGACATACATGACTGCGTGTTCCTTTCACTTCAGTTTGATGACTCGACAGATGTGATCGACACATCACAGTTATGCATTTTTATTAGAATCGTGTTTAAAGATATGACTGCCAAAGAAGACTGCTTAAAATCCTACCCACTTCAAAAGCTTGTGAGCATGACTGACGGATCACCTGCTAAGTGGCCGCTCCAATGGGTTCATCGTCCTGTGCAAAAGTGACAAAAGGTTTCCAAACTTCTTTAATTATCACTGCATAATTCACCAACAAGCATTGTGTGGTAAACTGTTGAATATTAAAGAAATTATGGATATTTCCCATAAGATTGTGTGTTCTATTCGGGCGAGAAGTCTACAAAGGCGTCTCTTCCGGTCTCAGCTAGAAGAAAATAAAGCAGAACACACTGACTTTTTGTTGCACACTGATGTCAGGTGGCTAAGTAGAGGTAAATTCCTGCAGAGGTTTAGGGATCTCTTACCTGAAATTAAAGACTTTCTGAAGTTAAAAGAAACATATTACAAAGAGTTGGAAGACGAAGTGTGGCTGTTAGATTTAGCTTTTTTGACTGACACCACTGTTTTCTAAATCAGCTAAACTTATAGTTGCAAGGTAAAAACAAAACTATTGTTGAAATGATTACCTCAGTGAATGCTTTTAAACAAAATCTAGAACTGGTATCCTCACAGCTGCAGCGACACCAACTGCGGAACTTCAAAAACGATGTCAGAGCTGGAAAGTCAGGGGAAAGAGTGTGACCAGTTTGACAGTGTTCGAAACGTTGGACAGTTGCAGAATGTTATTATAGACTTCAACAGACGGTTCCAAGACTTAGCAACACTAGAACCTGTAGCAACATTCATGTGCTTCCCATTTGTTGCAAACTTTGACATTGATAATATTGCATAAAAATTGGCCTTATTGTTTAATATGAATATATCTGCAATCGAGAATGAAATTTTGACTCTGAGAAACGACATTCAAATGAAATCCAGGTCTTCAGAAGGAAACTTTTGGCACCTACTTCTTGAAGAAAAGTATCCGAATGTCAGAAAAAGTGCCATGGACTTGACAGCATTTTTTGGATCAACCTACCTTTGTGAGTCAACGTTCTCACACATGAATATCATCAAATCAAAATACCGAGCCACTCTGACAGATGATCACCTGGATGCTTGTTTGGCTAGCAATCAGCAGCTACAATCCGGACTACACACGGCTTGCTGATGCCATGCAATGCAAATCATCATCATATTCACTGGAAAGGAGGAGAGAGAGATACACCATTACAGCATTTACACTTGGAAAATAATGGAGAACCTAGTCCCTAATCTTACTCTGAACCCTGTAACTCCCAAAACAACAGTGGAAAGTAGAAAAGGAAGACTGTGTCGTGTTCCCAAATTAAAGGCTAGACAGGGAACATCCTTAACCCTGAAAGAAAATAGTTTTGTTGTGAGAGTACCAAAACTCTTTAATCAGCTGCCCAAAGACCTAAGGAACACGAAGTGGTGTTGCAGTGGACATCTTCAAAAAAACCAACTCACTAATTCACCAGGTCAACTCGAGAGGAGGGGCGACAAGCTTGACCTTCGTGAAATGAGGAATCATCGCGCGGAACATTTGAAAGGTTGAAAGGAAAGGTATATATATATATATATATATATATATATATATATATATATATACAGTGTATGTGTATATATATATATATATATATGGGTCACCTGAAGATTATCCCCCCCCAGACCCATCCACCTGAAGATCTTCCCCTCCCCAACTCTACCTGGGGAAGATTTTCAGGTGATCCGAATATTATAACAATATCAAAGGTCTTCAGGCAGACGAATGGTGTTCATGCGGACTTTTTGAAAAGAAGACAACAGATGCGGAGCACAAGAAACAAATTCTCAAAAACATTAAGCCAGGCCTAGAGGTGGACGCGCCCCACGGACGGGCTTGAGACCAAAACCATGAAACTCGATCCAGTCGTTAACGAGTAATAACGCTCGCTAACTTTAATAAATTTGTTTATCTCAAAACTTGTTTTTCGGGCGTATGCCCTTTCTATTCTATACGCCTCGTATACAGTATACGCTATACACGGACTTTTTTATTGCTTAACTCTTCCCCTAGTCTAGATTAGCGCCATATCCTGTGCGTTTGTTCAGTTCCACAGATCTCCTGAGATTAAATCGCGAACTGACCTACTTGTAGTGCTAACCCTGATACAGGGTTAGCATAAAAGTATGCACTACCTGTAGACGTAGCTACTTTATTCGACCCCTTTAATCGGAATATTCAACTCTATTTTCTATAAACTCATTGGACTTGCGAAGCCGTCAAAACGCGATATTCACACCTTCCCCAATGTACAAGGTGTTCGAAAAATCCTGTCACCCCCCTACAAAATGGTCATACTGTAATACCAATTTTATTTTTGTGTGATTAATTGAATTTATATGTGGTAGGTATAATTTAAGAAACAAGTCACCAGCAATAATTACTTTAATTACAGTAAATACAGTTACTAATTACAGTTACTAATCAAGAATATCCGTGTGCGCACCATCATTTTTGTAACAAAGGATTATGCGCCTCCATGTGCGGTGTGAGAATCGACGCAGCGTTGCTGGAGTGATTGCACCAAATGCATCTCCAGCACTGTGTTTCAGTTCCTCTGTTGTATGGTAACGCACCAGTGATACGTTCTGCACACTGGTCAGAAAACATCACTGTTGCACGTGCAGGAATTGTTGGAAAAACGGTCAAAAACCGTTCACAGGCTTCATATCGTTTCTGCATGTCTGTATCGCTTAATTCATTAACAAATGACGGACAGTATGGTTTCATGCCGAGATCTTTTGTCATGTGATATCTCATTGTGGACATGCGGAATGCAAGTTCTTGTAATCGTTTCCCAAGTGATTTTTTTCGGTGAACGAGACACCGGTGCAATCACACTTTCACACCGTTCTGCTCGCGTTGTTGGTCTTCCCGACCCTAGTCTGTGCTTGATGGAGCCAGTTTCAAACATCATTTTCTCCCAGCGTAATACCGTCTTGTTTGGTGGTGCTGCCTTATTGAATCTTGTTTTGAAATCATTCTGGATATCATGCATCGTTTTGCCAGTATGTGACCTTTCATGAGCACATGTGCTCATCAGTACCATTTCCTCCAGAGTGTAAATGAACTTGTCTGCCATTGTTCACACAACTCTAATACCTGGAAAAAAAAATAAATGCCTATGAATCACATATAAATTCAATTAATCACAAAAATAAAATTGGTATTACAATATGTAAACTTTGTAGGGGGTGACGGGACTTTTCGAACACCCTGTACAAAGGCAAGTTAGGATAACGTACGGCTTCGACAATTAATTTTATACAAATAGTTTCCCAAGTTAAACTTCAAATTTTAATAATTTCTACTAAATAATCTCAAATAAAGGAAGCCCATCCACAAATATATACTACGTTCCAAATTATTAAGCAGATTGCATTTTCTCCAATGTTTTGAAGTTTTTCACCGATTTCAATGAAATTTATAGCAAATAATTACTATATATAGAAGCACTGATGGTATTCATTTCGATAAAATATTTTGATAATTAAAATAATTATCTCTTTTTACTGAAAAATATGTAAAATATGATGTTTCGAATTATTAAGCAAGTATTCTATTTACAGATCTAAATGGTGAAAATGGGTAAGAAGAAGGATTTAACACCAACTGAGAAAAGAAAAATAGTCAAGTTGCTCGCTGAAAATAAAAACCTATTGAAATTGCGGAGCAGCTTGGCAGGGCTTATCGAACTGTAAACAAGTTTGTAGCGGAGGGTACCAAACTGAGGCAGCGAAGTGATAAAGGAGCTATAAGAAAAGTGACAAGGCGGCAGATATCTGTAATCAAGCGCAAAGTTGCAAAGCATCCATTGTCCTCAAGTAAAGAGATTTTTGAGCAGGCTGGCATACCTAATTTACCAAGAACATCAATACAACACTCAAGACATTTAATCAGATCATCAATAATGCAAACAAATACATACCCAAGGGCAACATTAGGAAATACAACCCAAATTACACTAGAGAAATAGCCCACCTCATAAGACAACGTAACAACCTCAAATATAACACACAAACACCACACACAGAAGCCATAAAACAGCAGATACAACAGCTCAACACAGAAATAAACAACAAACTCAAAGAAAAACAAACAGAAACATTCAGGGAATTCATATTAACACTAAACCACTCCACAGATACATCCAGGCTATACAAGACTATAAACAGCATTACCCACTCTAACAGCGGCATTCACACCTCACACGCGGCTATCTGTCGCAGCCAAAATAATATCCCAACATATACACAACAAGCTAACATTCTAGTTAATCACTACGCAAAGATAAGTCACTTAAACAGAGACAACAACCAGAAACACGCAGACAGACAAACAGCCAGACACAAGAAAACCTACAGACTCGACACGACCATTACACCCTTCAATACAGACCAGACCACCAAGATCATCAAAAACATTAAGAATTCGAAGGCTACTGGACCAGACAACATATTAGTCCAGGCAATCTAGAGCAAAAATAGCTTCAACCTGGGCAAAATTGCTTCAGAAGCTTTCTAAACTGTTTCCAGCTCAGGAACCATTGCAGAATAACATATCCAAAATCCGACAAAATTGGACCCCGGGAACACCCCCAAAAATGAAATTCAAAATGGCGGACTGGCAGTTTCCTACGAAATACAATAAATTTTAATTTCGCTTTGTAGAGAGAGTTATGACGTTTTTCTTGATCAGTAAAATGTTTTAAAACACATTTTCATTTCTAAATTAACCTATATGACACTAAAAATTGTATTAGGCGGCTAGTATTAAACTATGACGTCACGTAATGTAAATAAAATATACTGTATGGAGTGTATGTGAGAATGGACATTGCTACATCTTTATAAACTTATATTATATACAACTCTTTAATTCCTACTACCCACTATCAAATCTGCATATTTGTGGAAAGAATGTGATATAGATATAGAGCTACAGAAGATTTTCCTAGTAGAAGCTGCTGCAAAAATAATCAGAAGTGATATCAAGTCTGTCGACTCGCCTAGAAAAGATGTGTATCCATCTCCAAATGACATCACTGCAGAAAGTGCTCTTGATTACATTCCCAACAGTCTGAAATTGCTATTATCAAAAGCATTTGCGGGACAGGATGCTTCAAGAAAAATAGGTGCAATTGGGCAGAGTATTATGCAAGCAACCCGTCCTAGAGGATTACTATGTCCACTAGGGTGTACCATTTTTGGGTCATTTTCAAAAAGTCAAGGTCCAGGAGTCTAATGTTGTGCCAAATGATGTCCTAAACACGAATTTAACAAGCATTTTCTAATCCAACAAATTTTGAATCCCCCCCCACCCCCCTTGAAATTTGCCCATCCCCTTTTCCTAAAAAACCCATATATCTAAAAAACTATCAACTTTATCGAAAAATGTTATAGAATAAAAATGATTTAGAATCAAACGTTCTATTAGAAAAGTTCATAAGAGAAATTTACGTAATTTTGAAAATTTTCATTTTCTTTTGTCCAAGAGCACCTTATTGTATTAATATAAATAAGGTGCTTAAGTTACATTATTTATGAGTATATTGTGAGTATAATCCAAATTTAAAAATCCTTTTTTACATTGAATTTTAATAAACAAGCATTGTTTTTACTCTTATTGTTCTTTTCAGACTGCTTTATTTGAAAATAAATAAAAAAATGAGTCAAACAGCTACAAAACAGCATGACTTTATTCTTGGTCGCTTGCAGGCTGATATTATGAGTTCATCTAAAATTGTTTTACCATCCAATAAAGATGCTCTAAGCCATTTTATTTATTTACGGAGAATGCAGTAAAGGGTCCAAAAGTTACAAAAGATTCTACTGTTAATGAAGTTCTACAGAAGCTACTAATAATATGGCAAAAAGCATGCATTCCTACTATAGATATTAGTAAAAACCCTAAAGGCAGGAAGATGCTGTTAAATCTAGAAGAAATGCATAATAATTTAATCAAGCACAAAAAAGAGCAAGCTTTGAAAATGAACTCTCTAATTTCATGAAAATTATGGATTCCCTTTTTGACATCTCTTCTCAAAATGCCATTGAATTAATCCAAAAAGACCGCATGAGAACTGAGCCTCAGAAAGCATATGATATTTCATTCTTAGAAGATCAAAGAACAAAACGAGAAACATGTTTAGGCTTGCTAGATGCAGATTATGCATCAAAAGTACAGCGCAAGTACATTAGATTAGAGAAAGAGAAGAAACGCAAAGAGAAACATAAATCAGTGAAGCAAGTGAGTGCTACAGCCAGAACATCAGAGACCCTTCTTTCTAACATGACCAGTTCTGAGACAGACAGCTATGAAGAGTTTCCGACAGAACCTACAGCAGGACCTTCAAATGCTTCCAGCCCCAAAAATATTCTTGCCTCGCCATTGGTTTCCTCCACTGCAGAGAGACTTAATCTCTCTATTGGACAATGGACTGTTTTTGCTGCTGCAGTAGCCATTAGGTGTGGCAAGGATATTGAAAAACTGTCTCTCTCCAGGACCACATCTGCAAGAGCCGCTCGAAAGACAAGAAAACGAAAATATGAAACTTGCATCAAGGATTTTACTCCTCCTGATCACTGCCTAGTACATTGGGATAGCAAGCTGCTTACTAAATCATGTTCAGAACAAGAAGACCGCCTTGCAATACTTGTTACTGGATACCCAAATGTAGAAAAACTTTTATCAGTTTCTATAATAGATGATTCCACTGGATTGTCTCAAGCCACTTCTCTATTTCAAAGTATTGAAAAATGGAACTTGAAGCAAAATGTCTTTGGAGTATCATTTGATACCACTGCATCCAATTCAGGATGGATGAAAGGTTCCTGTAAGTACTTGAAGAACTTTTGCAAAAGAAATTGATTGGTTAGCATGCCGCCATCATGTGGCTGAGAGAGTTTTGTGTGCTGTGTATGAAACCATTTTTGGCCCAAGTAAATCTCCTGAGTTTGAGTTATTCAAAGAATTTCGCGAGTCTAAATGGAAGAAAATTAATACAAAATCTACATACAATGTTCTTGATGTTAAATCAAGGTATCAAAGAGGCCTAAAGGAAAAATGTGTAGAATTTATGACCCAATGTTAAGAAAATCTGACTGCTTTCCATGTGATGACTATAAGGAAGTTGCTGAAACAACTTTAATGCTTTTAGGAGAGGTTTCCAGAGAAAACAGTCATTGGCGGAAACCTGGTGCAATGCACCGTGCCAGGTGGATGGCAATGATTTTGTATACAAATAAAATGTATGCTTTTGCCCACCAAGCATCATATGATGAATCATTGATTAAGAAATTAAAGAGAATGTGTCTATTTAATGCATTAATTTATGGAAAATACTGGCTTTTATGTTCTAATTCACTAGATAGTCCAGCTAATGATCTGAAGTTTTATCATGATTTGGTGAATTACAAGAAGGAAGATAGGGAAGTTGCAAATGCTGCTTTGAAATCTTTTGCCAATCATTACTGGTATTTGACGGAGGAAGTGGTCCCTTTGAGTTTCTTTGGATCGCTAAGTAATGATGAAAAAGATAAGATCGCAAAATCCTTAAACAAATATCCAGTTCCAGAAAATTATGTATGTGGGCAACCTGTTTTCCCCATTTTAAAAGAAGACACAAAGCTTCATCAGCTAGTAGGTCCAATTTCATGGCATTTATTTCAATGCTGTGGGTCAAAACCAGACTCATGGATAAAGAAACCAGCATCAACATGGGAAGAGGTCGATGACTACAACAAACTAAAAAACATTCTTTCATCTATTAGAGTAGTCAATGATACCGCTGAAAGAGGAATCAAGCTGGTTCAAGACTTTCGTGACAAATGTCAAAATGAAGAAGAATTTCAAGGTCTTTTGCAAATTGTGGAAGAGAATAGAAGACTAATTCCTGATCCTAGTAAAGAGACTCTTAAAAGAATGAAGCTCAGTAAAGAATAGTTCATTAACAGATAGATTAGGTATTTTTATTTGCAGAGATTGTTTTAATTTAGAAGAGGCTGATTTTTTTTTGTTATTAAATATACCATAAATTGTCTTTCTTATTTTTATGTTTAAAAGCTCTTATATCAATGATTCTAATTAGGAAACTTGTTTCTTTTTATTTTTTTTGAGGAAAGTGTTGAATAAAGGAAAAAAAAAACGTGGGACCTCACAACTATAGATAAAGTGTTAATTTTTAGCTTTATTTTATATATATATAGTTTTGAGGTTGTCCTCACTTTTGTATAGGCTAGTTTAATAAAAACTAATTATGATTGCATTATAACTAGCAAATACAAAGTCCATCGCCGCGAAGCTGCATTGGGGGTGATGCTTCAAAGTGGCGGTAACACCTTATTTAAGAGAGGCACTGCAAGCAAAAAAAATTTTTAATTTAAATTTTTAAAAATAAATGAAAATTTTCAAAATTAATAAAATTTCTATTTGATGACTTTATCTAATAGAACTTTTGATTCTAAATCATTTTTATCTATAACATCTTTCGATAAAGTTGATTAGTGTTAGATATATGGGGTTTCTAGGAAAAGGGGTGCGCAAAATTTCAAGGGGGGGTGGGGGGTATTCAAAATTTGTCGATTAGAAAATGCCTGTAAAATTCGTGTTTAGGACTCATTTGGCACAACATTAGACTTCTGGACCTTTGACTTTTGAAAATGACCCAAAAATGGTACACCCTAATGTCCACTACGATCGGTTTGTCGGTTCAGCTACACCACAACTTTAGGTCAAGGTACCTTATTGACGTTCTCCATCAGCTGGGTTACTGTTCGTCATATGCAGAAGTAACAAGATTCGAAAGAAACGCGGCACTGACAAGTGGGTCTGGCTCTTTTACTGTTGATGAAAACACTGCAGTCCTTCTAGCAGCAGATAACGTCGATCATGATGTCCGCACTTTGGATGGGAAGAACACCTTTCATGGAATGGGTATGATTGCCGCAATAACTCCGAAGATCAAGATCCACCCTTCTATTCACAGGCGTAATGTTGGTGACAATGACATTAAGAAGATTGCAACCGTTGACATTAGGGAATATAGACACGCGAGAAGCATGTTGAGGGACATCTCATTCCGCGAACTTCCAGTACCCACTGCCACCATAGTCGACTTAGTCTTCTCTGGCAGATATCTTCAGCAGAAAGATCAGGTCCAAGTTGGTCCAGAACAATGCAGGCAATTCACGGTGGATCAAGTGTCTCACATCCAGGTGTGGCATCGATCATGTTCCTTCCCATCATAGATATGTCGCCAACTGAATGACCTGCATATTTTCGACATTACTATATTTGAGCAAGATAGCACGCGATCAAAAAGTCCCATGCATTACTACCTTTGATCAGCCTTTGTTCTGGAAAGCTTCCCAAATCATCAATGAACGAGAGACCTGCAGACATTGTTTTAATGCTGGGATCATTTCACACTCTGATGAATCTTTTGGGAGCAGTCGGTACTCTTATGAATGGTTCAGGATTGTCTGAAGTACTTCCAGAAATATACGGACCAAATGCTGTGCAACACATGATGTCTAGAAAAGCTGTTTCAAGAGCGATACGTGGTCATATGATAGTAGATGCAGCTCTTAGTACCTTACTAGTCGCAGACATTTTCCCTCGTAATGAAGAGGAATCCTCATGACCTCCATAAGGAAGCTTGTGACCTGCTCGACGATGTTATGACCACCAAACAATCAGTTGAGGATGTGGAATCTTCGAATGCATTGTCTCAGATTGCTACCACTTTGGATGCGAAGAAACTGACCTACAATCTACTTCGCAAAACAAGTCAACTCTGGTTGGAATATCAGCGAATGATCAACATTGCACGTTCCTTGATAACAGCAGACAGAACCGGCTCGTGGGATTTGCACTTGCAAGCTATGCTGGAGACCATCCCCATAATTGCAGCAGCCGGACATCACAATTACCTGAAATCGATATACCTGTACCTGCAGAAAATGTTAAGTTTGCCTTCTGAAAATCCAGCCGTTAACAAAATGTTCCAGGAAGGTAAGTTTGTGGTAAGAAAGCGACAGATTATGGGCCGGACTCAGCACAGACCTGGTGATAGAACAAGTACTAATGCGTTCCCTGAAAAGCAGAGGCGGACTGACACGCGGAAGTGGATTTACAGACATCCAAAGGCAACGTGGCTCTTTCTATGCCTCTGTGTTCCACTATAACTTAGCAATGCAGGAATACCAGAGTTTTGTTGGAAGTAGTGAACAGCACAAGGAAATGAGGGGAAGTAGACAAATCAGGGACAGTAATGACATGAAGAAAGTACTCGAACGTCTGGAATCCTTATCCCCATTCCATTCTACCTCGGGTCTCTGCAACATTGTAACAGGGCTAACTGCTGATCCTGGAGTTAACGTTCAACAATTGCATTCAATCGGTACGAACATTGTCATAAAAATGATTGGGAAACAAGCCTTTACATATTCTGCCAAAAGATCTGACAAAGTGAAACAATAGGATCTGCTTCTGCCGTGTGATCACTGATGCTTCAGATATAGAAGTAGATCCTGCACTACTGTTTCAGAGAATGATGACTGTTGCCACTGGCGGAGACATGAATCTTGAAGATGTCATGTGTTACGAACTGTGTGCATATCCTCCTGCATTGTTCGAATCACGAAGTATCTTGAGGAAACCCATAAGTCTCAGCTAGCTCATGCAATAATCAAATACACTGACACTTTACGCATGGAAGAAGTTCAAGAAATTCAGTGCACAGACCAGTACGTATTGGATGGTGGATCTCTACTACATCGTGTTTCCTGGCGTCAAGATGAAACATATGACAGCATCGCCAACTCATATGCCGATTTCACTCTGAAACATATGGAAAGCAATCATTGTTTTTGATGGCTACAGCAGCTCTCCTACGATCAAGGACATGACCCACAGAAGACGCAGCACCAAGACAAGCAGAAATGTGAATCTCAGTCCAAGCATGAAGTTTGTTGGCCAGAAGGAACACTTCTTGGCTAATGAAAACAACAAGCAAGCATTTATTTCCCTCGTAGGTGAGATGTTGAAGAAGCACGGGTGTACTGTTCACAACGCAGATGGGGATGCTGATGTGGACATCGTTCGTGCAGCAGTTTCCTCATCAGAAAATGCAACTACAACAGTAATAGGGGAAGACACCGACTTGCTGATTCTCCTTCTGTACCATGCCAAGGACAGTGGTTTCAAGTTGTACTATCGCAGCGATATAAGACGGGGACCATCTCCTAATCCTGTGTATGATATTCTCAGCATTCAATCATTGTTAGGCAATGACATCTGCAAGTATCTCCTGTTTGTGCATGCTTTCACGGGCTGTGATAGCACATCCAGAATTTTTTCGATCGGTAAAGCCAAAGCATTCGACACACCGATGAAGGTGGCTGAACTCCGTTCAGTTGCAAATACATTCTGTTCTGATTGTTGCCAACACTCTGACATTGAAGCCGCTGGAAGAAAGGCAATGCTTCTGTTGTATGGCTGCAAAACACTTGAATCCACTAACGCACTACGTCATCGAATGTTAGTTGAAAAGGTAGCTACAGCTAAATCTTTGTTACACCCGAACGTTTGCCACCTACCGATGCATCCACAAAGTACCACAGCTTTCGTACATACTTTCAAATACTAATCTGGAAGTCTACAGAAGAGAAGATCGATGCAGAACAGTGGGGTTGGTATGTAAAATAATTCCTACTACCCTACAGCCTGCGACAAGCCACCAGCTCCAAATTATCTACTCAACATGATCCGCTGCTCCTGCAAGACGAAATGTGCTACTTCAAGATGTGGATGCCAAGCGTAATGGAATGCCCTGTTTCAGCCGCTTGTGGCGAGTGCCAAATCAGTGGTTGCGATAACAACCCAAGTACCGGTAATCTATCCGATGATAGTGATGAAGAGGATTAATTTCTGTATGTTTGTGACCAGGTATCACTTCTTCTGTAATGAACATAACTTGAAACTGGGAAAAAAATAATTGTTGTATTATTGATTATAAAAATCTGTAAAAAGCTATATAACATATTTGCGTAATAACTGGTTGTGTTGTATATTGTTGAATTATTTAAAACATTACAACTGAAAGAAAAAGCATCAAATGAATCTCTAAATAAAAGCGTAAATTATATATATTTTTTTTTTTCGTAGGAAACATCCAGTCCGCCATTTTGAATTTCATTTTTGGGGGTGTTCCCGGGGTCCAATTTTGTCGGATTTGGATATGTTATTCGGCAATGGTTCCTGAGCTGGAAACAGTTTAGAAAGCTTCTGAAGCAATTTTGCCCAGTCAGGTCTAACTACAATTTGCCTGGATATAATCTAACATACATCTTAAACACTTGGGCCCACAAGGAATACTAGCTCTCACAAATATCAGCACATATTCATACCAACACTGTATTATTCCTGACATATGGAAACAAGGCAAAATTATTACACTACTCAAACCAAACAAAAATCCAACAGAACCAGCTTCCTATAGACCCATTACTTTACTATGCACACCTTCCAAAGTAACAGAAAGACTAATCTTACAAATCACCAACCCACACATTCCACTATCGCCTACTCAACATGGATTCAGACCTCACCACTCAACCACGACATTACTCACTAACCTCACGCAGCACATCATGGATGTCATCAACTCCAGACGACCAGCTCAACGTACACTATTAGCAACAATAGACATTAGTAAAGCATTTGATACTATCCCACGCTTACCTCTCATAAACAAAATACTCAACACAAACATGCACAATAACACCAAAAGGTGGCTGAGCAACTATCTTTCAGGAAGATACTCACATGTCACATTTAATGGCAAGTCATCCAAAAACAAGCTTTTTCCAAACGGGGTCCCTCAAGGCTCTGTTCTCTCACCAACACTGTTCAACTTATACATGCATGACATTCCAACACCCATAGATAACAAGCTTACCTTATCATCATAGATGACATCACTCTAACATCCACCCACAACAACATCGACACCGCTACAAATAACCTACAAATAACCTACAAGACTGGCTCACACACAATAGACTCAAAGTAGCGCCCACAAAATCAACCATCACCTTGCTTACAAGCAACACAAAAGAACACCAGGTAATTCCACAGCTTACACTACATTCCATACACTCACAGGACCAAAATACTTGGGGTCACATACAACACATCATTATCTTTTGCAAACCACATTCAGGACATTAAAAACAAATGTACGTCAAGACTTAACACGCTTAGGGTACTAACAGGCACAAACTTTGGACACCAGCAGGAAACAACATCACTCATATACAAACAATATATTCGCTCAGTTATAGACTATGCTAGCCCATGCTGGGCACCCATTATCTCAAACACACAGATAAACACCTTACAGACAATACAAAACAACGCACTTCGTATCATTACAGGATGCACTCAAACAACACCAATAGAACACCTGCACACTGAAACAAATATACTGAAAGTTAGGGAACATTTAGACATGAGGGGAACACAATTCATGGCAGCAGCGACAACTAACCCACAACACCCTTGCCACTACATGTACAATCATGCACCAACACCTCGCACCATTAAGGTAACACCAGAGAGATATTATAACCAAATACTCCATTCCATACCACGCCCCACAGACATCACACAGTACAGAAAACACATACACACACACCTAACCCACAAAGCACTGACACAACTCGGTCCGAATGGTCCTAGGTGCGAAGCCGCCACCCATTAACAGGTCAGAGATCAGCCTGAGCAGATCGGATCGAGTTAACTTAGTACGATTCCGATGTGGACATCACCCCAACTTACGGACATATAAACACAGACTAGACAACTCCATAGACGACACCTGCCACCTGTGCCAGGACACACCACAAACAATTGAATATTATGACAGACTGTACCACTCTAGCACAACAACGAACACAACACAACATCACTAGTGCGCTGAACCTCTGGTCCACTCCGGAGAGGGCGATCGGTTACCTGCGTGCCGCCGGCTTGCTCGATCACGGGTGGGCTGATCGGCTAAACAACAACAACAACAACCAAGAACATCTCGATGTGGAATCCTCCAAACAATTGGCAAGACGTGTAAACCTACGATTCAGTCACATTAACACGCAGGTACAAGAAGCAGCGTGTTGAATGGGCGCGTCAGTACGTGGAAACAGATTTTAATACTGTATTGTTAACCGATGAATGAAGAGCAACCCTTCAGGGATCTGATGGTTGGTCAAGAAGATGGATTGCTGAGAGCCAATTTCTACCATCGAGATTAAGACGCCAACAAGGTGGAGGTAATGTCATGTTTTGGGCAGGATTGATAGGCACTGAAGTAGCTGTCCCATTAGCCCTGTTCAAAAATCAACTTTTTCTTATTTTCATAGGTTTCTGTACTTTTTCCCATGCTTTTTGACCTGAAAAGGCCGAAAATCACAACCATTTTGACCTAGGTTGTTGGGAAGCATTGCCGCATGGAGCTTTAATTTTTCTGCCTTGAAATCGGCCAAAAGCACCAGTTCCGGGGTCCCTTGAATCATGTTTTGCACTATAACTTTTTATCTAAACAAGATAGAGCAACAAAATAGGCACCAAATTAAAGTGTTTTTAATCCTCTTTCTAACTTATACAATTATGATAGTCTTGGAACAAGAAATGGCACATTGGTACATACAAAGATTTCAGAAATATCACAAAATTCGTTTTCTCACACTCAAGGCAGACAAGGCGCCTTATTCATGACACAAATTTGAGATTAACATTTTGTCACAAGTCTAATCGATCAAGAAGTGAAAGCATTACATGATGATTAATTTCATAATGACATTTACACAGTCAGTTGTTGAGAGTTTGTTTCTTGAAGCTGTCAAAGCGGCATCTGTTGAACTCCACAGCTTGAAGGAGATAGTCCCTTTGCTTGGCATCTGTTGTTATGACATTTGCAAAGTCGCTCATCATCTTGACACCACGTTCAGCAATGTCATTCACCGCTTTCAGATTCTTAACATAGTCCAACGCTTTTCTGTAGTCCTCATTCTGTGGCCAAGACGTGACAGGTTCCAGAAGCCACTCGGATCCAATGTTCAGTGTGTCCAGCAGGAAATGTGATTCTGGGCCAATGAGATCAACCAGGGTGGTCTTAGCTGTGACTCTCTGGAATAGAGGCTTTCCTGTTCTGAAGCTGTCTGGCTTCTCAGTGGCATGTAACTGGGCAGCAATGTCGTGCTTCAATGTGTCACTCAATCTACTGCTGAACAGGGCAAATGGCACGACTTCCTGCGTCAGGTACCATTTGTGGTTTTCCATCTTATTAAGTACTGCATCAGCAAGCTCTGGGTCAGTTTTCTTGTACTTCAACATGTCCTGGATTAGACTTAGATCATTCACGGGAGCATCTGCAGCAGACATTGACATCATCCATACAGGAGTGTAGAACAGCGCAAGGAAGGTGTTGAGTCTTTCCAGCTTTGATACAGTGTCTTCGTCGTACTCAAGTTGATCTGCAAACATCAGCATTTTCATGGAGTACAGGTTTCTGGCCATCCATCTGGCCTGATGAATGGCGCCTGGTCGACTCCAGTGAATACCTCGAGGAGGCGTTCCTCCAAGAACAATGACTGTCAGTTCAGCCATTTCCCTGTAGTCGGCTCTTGGAAGCCTTTCTGCTGTTAGAATGTCTTGGAGTATTTCTTCACTGTTCTTCTTCTTTTCCTTCAGCCATTTGCTCTTGATAGCCAGCATCTTTGGGTTTTCCTTGGACAAGTCCGTCCAAACATCCTTCAGATGCTCAAACCAGGGATTATCTGGCCCCTTCACCTTCCCAAACAGCTTCTCCCAAACTGCTCCTACTAGGATTTCCAGGATGTGATGTCGACAGGCCAGATAAAACACCTTTTTTTCAGCATTTTCTCTAGCAGTTTGGCAGCTCCTCTGTGAACTCCACTGTTACTGGATGTAGTGTCAAAAACAAGGGCAGTAACATTATCCGTAAGTTCCCATGTCTCCAGTAAATCCATTGAAGCCTCAGCCTGAGCTGTGCCAGAAGAATTGTCGATGACAGGTACTCCCAATAACTTTCCTTCAGTGTATGAAGGTGGACCAGACACTAGCACAGCTACAGTCTCTGAGGTACTTCCAGGTTCACTGCCCAAGACATCTTTGAGCAACTTTCCATCCCAATGTAAGGCAGCGTACTGTGGGGGGTTTTCACAAAACTTGGACATGTGACTCTGGCTGATATTATACCTGGACAGCATTCTGTTGCGACGTGTTGTTGAGGTTGAGATGACGAAGTTATCCAGATCAGCCCCTCCAGCTTTCAAGGTGGCAGAAACCATGGCAGTAACTTGATTGTCTGATAAACCAAGACGATCAGCTGTATTGCAGATGACATCACATTCCATGACCTTCCTTGGAAACGTCAAAGTCACACTAGTCACAGTGTCTTGATGGTGAGAACATCCAGGACGAGGCTGATGGTAATCCATGTCCTCTGTGTTAGCGTCGTTGTCAGTTGAGTCACCCAGGTAATGTCATCCACATGAACAACTGCCTCTTGTTCTGCTGCAGCTGTAAAATAGTACAACATGTTAAGACAGTAATTGTTAAGTACATGCTAAATATCGCAATGGAGTAAAACTTAAAACTTTTTGTAACGTTCAAAGTAATTAGTTTTACCTTGTTCTTGTCTATGCTGCAGTCTTTCATTCCTCGCTGCTTGCTGCAGGGATCTTGTCTCAAAAATCTTGTCATGACCAGACATATGACCTTTCCTCTCAGTCTTTTGGTCTTCGTAGAACCTGATATCCTCATCTTTCTTCTCTCTGGATAACAGTCTGTTGTTCTGTATTTCCTGGATTGCATCTGGAGCTCCTATATCGAACAGGCTGTCTAATTCCAGCACAAATGCTCCTCTTTTTCCTCCAGGGTTACTTGCTCTTCCTTTGCTTTTCACCAGAGCACGATGTTTCTCATGTAGTTTCATGAAGAGCTTCATTGCGTTGTACATGGTCATTGTCTTGATCCTAGCCATCTGCCAGAATGGGATGATAGATTCAACTGTTTCATATGCAAGGTCTTGAACCATGGGCCTCCCTGCATTTTCCGGTAAATTCTGAAGATTAAGGAAATACTGGAACGCCTGTCTGTTGGTGGGAAGCTGGGAACCACTGATAAAAGCTGAAGGGTATCCAACCAGGAAAGTTTCAGTGAGAGATCTGGTAGATGGCCCAGTTGACACCTGCCTGTGGACAGTACGTGGAGGTTCTGAGATATCAACTGTGCGCCCACGGAGCTCCCTCAGCTCCTTGCTTAATGCCATTGTGAAGTTGTAACTTGTAGATGGTTTTCTAGATTCTGATTGAGTTTCTGTTGTTTCCTGAAAAATGATAGATAATTATTATTATTATTATTATTATTATTAATTATTATTTATTTATTATTATTATTATTATTATTATTATTATTATTATTATTTATTAATTTTATGCTCTTTCATTTGATACCTAATTTGTTGCTCTATCTTGTTTAGATCAAAAGTTAAAGTGCAAAACATAATTCAAGGGACCCCGGAATTGGCGCTTTGGCCGATTTCAAGGCAGAAAATTTAAAGCTCCATGCGGCAATGCTTCCCAACATCCTAGGTCAAAATAGTTGTGATTTTCGGCTTTTTCAGGTCAAAAAGATGGGAAAATGTACAGAAACCTATGAAAATAAGAAAAAGTTGATTTTTGAACAGGCCTACTGTCCCATACAGAGTGCCTGATTGTGTAAAAATGATTGCCCAGTTTTACACAAACTTTCTAAATGAAAACCTCATTCCATGGTAGAGATTGACCCTTAGCAATCCATCTTCTTGACCAACCATCAGATCCCTAAGGGTTGCTCTTCATTCATCGGTTAACAATACAGTATTAAAATCTGTTTTCACGTACTGACGCGCCCATTCAACACGCTGCTTCTTGTACCTGGGTGTTAATGGTGACTGAATCGTAGGTTTACACGTCTTCCCAATTGTTTGGAGGATTCGACATCGAGATGTTCTTGGTAAATTATGTATGCCAGCTTGCTCAAAAACCTCTTTACTTGAGGACAATGGATGCTTTGCAACTTTGCGCTTGATTACAGATATCTGCCGCCTTGTCACTTTTCTTATAGCTCTTTATCACTTCACTGCCTCAGTTTGGTACCCTCCGCTACGAACTTGTTTACAGTTCGATAAGCCCTGCCAAGTTGCTTCGCAACTTCAATAGATTTTATATTTTCAGCGAGTAACTTGACTATTTTTCTTTTCTCAATTGGTGTTAAATCCTTCTTCTTACCCATTTTCATCATTTAGATCTGTAAATAGAATACTTGCTTAATAATTCGGAACATCATATTTTACATATTTAAAAAAAAAAAGAGAATTATTTTAATTATCAAAATATTTTATCGAAATGAATACCATCAGTGCTTCTATATATAGTAATTATTTGCTATAATTGTCATTGAAATCAGTGGAAATCTTTTGAAAACATTGGAGAAAATGCAATCTGCTTAATAATTTGGAACGTAATGTATATGTTTGGGTAAATGTGATAAATTGGTAATTATGCATAATTACCGGTAAATATGCATAATTGAAAATATCATGACTTAACATAACCAATTGTCAAGGCGTACAGTTGACCTAACCGGGCATTCAATTGACCTAACCTTGCATTCAATTCAATTGACCTAACCTTGCATTCAATTCAATTGACCTAAGGTTAGGACAATTGAATGCCCGGTTAGGTCAACTGTACGCCCTTGACAATTGGTTAGGTTAAGTCATGATATTTTCAATTATGCATATTTACCGGTAATTATGCATAATTACCAATTTATCACATTTACCCCAACATATATACCATCAAAATCTTTTGCTTCAAACTATTAAAAATTATGTTCAGCATGCTCTATTCTTAAGTTCATAACCATAACATTCTTTGCCTTGTCTTAAGTTCTTTTATAGTTTTTAACTATAAACTTCTGACTTTAATTTAATCGTATCTTCAAATTTCTATCAACGGTGTTAATCATTCAGATAACATTCTTGACTCTACGAAATCTTGCAGCCAACTGACATTCATCATTCAAAAGATGGTGGACCGAAGGGGAGAAGGAGTTATCCTCCGCAGACTCGTCTGCTTCCAATTCTTTCAAGAAAGTTAGCACTTGGACTTTTCTGTCCTCGTAGTATATTAAATTTTTAGCTTTTCTCCTCCTTCTTATGACGTCACAAAATACGGTTTGATTTA
Source organism: Bathynomus jamesi (assembly GCA_023014485.1). Lineage (NCBI taxonomy): Eukaryota > Metazoa > Arthropoda > Malacostraca > Isopoda > Cirolanidae > Bathynomus > Bathynomus jamesi. The sequence goes on along the minus strand of JAJOZX010004572.1, from coordinate 62,800 downwards.
AATTGTATACATTTGTTTTATTCGTGGTTATTATGGGAATTATTTTACATAATATATATAAGCATAACCGCGAATTTTGGCAATGAAAACCTGCAAGTCGAAGACGAGGGCGCTGACAATAAGATGACGACAAAGAGAGAGACAAAAAACAACTTGGCGACATTTCATCAACCGACAGGATATAACGCTTTTTCGTCCACAGGTGTTTTACGTGTTATGCGCAATTTCTCCTCTTTTAAAATAACTTTTTATTATTATTATTATTATTATTATTATTTTTATTATTATTATTATTTTCTAATTATTTTCACATATCTTTTATGCAGTTATATTCAATTTAAAAGAAATGACTTGATACAAGGAATAAAGTAAAAGTTTTAATTTAATTATTGCGTGATGATGCATCTTTCAATCTTACTTTATAAGCCACAAAGCGACAATAAAATGTTACACTCATTTAGTCAAACTTATTAAGCTGTACTGGGAATGAGAGAAACGTTACAATATATTAATTCATTTTAACATAGTAATCAACAACAATGATTGTCATTACTATGCATAAAATGCTGATTCCTTTCGAGTGAACATTCCGTTCATAACTATGTAATAGAAACATTTCTATTTACTGAGTAATTACTGTAGTTCTGTTTGACAAATATCCACATATCCCTTCAGTACTATTACTAATATGTAAATACAATGGTTTGCTAAAATATTATTTTTAATTCTTTTTCCATTTGTAATTCGAATACTGAAAATCAGTTTTACTTAACTTTCTTTTCAGATATACTTAGCGAATAATGTAACCTTTGACCATTACGGTAAACCTTATGTGAAAACTCTTCCAGTGTTTGCTGCACAGAGTGGCATCGCTTACTCCGACACAGTGCAGTTTACGCATCCTGAAGGAATGTGCGGTCGTTTCGTCATTGTTGTCAGAGAAGTTGAAAATGAGTATCTGATAATGTATGAGCTACAAGGAATTGGATATGTTTTCAAATAAAATACATTTAGGCATATTACTGAGACCCATTCCTTTATTATAATTAAATAGCATATACATATCTACTTTTCGAATGTAACTCGATTTAGATTTTAAAAGTAACTTTCCACGATCTTATAAACAACTATTAGTCTCTATCATTAGAAGTTGCGTTATATGTATGGACTATACTCGCATCTAAATGGAATTTTAGCCTAATTTATCCTATATCCCAGCAACAGCTTATCACGTCATCACTTGTCAAGAGATAATAGCATATCCTAAGGCTAAATTATTATTATTATTGTAGATGTTTATCAACTAACAAAAATAATCACAAATTATTTTTCTTCATGAATAACAAAGTACTTAACTGATCATTATTATAATTATAATTTAAACTATTTCTTATTTATGAATATGTTCTCTATCTATTAATCTGAGAGTCAGTTTTGCACAAGGAAGATGTGACCATCATGTTAAAAGCCATTTTTGAAGAGCATTTTATATCAAGTGGACACGGTGTAAAGTTAAAACCACCGTCATTACACTGAGTAAACAGTGTAATAGTCGTTTTAAAGATCGTGGAAAGGTGTTTTTCCTTAAGCGCACTCTGTATATGGCATCCATATGTATGAAATTTATATTAAATTCATTGTAATAAATGATATTTTGCTTTATATGAATACTCTGTTATAAAATTATAATTAAATTGACTAAAAATTTTATGGAAACTGTAACTAAACATAACTTAAATTTTCACATTTAAAACTTTATTCAGAAAAAGAATAGAAGTTCCTTAATGTTTTACAGTATTTTTTCAATATTTTGTTTTACAACTTAGATATCTGATGTATGATAATATTAACAAAGAAAGGGATTGTCGTCTGAATACGCTGCAAGGAAGAATGGAAATTTAATGCGATTCACTTTATTTATTACATAAAGAAATTTGCCACATTTTTAATATAAATTTTTTTATGTAAGATTGTGTTTTGAGATAAATATAGAAATTAAACAAAAATTTTATATTTGCCTACCAAATTCTGACCCGTTTTATCTTCTATGATGAGCACTTCAAAACTCCCCACTCACAAATGCTTGCTCTTGATTGGTTTATGCTGAATTGGAGGCATCTGCTCTTCCATTAATTTCACCTGAAGATGATTACGAAAAAATATCTGAATAACATTTCAGCACTTCTGTTCGGGAATATTCGTTAATTTCTTTATAATCTCTCGTAAACAAACTGTCAATTACCTAAATTAACAGTTACTGATCGTTTGCATAACAACTAATTACTTTTGTAAGACATTAAAAGTATCATTTGTTAACCTTGAACTAATAAAAAATAGAACGTGTGGGATTTTTACTTAACTGAACTGCTACTTACAGATACAAATGACTACATCTGAAATAGTTACGTTTTAACTAAAAGTAAGTGATCAACATTTTTGACGTCACTGAAATTATGTGGTAGTGAAGAGCCAAATTATGTTAAATTATTTAATTATTTTTTTATTTCATTGAAAGATTGTGAAAATCATAGATTTGGTGAAAGTCCATATTGAAGTTGCAGTGTAGAGATCAAATAGTGAGGCAAAGTACCTGTCATTTAACATACAAATCTGCAGAGCTCTGCCTAGCGGCGCTAATTAGTGACGCTAGTTAATTATTAGGGCATCCATTAGCGGCGCTATTTTTCAAAATAGTTAGCGGAACAGATAGCGCCGCTACATTTTTAGGTAATGTTAGGCGCTAATATAAATTAAAATTAATAGAGTCTTAGAATGGTATTCTCTATGTTACGTTGTTTTTTGTGCATAATGATGAACGCAGAATGTACAGGGTGTACATAAAGTCAGGATCTATTTTTGTGAAGCACTCGGAAATTATATGGAATTCAATCATAAAATGATAAAGTGGTAACATTTATTAAATAATTAAGAGTAGGATTCGACGTGATGCCCATCAGTATCCCTGCACAGCTCAAATCGTTCCGCAGCATTTCTAAACACATTCTGGATCATTTGCGGGGTTATGTTATCTGCAGCAGTTCGTATACGTGTACGTAAGTTTTCAAGACTCGTAATCTTCGTCTGATAGACGTGCGATTTGATAAAGTCCCATGCAAAGAACTCTAAAGGGGTTAAATCTGGTGATCTCGCTGGCCAAGGTCTGTTGCTTCCGCTTCCGATCCAGCGATTTGGAAAACGTCCATTTAGATAATCCTGAATAATTTTGGCATAGTGACAAGGAGCACCATCATGTTGATAGACGACGGTACTAACAATCCTATCCCCGTCGTCTATCAACATGATGGTGCTCCTTGTCACTATACCAAAATTGTTCAGGATTATCTAAATGGACGTTTTCCAAATCGCTAGATCGGACGCGGAAGCAACCAAAGACCTTGGCCAGCGAGATCACCAGATTTAACCCCTTTAGATTTCTTTGCATGGGGCTTTATCAAATCGCACGTCTATCAGACGAAGATTACGAGTATTGAAAACTTACGTACACGTATACGAACTGCTGCAGATAACAACCCCGCAAATGCTCCAGAATGTGTTTAGAAATGCTGCGGAACGATTTGAGCTGTGCAGGGATACTGATGGGCGTCACGTCGAATCCTACTCTTAATTATTTAATAAATGCTATCACTTTATCATTTTATGATTGAATTCCATATAATTTCCAAGTGCTTCACAAAAATAGATCCTGACTTTATGTACACCCTATAATAATAAACAGTTTCCAGAACTGGGTAAGTAAAGAAGGACAATGTCTTTCCACTAAATAAGTTTAATTATAAATATCAAACTATGCAATTTTCTTGAATACCCAATAAGCATATTAAAGATATAATTTTGTTCCCATTTGATACTATATTTGATAATAACAAATAGCAAACACACATAAATATATACAAATGCATTATTATTATTATTATTAAAAAAATAGTACTTAGCTATATATTTCATAAAAATTAGCGTTAGCGTTAACGCCGCTAATTTTAAAAACTGTTAACGTTATCGGCGCTAGAATTTATTTGCATTAGCGTTAGCGTAGCGGCGCTAGAATTTCTTTGCATTAGCGTTAGCGTTAGCGACGCTATATTTATCAGTTAGCGCGCACAGCTCTGCAAATCTGTTACAGAGAGCAATTAACTCGTGATGTGACCAAATTGCTTCTTAGAGTTTTTATCTGCTATTTTCCTGCACTGAACACTGTAGGGTGGATCGATTTTACATTTTTTTCGATTTCCATATTCTAATAGAGACAAAACTTGCGCATGCATGAGAAAATAGCCTCTGCAAAATCTTAGCTTAATAGATAATCATCTTCTGCCCCGGCAGAGCGATGAAAATCATATTTTAGTAGTCAAAAACGTATTTTTCTTATAATTTTTAAAATTTCAATATGCATCAAAATTATGCGTGTGTGTTATTTCATGCCTAAGCAACGATATAAATGCTATGGGAAATATATAAATGCATTATTTAAGACAAAGAGCCGATCTGAAAATATGTATATAAAGTACCTATTTTTTCAACATTTGACGTTGTTGCCGGGGGCAAAAGATATTAACGTAGGACAACGCGTTTGGAAAACGATCATATGAGGTCTTTTTCATCGACTTTATAGTTATTAGGAATAATTTTGATGCATATTGAAATATTTTAAAAATTATAAGAAAAATACGTTTTTGACTACTAAAATATGATTTTCATCGCTCTGCCGGGGGCAGAAGATGATTACCTATTAAGCTAAGATTTTGCAGAGGCTATTTTCTCATGCATGCGCAAGTTTTTGTCTCTATTAGAATATGGAAATCGAAAAAAATGTAAAATCGATCCACCCTACTGAACAGCAATCGAACAGCTGTACTTCTAATATACTTTATATGAAAATACAGTTATTGTAAATAACTTGTCTTTTATCATAAAATTCCTTTGTCACTTCTGTACATAATTTAAGACTTGTTAGTTTGAGAGTTCGTATAAACATTGGCAAAACGAAACTCGGCATATTTATAAAGTTTTCATGTAACATCTAACTGAACTTCATCATTTGGAAGATGAATATTTTAATTCCAATTAAATGAGGGGCTCACTCGTATTCGAGAAGTAAAACTTTATAAAGAAAGAAATTTATAAAGATCATAGTAATGCGTTACCATTGCATCTACACATGTCGATAAATGATTAATAACCATGAATCCAGGTGATGTTGAAGCACAATCTTTCCATCGATGGAAATGTGTGAGTTCTCGTCTTGTTTTTCCAGTGTGGTTAACTTTTCATGGATTGTCATTGATTGCCTAAAGGAAACCAATATATGTGGCTTAATGTAGGCAAACCTACATTAAACCTACATTAAACGAACGATGGTGAATCACTATTTTTCCATAAATGAGAAAATGTTGTCTTTCATGTTCACTTCCTCCTGTAGATAACCTTTGCCGGATCACCACTGGTAAACTGGTAAAGCCCGATCAACGTTTGCCCGTCAAGGGATAATTTATATTAAAGGCGACAGTTAACCTAGGGTTGATAAACGCTACCGTTTCCTCATAAAAATTTTAGACTTTCATCTTTGACACATCTTTAGTGGTTTGCTATTATAGTTTCATGAAGGCAGACTCTTTATGTGCAGTAATTTAGTATTGTCAACCGAGTCCCATTCGTGATTAGGTGGCATCAACCTGAGAACTGAGTGACGGTAGTGATCCTTGATATTTATTTTGAAATATGACTGAATAAACTATGATAATAACGTAATAAAGCCAAAATCTTAAAACACACGAAATGTGATAAACTTTCTGAGAAAAATATGTATTTCCACATGTTCGACAAGTTATACCATATGTATAACACCCAGAAATAATGAGTAAATAATATTATTTTATACCTGGCAAGACCATGAGGAAGTGGTGAGTGAAAAGAGGAATGAAGTGGGTAGATGTGTGAAGAAGTATGAACATGGAGAAACGTTAATACTGTATTTACAATATTGCATTACATCAGTACAAGATTATAGAAATGGTTTCAGAGGCAGACAGGATTAGTAACTTTTCGGGACTACTTAGTGTTCCCCACTACTACAACCTGGTATACACCATTGGTACACCCCGTTTAAGTTCAACCCGGTGAATGAGAAGAATATCCACATGAAGTGAAAACAAGTAAATAAAACTTTAGATTAAAACTTCAGTGCAGCACATTATGAAACCACACTAAAACGGTTTAAAAATATTCACTCCATATAAAATGCAATCAAATTCGACGAATGTACAGTACAGGAGAAGTACGAAAGTAAAGCCTCTAACTGAATTTACGAACTGAAAAATAAGAGGCATTACTTTCCTACTGACCCTCGTATTATATAATTATTACATTAAGGAGAAATGTTATCATATTAACAGTTAATGTTTTTTTTCCCTTTGGGATTGACCGCCGTTTCAAACCTTGAAAAAGAAGCACTGTCTGCAAAAATAAACCGAAGACGCATCGAGGAAGGACGGGAATGCAACTCCAGGAAGCACTGCAAACGAAAGTCGGATAAAATTGGGAAAAAACAAAAACGTGCTCAATTGCGATAGGGACATGACAATGAGGGCACGGCTCAGGACGATTAACAGACATAAAGTGGCCATGGGGTCAAAGGAGTAAGACCAATTCTCAAACGAACCAAGAAAACTTCCTTACGCCGAGATTTATGATGAGAGGGAGATCAATGATGAAGGACAGGTTTGAGATGGTGAAGTTTGTTCACATCGGTGCCATCCCAGTCACGCTGCCACAACGACCAGAAATGGCAATGGAAGGAAGGAACAAAATCCGAAAGGGACAGAGGCTTAGGAGTCAGGCTAAAAGTTCCACCTCCTCATTACGGTCTATTCCCATATGGGAAGGAATCCAACAGAAGAAAATACACTGCGTGGAGTAAGTAGTAAGAAAGTGAACAAGTTGCTGTACCCTTCAAACCAGAGGGTGTTTAGGGTCGTAAGATTCAAAGGACGTAAGAGCGTCACGGGAATCCGAAAAAATTGCAAAAGTGTTTGGGGTAAGAGCACCAATATGAGTTAAAGCTTCTACGATAGCAAGGCGCTCCACCGAGTAAATGGAAGTATCGTACGGGAGATGAATACTCCGAACAGTCTTAAAAGGAAAATGGAAAACCGCCTAAGCGGCCACACCTGACGGAGAATAAGAGTCATCTGTGTAAATATGAGTCGAAGAAGGGTGACAAATAAGGTGTTCATGTAACAAGGAAGGCAAGACAGTACTTGGGGTACAGTACAGAGAAGAGTTGAAGGAATCCTGTGAGCCCGGTAACAGCATTTTATTTGGAGATATGCACGATGGTACCGAAGAGGAGGTGAATCGCATTCCACTTGAAAGCTAACTACCGGTGAAGAACGAAAGGTACTGGTAACCAAGCGGAGACCCCTGTTATGAAGAGCGTTTAGAATTTGTAAGCGAGAAACAGAGGCAGAGCCATAGACCTGGCAACCATAGTCAAGTTTTGACTGAACTAAAGAAATGTATAAGCGTAGACCAGGTAGATCGGCGTATACGTACACGGGTAGACCGGTGACAACGGGAACTAGTATGCCCGAATGTCTGGCAAAAACAACGGGTAGGTGGAGGAACGTAAGGCCGTACATCAAAACGGAGCCAAGCATACTAGACATGAACTGGAGGCGACAGCTGGTCAAAAGAAAGTCAAGAGTAGGCGCGGAGTGGGCTGAAGACAGCCATAAACTCGCTTCGTGAAACGATGTACAGAAGACACCTTCCACTCCACAAAACAGGAGCGGAGCTCCTCCTCCGAGCTGTCTAAAAGTTGAGGGGCAAAAATAGTGCTTTCGCAAGAGTTTATCTTCGGATCGAGGACGCATGAGACCGAACAATCGGCCAAGATCGCCCAAGATCACAGCCACAGCACTACGCTGATCCAGAGATCGGTGCAGGGGTTGAAGCCGAAGAGACAGAGAAGCTATAGCAGAAATAAGGAAACTTCATCCCACGGACGAATCCAGCAACCACCGACTGTAACAAGGGAAAGGCGAATCGTAGCACACTCAGTCCCACCGCCAATAGACGTCAGTAGTATATCTGAAAAATGGTAGAGTGCATATGCAATTGCAATGTTGATCAAATGAGTACCACTCCACCCACTTCTTGCAAGGTGCCAACCTCCTTTCCACCCCCTCCCAATGCCAACCACCAGGGTTCCCCCCAAAAGGGTGGAATACCCGCAGCATGTTGGGTGGTGTCCACCTAACATCTTTGGGGGAGAAGTTGGTACGGCCTCACCCCACAAAGGCGTATGCCTAACCTAAGAGAGACAGAGAGAGAGAGAGAGAGCGGAAGACACCTACACCTGGAAGATCCAGGTGGATAATGGGAGCTCAGTGTAGCATCACTTGGCTTAGAACTCGAAATCCGCCAGTTGGCTTAATCCGCCAGTTGGGTTAGACGACTTAGAAGGCGTAAATGGTATATATATATATAAAGAACGACGCTTATAGAAGAACGTTCCGCACAAGATGAGGAGTGAGAACGAACAAATGAAAAATGAGGTAACCACCCGGGAATCGAACCAGGGATCTTCCGATTGCCGGTCATTTGTTCGTTCTCCCTCCTCATCTTGTGCGGAACGTTCTTCTATGCAAGCGTCGTTCTTTACATTAACTATACTATGTGTTGTTTGCAGTTGAAATATATATATATATATATATATATATATAAGCCAACTGTCAAGAATATCTGTATAGCGCAATCTGGCAGCTCAATTGATATATATATATATATATATATAATATATATATATATATAATATATATAATTTGAGCTGCCAGATTGCGCTATACAGATATTCTTGACAGTTGGCTTAGAAATCCGTCAGTCGGCTTAAAAGGCGTAAACAGCCAATTGGTATATAAATATATATTCCCATCTCCCCAGTTATTCCTTAATATCATTTATATATACAACCAAAATAATTAAATAAAACACATTACATCATTTGTTTATTTAGACGAGTTAAGGGAAATAATTCATGAAATATATAGGAAATAGATATACACTCAAAAATAATATACAGTAAAAATACACACATTTAGCGAAGGATATATACTGTATACACATTCTTAAATAAAAATAGTAGTACAGGATAAAACTATATAACCATTTAATATATGTAAGAACAAATACGCTTTTATATATATAAACATCAAAACTTATATCAAAAATAATAATAGTACAGTTTAAAACTATATACCCATTATTATATATGCTCGCATATAAACAGCAAAACTTATATAAAATCAAAATACATACATTTTATGTTCTACCGCGCTTAACTGAAATACTAAACTCACCTGATCAGTCTACAGTTACATCATTGTTGCTTTGTACTATACAGTAAATATGATTTAGCATTATTTCACCACTCAAGGTGTCCGGGTGCTTATACTCGATGTAAAAGTCCTTCATATCGTTCAATATTATTTTTTTCCCACCTTACAATTGGTTAGCAAATTATCTTTAAGCACGGACAGAATACAATAAGAAGTACGCAAAAAGAGGCGTCGTTAGCCACAACATCATCATTAAATTCAAATTTAAACACTCCTTTCCAATCGAGAGTTTTTTCTTACCGATCCGAGATTTTCAATCGTGAATTCTTGTTCACAACGCATAGCGGCAGTTGAAATAATCTTCTAAGTCGTAGCGACAGCTGCTCATTATATAAAGATACAACTCTTCAGTGTGAGCAGTATAGGTGAGCTCTGCCCTGTACCGCTGAAGTGCTTTGTACCAAAGTTTATGATATTTCGAAAAGTCTAAACCTTTTAAATACGCATCCAGCTCTAGACCATTCTCGCCATGTTCTTTACTACATAGGGTAAACCCGTCGAGCAGAGCGGTGTATGCGTATTGAAGAACCGTATCAAAATAAATCATATCCGTAAAACGTGTCTAATATAGGTTTAGTTTGGAAAATCAACGATTTCAAACATTCTGTCGAGGATGAAGCGGTTTCGCGTGAGGACAAGACGTTATTATCAGAAGCATTCTTCCACATCAGTCGTATATCAATGCATGGCTGATCGTTATTTATACACAACATACAAACAATGGCATATGAGGGGGTATCACTAATTGTTCTCTTCTTGTACCTACACCTGCAGGTATTTTATAACGATCCTCACTCCACTTCTCAACTATCACGAAGACTCTATTCATCGCTTCAACACTTAAATGAACAACATTACATTTACCAGAGTTTGTTGTCTACAAGTCGTTTCAAGTACCTAGTTAATGGCACCGGTTTTACGTCTGAACACACGCAATTACTTCGTCACGGACACATCGTATACGGCATTGAGAATGCTGCTCAAAGGAAGCTCCATCGTTTTTCTATTGTGAGAGTGCACAACCAGTGGGTCAAGCTCTGAGATGACTATGAGCAACCGTGCGCGGTTTGGCTCGGAGACAGGTGTGGAGGAGTGAGTCATACCAAGCGTTAATGTTTCGTGTACGGGCTTTTTCCAGCATGAAAGAATCATGCGAGTACTTGTACCCATTATACCGGGCAATTTTTCCGATACATGGGCAATATCGGTTTTAATGTTTTATCGGAATGCGTACTTGACGTTCATTTCGACACATTAACAATCCGGCGCACTATTTGAGAAAAACATGTGCCCGTACTTATCCTTTTTGTTTAACAGTCGATACTCGTCTCTAAATTATATTAAAAAGTCACACAGACCTTTAGCCACAACCACACTGCGAACCTCGTCATGATATATTTGAATGTAGTGGTAAAAGTATTTTAGACTATCTATTATGACGAGATTTACATTCTCAGCCGCAGTGTACGCGTACTCGGTATGATGCAGCATGGCATAATACCGCCTATCAACCCATACCGGTTGCTTCTCTTCTGCACGCGTTGTTTCTTTCACCTCACGGTATATGTACGCTTTTATACAGGCTAGCCCTACAATGTAGTCCATTACATCGTTTGTGCCGCGAAATCCGGAAATGCTCTCGCCACAATAACCATACAGTATCTGAACATCTTGTTCCTCAAGCTTGGCATGGTTCAATGTAGCCTTAAAAGTCTCAAAGGAGGGAGGGATAGGCCGTCTTTCAATGTTCACCACATCTTCCGTCTTTACCGAATACCACTTCATAAACGTTGAACACGCAATATCAAATATCAAAGGTTGCCATCACTATTTTTCGTTTACGAGAGAATGCTTCAAATATACTTCTGAGATCCAGGGCTTGCATCGGCCAACTGAGCACGCAGGGGTAGAGATATGCCCAGGTAGTTGCAGGAATCACGTGACCCTTTGATTGATCTTAGAGTGGGCAGAGCTTAGGACTTTTTCCTGTACACACACAAATTTGAGAAAATGAAACCCTAATTGAAACATTTGCATATTCAAATACACGTAATAAATAAACATATCATTAACAATAGACATATATAACATTTAAGTACTATGGTATCCAAAGGGTACAGTATCATAGGTACCAGGCACCTGGTAACGTTTACTATAGGTGTTAAGACACACCTTTGTTCCCCTAAGTTCCTTCATGACCCCCAATTTCTGTGCCCGAAAATTGTTGGTCCCTACAGTCGATTGAGGTGGTTGGTCACCCTCATCTTCTTAGCACACTAGCTCCTTCAACGACTCAAAGTTAACGACCCGTCGGTTCGCCAGGTTAAGCGTGATGCCCTTCGCCTTCATATATTTCAACTCTTTCCCACGCTCACCCTCACCCCATAAGTTTCTGGCCCTGTTGATACAAAGGAGTCAGCGTATGCGCCATCACCATACTCATCCTTGATCTCGTCATTCAACTTTCCGAGGAATTCACCAATAGGCGGCATGTATTCACCCTTCCTCTCTGTGAATATTATGCTATCTGTTTCAGCGTACAGCACCCTCCGCCCAAGAGACTGCAGTAGTCCCAAAAGCTTGATGCGTGCGTATGCCGTTGTGAAGCTAGCTACAGGTATGTTTTTAACACGTGAGGTATCTGTGGCCAATTCGGTGATGTTGTACTTTATTATGTACGTGCTACCAACATTCACGATCTCACGACCTCTTTATCGGGAGCATTGGCATAATCCCACACCTCGTTATAACTTTGGGCCAAATGAACGTTCCCCTTACCTGTATTCTGTGCAAACTTGCCCCAAAGACTATTTAGGCACAACTTTGCACTAAAGCGCTTGCCATGGTTCTTAACGATTTGGGCCCGGTCAAGTTGTATCCCTTCACGGTCACGGTAGCACTGAATATACGCCAATTTTTCACCCTCGCGGGTAGCCTGATGCTTCTACTTTATGCTTCAAACAAGTATTTATATACGGCGTGAAAAGGTTGGGTAGCTTCTGAAACTTGCACACCTCATATATCTTCAATATTCTGTAACCATGGCGGACGGGTAGGGAAAGTTCAGGACTGGTATATATATTTCTGATCTTCTGTTGGTTGGTTGAGTGATTACAGGACCCATTGTTCTCCTCTGCGCACTTCACGCACAGCTTGTGATCTATAACGACGGGTATGATCGGCATCCATAAATCGCTATGGAGGAGCACGTCTACGAAAGAAAGACCGAAATAGTACTTGTTCAAATTTGTTGAGAACACCTCGATGGTGGGAAGGTCAGGTCCCACAAGTTTTTCAGGTGCACCTACGGGGTACGGATTGTTCTTCATCACGTAGGGGTATAAAGAACAGAGTCGTAGTAATGGAGTTTCACGCCCTCCGTAGACGGAAAGTATAGCTTCAATGGGTTTGTACGTCCTCCGAACAAGCTATCACCGCATTTGAGAGGATCCAACACATTGGGAGCTTGATCGTGTTTATTTCTCACGGTACTGTCCATTTGTTTACATCCGTGCATCATACAAATGCTACCACAAGATCTTGTGAGTGAACTGGGTGCCTTTAAGCTGATCGCGGGTATGGGTCCCTGCAAGACTGTCGGCAGGAGATCTACCGTGAATATCTCCTACGATTTCATACTCAGGACGTGGGCATCCACGCCACCCGCAACCGTTAAAGGAGTACACAGTCTTCTCACTGGTGGCATGGTCTTCGCTTAGGCCATCAACCCAAAAAACACGACCACTGTCCTTAATGGGTATTTCTCCCGTGTTGCGAGCGTGTTTTATGTATAATCCGGTCTGCTGCTATATGTGGATGGGTTCTAGGACAGTTCATACCAGGACAGCTCATACCAGGACAACTTATACCCAGACAACTCATACCCAGACAACTCATACCTAGGACAACTCATACCTAGGACAACTCATACCTAGGACAACTCATACATAGGACCAGAAAAAAAAATGAAAAATTAATGAAAACATTTATTTTGTAAAATTAAAAATTAAATTTAAACATTTAGAGTTCATGCAAGTTATTAATGAAAACATTTTGAAATGAAAACATTTATTTTTAAAATTAATGAAAACATTTATTTTGTAAAATTAAAAATTACATTTAAACATTTAAAATTCATGCAAGTTATATATATATATATATATATATATATATATGCCCAGTTAGGTTCATTGAATGCCCGGTTAGGTCAACTGAATACCCGGTTGGGTTCATTGAATGCCCAGTTAGGTCAACTGAACGCCCTTGACGATTGGTTAGGTTTAGTCGTGATATTTTCGTTAAAACTAACGAAAATATCACGACTAAACCTAACCAATCGTCAAGGGCGTACATTTGACCTAACGGGGCATTCAAATTTTATCCTATGTAAATAATGGTTCTCTATTTATTATATGTTTGCAATGGTTATTATGTATTTTATCCCACTCAGTCATTTTACACACCAAAATACATTTTTCTAGTAGTATTTGATGTGATTTGTTCAAATATGACCTCCATTTCCGTCGGAAATGAGATCCAACAAAGTTATAGTATTTTGAAGTTTGGCTCATTTTCAAGGGAAATGGAAGTCAAAATCTAAGCAAAACACATCAAATATTACTAGAAAAATGTATTTTGGTATTAATTAACCTAACCTAACCTTACCTAACCTAACCGTGGCTAAACGAGCCTTACCCTGGCTAAACGAGCCTAACCCTGGCTAAACGATCCTGACCCTGGCTAAACGAGCCTAACCCTGGCTAAACGAGCCTAGAGTATTACCTTATTATGGATTAGGTGGTGGATACAGACGAGAGCTCGTTTAACCAGGGTTAGGATCGTTTAGCCAGGGTTAGGCTCGTTTAGCCAGGGTTAGGCTCGTTTAGCCACGGTTAGGTTAGGTTAGGTTAGGTAAGGTTTGGTTAGGTTAATTAATACCAAAATACATTTTCCTAGTAATATTTGATGTGTTTTGCTTAGATTTTGACTTCCATTTCCCTTGAAAATGAGCCAAATTTCAAAGTACTTAACTTTGTTGGATCTCATTTCCGACGGAAATGGAGGTCATATTTGAACAAATCACATCAAATACTACTAGAAAAATGTATTTTGGTGTGTAAAATGACTGAGTGGGATAAAATACATAATTACCGTTTGCAATAAATAATAAATTTGTTGTTATTGTTTTCTTATCTTATTTTGGTTAATTTGCAGAGTTTAAACTTTCGGGGTGGGTATAGATGAAAAGATCAACATTGGGGTGGTAATTGTTGAAGAGAGTATGAGTTGTCCTAGGTATGAGTTGTCCTAGGTATGAGTTGTCCGGGTCTGAGTTGTCCGGTATAAGTTGTCCGGGTATGTGTTGTCCTGGTATGAGCTGTCCGGTCACGATGTGGATGAGCCAGTAAATAGCCTTGTGTCCATAACTGCGAGGGTTGTTTCTGTGAATGACGGCTAAGGTGTCTTTAGGCATGAAATTATTCTTGAACAAAGTAAAGCCCAATGATGCAATTGTGGTTGCGACTTGCAGCGGATCGCAGTTGAAACGGTCTATGTACATCCGTCTAAAGGCGTGGAAACATACTCTAAGAACGCGCACATCATTCACGCAATAACGCTCATATTCATCGGCTACGTTGTTAGAATTAGCTTCATTAAAACTGTTGTAGTAGTGGTCAAAATCTTCATGCTCACTATCACTCATGTTGGTATAGTTAAAGTATTGTTTGGGGGGACGTAGGCCTACGTAATTTAAAGTGTCGCTAGTGAGGAAAGTGTAAGGGAAATACCCTTTTGAAACTTCGACGGCTATGCACATATCCTTGGGTAGCTTGGCTAGTTTACAAGGTGTGAATAATAAAGTATCTTTAAACTGAACATTACCTCTTATTTGCATTTGTATAAGTTTGTCTCCCCTTTTTAAGGGATCACCTGTAAATATCTCCGATGACTCGTGTTCAAGCAGTTCCTTATAAAGGAACTGCGTGTCAAATTTTTTCTCGTTATGGGCAAAATTATACAGTCATTTTTTTAAACTTGTCCACTAACTTGACAATATAGGACACAAAGAGTTTCACAGAATTGTCGTGAGCAATCGTTTTAAAAACGTTTGTCCGTTTATCATATTTGTCACAATCATCACACTCGACTTCCATGCACTCATCGCAGATAGTCTGGCTTACGATTAGATGTGGGATAACCTCTTTTGTTTCAGGTTTTGTGTATGTTTCTATATCGTAGTACACGGTTGTACAGGATTTATTTTTAGGCTTAGCATCTTTCATATAACATACATGCTTTACTCCAAACGCCTTATATTTTTCATGATATACAGAACAATGAATTTCATCACATTTATGGTCAAACTTACCCCAATTATCCATCATATAAAACATACCACATTCAGAGATTCTCATTTTCCTGCACGTGTCAATTGACTTTTGGATCTCAAAGCATTTATTATTGAAAAATGTACGTTTACACACATTACATTCCCTCTTCTCAGCTTCAACTACAGGCCTTTCATATTTGGAGCTTTTACACTGCTTACAAACCATGTGACATTCCTTACAATGTTTCGCTATATCATCCGCAAACTCGAGACATCACTTACACGAATCATGATACCGTCCATATTTTCGACTTTTATCATAACTCGCCTAAAGATCCCTTATATTGCTGATGGTGAGATACGTTGTTCCTGACAATCCTAAAATAAGTAGAGGTCTTGTACAATCTCGCACACAGCTACTATTCTCAGTTATTCGGGACCTATATTACACTCAAACTCAAGCTTGCAATCTGAAGCCAGTTTACGAGCACGCTGCACAACCGTAGGCAACCAAATTCTTTGGGCCCATATATTTAGTACAGTAAACATACGGACGAAGACTATTGCTATAAAGCCGCAACCACGATCGGCGTTTATATGCCGTCTGTAAACAGCCTGAGAATTGAAGTTAAGAGCATAAGGTGTGGCACTATGACCCGCAACACAGAATACTCTGTCAATATCTACCGTGAAGTTATCCATATTGAAGGCTGTAATACTTTGAGAGACCTGCATTATACGCCCCAAGCTATATTCTACATCTACATCGGAAAGCGTCTGAATGGTATTGCTACCCAAAAAACGTCTACTTCCCCGTCAACTAACCCGAACCCGAAGGATAATCTCGTCCTGTCTTCACGTTTTTCGCTGTTTTCAAGGGCAAACTCCACAGTACGTTTAACTACGCGCTGCAGTCCATGTTCAACACCTTTGCTATACAGGGTTCCAGGGGTCAACCCTGACTATATACCGATTTCTAGTCAGGGCAAGGGTGGGTTTAGCGGTGCGCACCAGTTCGAATGTAATACCTTCCTCTCCATCACGAGAAGCTGCTGGCGTGGAGGATGTACCGGGAATTGAAACCGGAATAACGGGGTACAAATTTAATTGAGGAAGGAGGTAGTGTGGAGGTTGTGTCGTAAAACGTAGAGGGCTGGGGCTCTATTACTGGGGGTCTGGCAGCCAGTGCACTCGTGGCACGTTTTATACTTGACGTGGAAGGTTCTTCATCATCGTGCCTCCGCTTTGAACTGCCATGTGGTGGAGGTGTCGCTGGTGAGGGTTCGTCAGCGGGGGCGGAGTCTGTACCCACAACTAAACTGTCTTCTGGGTCGTCTGTAATATCGATGATGGGGTGCTGTACCTCATCGTCGTTCACGGTTCTGTGGAAGAAGAAAAACAAGAATATAAGGAGCATCACTTAAATTTTTATTATATTTTGTAAATGTTCCACTTAGGGGTGTGACGTGTTAGAGATGGAATCTGTGAAAAATTCAGGTTCACAAGCCCGTACATGTATTATATATTGGCCCGACAGGATGTGGTAAAACTGTGTTTATGCTTACAATCATTAAAGATAAGGGAGAGATTCTCAAAATTTGTGCACAAAGTATATGGTGCTATTCGACATACCAGTCAGTGTTCAACGAGTACGAAGATGATATTTTGTTCCACAAAGGCATATACGACGCTAATTCCTTAAAGGGAAATGAGCATACAGTCATTGTAATTGACGATCTCATGTTGGAAATGGATAAAACCTTTGCCGAGACATTTACAGTGTTCTCCCACCATCTTAACAAAGCGTATTCTTCATCAATTAGAATCTATTTTTCAAAAATAGATACATACACGATGTGTCGCTAAATACACACTATCTAGTTTTATTCGCAAACGTAGAGATGTCATAAATTCGGGTATTAGCCAATCAAATGTTCCCGAATCAGCGTAAGGAGTTTTTGGAAGTTTATAATGAAGCTATAAGTCAACGTTACGGATATTTGCTTTGTAACCTTCACCCGGAAAAACGTTTAGGGTGCTTCTAATAACGAATATACCCAAAAGAGCCTGAAACGGTGTATATTCCAGAATGACAAAGAGGCGAAAGAAATACGTGAATTAATAAAAATCTATCATCGATTGCCTCGGGCATTGCAGCAGATGTTTGTTAAAAATATCGACTCGGACTTTTTAAAATGCATCTGTGAAATCTCTCTTAATGTTATAAAATGTAATGTACCAATAAAACCCACTCAGAAGGCTCGCCTATGTCGTTACAAGAACATAATACGTACGCTTGCTCGTAAAAGTCAAACTGTGGGGAAGAAAAAGCGAATTATTGTGCAAAGAGGGGATCACTCGTCCCCATCTTATTTTCAGTTTTGGGACCTTTACTGTCTAGATTAATATTATGAAGAAAGAGGTAGTGATTCCGCACGAGGTGTATGATTCACTCTAAAGTTCAAAGAGTAAAAGCAGACTTAAAAGAACGGAAAGCGAATTGATAGACCTATTAAACAGTGAAAAGTCACCTGATGAGAAAATGATCTTCTACCAAGAGGCTCTGCAGAAATTTCTTCATGAGTACGAAGATTATAAGAATCCGACAGAGATTATTAGGCACAGCGCAGGCAACGATGAGAATGGTTACATACGACTTGGGGCCGACGTTAGAGATAACCAACCAATGAATAACTGAGCATGTTTTAAAAAGCAGTCTCCCACATACATTGAGGAATAAAGGTTTAAGTCTTTATAATCTATTGAGTAAGGACCCCATCACACAATGGACCGATACAGGCGAGGTCATTGTTGAAGGTACAAGGGTACAGGGATCGAATATCGTCGACATTGTCCATGATCTGGTGAGAAAGTGGGACAGGTGCTCACCATCAGGATGGAAGCATATTTAAAAGCAAGACTACAACAAATAACTGTCCCTCAAAATATTGATAGGAAATCTGAATAGGTTAGAAGACTTGGAGCAAGTCTCGCAAGTGCCACAACTGACTACGCCATCACCCCCAAAGATAGCATCTCTGAAGAGTAGAAAGAAGAGAACAAACAACAACAGCCAACCCTATCCACGTGTCTCTAAAATACGCAAATGGCTAATATATTAAGAAAACGCTATTATGACACTTCTAACCCCGCCTCCATTGGCGGTGTTGATAGACTCTACAGAGGTGTTTACAATGATGGAGTAGGAAAAAATGATGTTGAGAGGTTTTAGCGGGAGCAGGATGCTTTTACACTAAATAAGCCGGTGAGAAAAAGGTTTAAAACAGCCAGGACAACAGCGGCTTCGATTGACTCTATTTGGCAAGTGGATTTAACGACATGCAAAGATATTCAGTATATAATGATGGCTATCGCTACATCCTATTCATAATAGATGTATTCTCTAGATATCTGTGGCTAAGTACTCTGAAAAATGAATCGCTTGAAACAGTTGCTAAAGATACCTAAACGATGATGTTGAAAGAAAACAGGGTTCCAAGCTATTTTTGTATGGATATGGGGAAAGAATTTATAGGCCGAGCATTTAAGTACATGTTGGCAGAGTTTAATATCAGTTACTACACTAGCATTTCTGTACATAAGGCCTCTTTAGCTAAAAGAGTTCAACGCACCAAAAAGGAGCGCATGCATCGCTATTTTACCCATAAAAACACATGCAGATATATAAGCATTCTGGGATCATTGGCCTCGTCATACAACCGTTCACACCATCGCGCGATTGGGAAAACACCTAACGAGGTTTTAGAAAGAGGTACGCACACAGAATGTGAGGTGAAAATAGATATTCGTAGAGCACCGCCACACTCTACATGTTTCAAAATCAATGATTTTGTAAGGCTACCGCGTTCGGGAAATAAATTCGCGAAGTGATTTGAGCAAGGATGGACACGTGAGATTTTTAAAGTTAGGGATATGAGACCTAAAGGCGAGATAATGATGTATTACGTTGAAGATTTGAATGGGGAAGAAATCGCTGGAGGCTTTTACCGCGAGGAGTTGCAGAAAGTGACATTTAATTTAGGAAAAAATGTGTTTAAAATTGAAAATATTTTAGGCAGCAGAGGTTCAGGAAAGAGAAAAATGTACCTGGTGAAATGGCTAGGGTACTCAGAAACCTTCAACACCTATATATAAGCTGCTGCAATAATGAAGCTTAAATAGTGTGCAACATGGCGCCTAACCACTTCTATGTCACACTCCCGTCCTCTTCTTCTCTCTCTGTACATCCTAACAACACACTAGCCAACTTTGTAACAGAACTCCATGGGCCCATTAAATTGGAACGTGATTCGTATGAGGTGAGTTTATGCGAAATTCAGCTATCCACCAGCTTCTTAAGTATTGATTATAAGGAACCCGGTTTTATGGTTCTTAGAGATCGTGATGAGTGTGAAAAGGCAGGGGTAATTAGGGATGAAACCACGCGTGCTGCACGAAGTGGGGAGGCCCTGAATTACACTACAGTAGTAACACTAGGCCCGGGTCGTTATGGTGCGGCCAAGGATATTTTGAGACTTAAACGCAAGTTTAAAAAGCTCAAATCTTACAGCTGATTTAGAATTCGAAATCGTAAACAAAAAACCCCTGCACATGCTCTGATCCTAAAATCACAGGATAATAGAAATATTAGACAAATGATTGTTCCAAATTATAACCGAGGCACGACATTTCTTGTCCAGCTTAATGTATCAGATGAAATTTGAGAAATTGGATGTTAGCTATCCATCCCCAGACATGTGCTATATTTACAGCAATATCGAGGAGCATCAGTTTGTTGGGGATACCCAGTCGCGTCTGCTGCGCATTGCACACATTCCCAACCATAGAGGGAAGAGCTTGAGCATTACATATGACAAGCCCAATTATGTGAATGAATGTTGTGACTAATCTATTAACGAATATCTCAATATATATAAGAACGATTGAAGAAAAAATTTCCCATTCGGTGATGGGAGTTTAACAGTGAAGGTGCACTTTCGTCGCATTCAGTTATAATGACCCGAAAGCCTTTCCCAGTATGTCGAGGGGTGAGATATCAGCGTGGGAGTGGGCTTGGATCCATTTTTTCAACCATACTACGCACGGCTGTCACATTGTTGAAGAGGGGGACCAGATACTTCGGCAGGAAAGCATTACAATCAGGTTTTAACACGGTAGAAGATATAATGGGTCGAGCTAAACCTAAAGAAGCTCTTAAAAAACATTTAAAACGAACACGGGACGAAGTCATCAAAGATGCAAAGAGAAAAATGCGTGGTGGCGGGAAGAAGATGAGGGCTGTCCGGAAGAACTGGTTACCAACACGTTGCGTTAAACGTAAATTGACATCAAAAAAGAAGAAGTGTTGTAAGCGAATGAAACCTATGGTTGATCATTTTTTAACTGATATTAGCTAAGGACATTGCTCTCACGAATCATACTGTAGGCTGATTACTACTTGTCGAAAGAGGAGGCACTATTTTTGACTCGTCATGGCACGCTTCATCCATTCGTGTAGCACACAATGTTGTAAATCGGAGCTGTCCCTCTTTGATATGCCCCCAACACAAGTTTCTATTGAGCACAGTGACTTTATTGCAATTAACCAATTAAACACAATTAGTTCCCCGAGTGTCCCTATAGAATTCGTGATACCCAGCTCAGGTCCATACTTTTTTGATCCAAGCTACATGCACTGGCACGCTGAACTACGTATAGCCCATTCTGATGGAACGGACTGCGATGATAAATATTCTGCATACCCTGAAACCAACTTTCTACACTCCATTTTCAGTCAGTGTGAGGTGTATTTAAACCAGGTTAATATTTCGGCAGGAACGGGTTATTATCACCTACGAGCCTATCTGGAAAATACCCTCAACTTTTCAAAAGAAGCGAAGGACACCTTTGTAACTGCCGAGGACTATTATCAGACTACAGACGAAAGTAATATAAAGGATAAATTAAAAATTCTAAAAAGATTATGAGTGTTTTGGACGTCACATTCCTGGAGAAACTACTTATGAATGAGGAGGATATGAAATTAAAGCTCACCCGCACGAATCCTGAGATCTTCATAAATCTGGGAGGCACTATTTTTGACTCGTCATGGCACGCTTCATCCATTCGTGTAGCTCACAATGTTGTAAATCGGAGCTGTCCCTCTTTGATATGCCCCCAACACAAGTTTCTATTGAGCACAGTGACTTTATTGCAATTAACCAATTAAACACAATTAGTTCCCCGAGTGTCCCTATAGAATTCGTGATACCCAGCTCAGGTCCATACTTTTTTGATCCAAGCTACATGCACTGGCACGCTGAACTACGTATAGCCCATTCTGATGGAACGGACTGCGATGATAAATATTCTGCATACCCTGAAACCAACTTTCTACACTCCATTTTCAGTCAGTGTGAGGTGTATTTAAACCAGGTTAATATTTCGGCAGGAACGGGTTATTATCACCTACGAGCCTATCTGGAAAATACCCTCAACTTTTCAAAAGAAGCGAAGGACACCTTTGTAACTGCCGAGGACTATTATCAGACTACAGACGAAAGTAATATAAAGAATAAATTAAAAATTCTAAAAAGATTATGAGTGTTTTGGACGTCACATTCCTGGAGAAACTACTTATGAATGAGGAGGATATGAAATTAAAGCTCACCCGCACGAATCCTGAGATCTTCATAAATCTGGGGCTAATCAAGAAGAGGGTGCAAAACCCGTAGTGATTCACATTATGGAAACATATCTCCGCGTGTGTCGAGTGAAATTAAGCTCTGCTAAACAATTAGAAATTTAAAAGAATCTAATACACGCAACAGTAAAATATCCAATTAACAGAGTACAGATTAAACTATACACGGTGCCCGCAGGGTTGGCCTTGAAGCAGCTAGAAAACGTGGTTCTGGGTGTTCTACCTAAAAGGTTATTAATTGGAATACAGGATCACGCTTCGACGAATGGAAAATACAAAAAGAACGCCTTTAAATTCGAGAATTTCAGCCTTAAAAATATAACTATATACGTCAATGGCGTTGCGTTGGGTGGGACTATGGACACAGACTACTCATCAGACACTGTGTTCCCGCTTTGCAAGAGAGCTTATAATAATCTGGCCCATATTGCAGGTGCTTCTGATGAGCTCGGGATTGGGGTAACGCAGAAAGAATTCATCGATCAATTTAACCTTTACCCGTTTGATATCACCCCCAACGTATCTGCTAGTGTAAATACACACTTAGGTCCACAACAGAGTAGAAACATCTCAGTCAGATTGGAATTCGCCAACCCGATAGAAGCTCCTATTAGTGTACTAATATAACTCGAGTCACAAGCTCTAATAGAAATTGACCGCTTCAGGAACGTAGTCACTGACTTTTAAAATGGATGCGAATACACTTCAGAGCGTAATGAATAGTGACCGAACCACATGCTTCAAATTTTTCGGTGTGTTTGCGAAGAATGAAACATTCAAATTACCAACTACGAGAAATGAGGGGGAATTATTGTCAACACGGACATTGTTGGTGGCGAAGGGATTCATTGGTTGGCCATCTACTTTAAAAATAGGGAAAGAATGTATAGTCCAGGCAATCTAGAGCAAAAATAGCTTCAACCTGGGCAAAATTGCTTCAGAAGCTTTCTAAACTGTTTCCAGCTCAGGAACCATTGCCGAATAACATATCCAAAATCCGACAAAATTGGACCCCGGGAACACCCCCAAAAATGAAATTCAAAATGGCGGACTGGCAGTTTCCTACGAAATACAATAAATTTTAATTTCGCTTTGTAGAGAGAGTTATGACGTTTTTCTTGATCAGTAAAATGTTTTAAAACACATTTTCGTTTCTAAATTAACCTATATGACACTAAAAATTGTATTAGGCTGCTAGTATTAAACTATGACGTCACGTAATGTAAATAAAATATACTGTATGGAGTGTATGTGAGAATGGACATTGCTACAATCTTTATAAACTTATATATATACAACTCTTTAATTCCTACTACCCACTATCAAATCTGCGTATTTGTGCTTGTCATTTCTTTAAAACTGTTATTATGTACTCCTTTTAAATATTGCAACACAGTTTATTAATTGTGTTTTCTGTTTCAGACTGACTCGGTGTGCGTCCGCCTTCAAGAATGCAGACCCCTGAAGAATTGTGCGTGATTTGTAAGGAGAAATTGGACAGCGGACAGGAAGTGGTTCACATCTCGCAAAAAGGAGCAGATGGTATAAATGCATCCAGCCGCAGCCGTGGAAGCGATGTTGTTGCAACAGCGGAATAAGTGTTCACGTTGTATGTAGGAAAAGGTTACGGATAAAAAGACCATTGAAATAAAGAAGCGACAGACCGCAGCCGAGGCAATACCAAGGAAAAGTGCTCGTTTTCATGAATACGCATTTTCCAGTGCTACTCACGTTTGTTTTGTGATACCTTTATGGACTTTTTTTTCCAAACACAAACCAAAATCAGAGCATGTCAAAAAAGAACTACAGAGTTCTCCGAAACCATAAAAAGGTGCTGTGAAAGCCGCTGCGATGAATGGTCGTTTAATGTAAAAGGCCGTCTGGAGTATTATCTTCGTGATCTTCCTGCTGCAGATTGTGTCTACCATCACACCTGCAGCGTAAATTTCGAAGTGGAAAAAACATTCTCGCGCATACTCCTCCGACGATCATGATTCGAAGAAAAGGGAGACAACTAATGAAGAGCAACACCAAACATTCCTTCAACCTGTGCTTATCTGAAGAGAATGACGATGAACAACTGTTGATTGGAGACCTAATTTCCAAAATGGAGGAATATCTTCAAGGAAGTCAGAGCTCTGTCTACGAACGCAGGCACATGAAGAGAAAGCTTTTAGAACGTTACGGAGACAAGATCATAATATCAGGTGAAAGTGGGAAGGCATGTAGTAACACTACGGGAGACAGCTAATGAAATTCTTATAGATTATCACAAAAAGTCGAAAGAATGTGATATAGATATAGAGCTACAGAAGATTTACCTAGTAGAAGCTGCTGCAAAAATAATCAGAAGTGATATCAAGTCTGTCGACTCGCCTAGAAAAGATGTGTATCCATCTCCAAATGACATCACTGCAGAAAGTGCTCTTGATTACATTCCCAACAGTCTGAAATTGCTATTATCAAAAGCATTTGCGGGACAGGATGCTTCAAGAAAAATAGGTGCAATTGGGCAGAGCATTATGCAAGCAACCCGTCCTAGAGGATTACTATGTCCACTACAGATCGGTTGTCGGTTCAGCTACACCACAACTTTAGGTCAAGGTACCTTATTGACGTTCTCCATGAGCTGGGTTACTGTTCGTCGTATGCAGAAGTAACAAGATTCGAAAGAAACGCGGCGCTGGCAAGTGGGTCTGGCTCTTTTACTGTTGATGAAAACACTGCAGTCCTTCTAGCAGCAGATAACGTCGATCATGATGTCTGCACTTTGGATGGGAAGAATACCTTTCATGGAATGGGTATGATTGCCGCAATAACTCCGAAGATCAAGATCCACCCTTCTATTCACAGGCGTAATGTTGGTGACAATGACATTAAGAAGATTGCAACCGTTGACATTAGGGAATATAGGACACGCGAGAAGCATGTTGAGGGACATCTCATTCCGCGAACTTCCAGTACCCACTGCCACCATAAGTCGACTTAGTCTTCTCTGGCAGATATCTTCAGCAGAAAGATCAGGTCCAAGTTGGTCCGGAACAATGCAGGCAATTCACGGTGGAACAAGTGTCTCACATCCAGGTGTGGCGTCGATCACGTTCCTTCCCATCATAGATATGTCGCCAACTGACATGACCTGCATATTTTCGACATTACTATATTTGAGCAAGATAGCACGCGATCAAAAAGTCCCATGCATTACTACCTTGATCAGCCTTTGTTGGAAAGCTTCCCAAATCATCAATGAACAGAGAGACCTGCAGGACATTGTTTTAATGCTGGGATCATTTCACACTCTGATGAATCTTTTGGGAGCAGTCGGTACTCTTATGAATGGTTCAGGATTGTCTGAAGTACTTCCAGAAATATACGGACCAAATGCTGTGCAACACATGATGTCTAGAAAAGCTGTTTCAAGAGCGATACGTGGTCATATGATAGTAGATGCAGCTCTTAGTACCTTACTAGTCGCAGACATTTTCCCTCGTAATGAAGATGGAACTCCTCATGACCTCCATAAGGAAGCTTGTGACCTGCTCGACGATGTTATGACCACCAAACAATCAGTTGAGGATGTGGAATCTTCGAATGCATTGTCTCAGATTGCTACCACTTTGGATGCGAAGAAAACTGACCTACAATCTACTTCGCAAACAAGTCAACTCTGGTTGGAATATCAGCGAATGATCAACATTGCACGTTCCTTGATAACAGCAGACAGAACCGGCTCGTGGGATTTGCACTTGCAAGCTATGCTGGAGACCATCCCCATAATTGCAGCAGACGGACATCACAATTACCTGAAATCGATTACCTTACCTGCAGAAAATGTTAAGTTTGCCTTCTGAAAATCCAGCCGTTAACAAAATGTTCCAGGAAGGTAAGTTTGTGGTAAGAAGAAGCGACAGATTATGGGCCGGACTCAGCACAGACCTGGTGATAGAACAAGTACTAATGCGTTCCCTGAAAAGCAGAGGCGGACTGACACGCGGAAGTGGATTTACAGACATCCAAAGGACAACGTGGCTCTTTTCTATGCCTCTGTGTTCCACTTATAACTTAGCAATGCAGGAATACACCAGAGTTTGTTGGAAAGTAGTGAACAGCACAAGGAAATGAGGGAAGTAGACAAATCAGGGACAGTAATGACATGAAGAAAGTACTCGAACGTCTGGAATCCTTATCCCCATTCCATTCTACCTCGGGTCTCTGCAACATTGTAACAGGGCTAACTGCTGATCCTGGAGTTAACGTTCAACAATTGCATTCAATCGGTACGAACATTGTCATAAAAATGATTGGGAAACAAGCCTTTACATATTCTGCCAAAAGATCTGACAAAGTGAAAAACAATAGGATCTGCTTCTGCCGTTGTGATCACTGATGCTTCAGATATAGAAGTAGATCCTGCACTACTGTTTCAGAGAATGATGACTGTTGCCACTGGCGGAGACATGAATCTTGAAGATGTCATGTGTTACGAACTGTGTGCATATCCTCCTGCATTGTTCGAATCACGAAGTATCTTGAGGAAACCCGATAAGTCTCAGCTAGCTCATGCAATAATCAAATACACTGACACTTTACGCATGGAAGAAGTTCAAGAAATTCAGTGCACAGACTAGTACGTATTGGATGGTGGATCTCTACTACATCGTGTTTCCTGGCGTCAAGATGAAACATATGACAGCATCGCCAACTCATATGCCGATTTCACTCTGAAAACATAGGAAAAGCAATCATTGTTTTTTATGGCTACAGCAGCTCTCCTACGATCAAGGACATGACCCACAGAAGACGCAGCACCAAGACAAGCAGAAATGTGAATCTCAGTCCCAAGCATGAAGTTTGTTGGCCAGAAGGAACACTTCTTGGCTAATGAAAACAACAAGCAAGCATTTATTTCCCTCGTAGGTGAGATGTTGAAGAAGCACGGGTGTACTGTTCACAACGCAGATAGGGATGCTGATGTGGACATCGTTCGTGCAGCAGTTTCCTCATCAGAAAATGCAACTACAACAGTAATAGGGGAAGACACCGACTTGCTGATTCTCCTTCTGTACCATGCCAAGGACAGTGGTTTCAAGTTGTACTATCGCAGCGATATAAGACGGGGACCATCTCCTAATCCTGTGTATGATATTCTCAGCATTCAATCATTGTTAGGCAATGACATCTGCAAGTATCTCCTGTTTGTGCATGCTTTCACGGGCTGTGATAGCACATCCAGAATTTTTCGATCGGTAAAGCCAAAGCATTCGACACACTGATGAAGGTGGCTGAACTCCGTTCAGTTGCAAATACATTCTGTTCTGATTGTTGCCAACACTCTGACATTGAAGCCGCTGGAAGAAAGGCAATGCTTCTGTTGTATGGCTGCAAAACACTTGAATCCACTAACGCACTACGTCATCGAATGTTAGTTGAAAAGGTAGCTACAGCTAAATCTTTTGTTAACCCGAACGTTTGCCACCTACCGATGCGTCCACAAAGTACCACAGCTTTCGCACATACTTTCAAATACTAATCTGGAAGTCTACAGAAGAGAAGATCGATGCAGAACAGTGGGGTTGGTATGTAAAGAATAATTCCTACTACCCTACAGCCTGCGACAAGCCACCAGCTCCAAATTATCTACTCAACATGATCCGCTGCTCCTGCAAGACGAAATGTGCTACTTCAAGATGTGGATGCAAGCGTAATGGAATTCCCTGTTCAGCCGCTTGTGGCGAGTGCCAAATCAGTGGTTGCGATAACAACCCAAGTACCGGTAATCTATCCGATGATAGTGATGAAGAGGATTAATTTCTGTATGTTTGTGACCAGGTATCACTTCTTCTGTAATGAACATAACTTGAAACTGGGAAAAAAATAATTGTTGTATTATTGATTATAAAAATCTGTAAAAAGCTATATAACATTATATTTGCGTAATAACTGGTTGTGTTGTATATTGTTGAATTATTTAAAACATTACAACTGAAAGAAAAAGCATCAAATGTATCTCTATAAATAAAAGCGTAAATTATATATATTTTTTTTTCGTAGGAAACATCCAGTCCGCCATTTTGAATTTCATTTTTGGGGGTGTTCCCGGGGTCCAATTTTGTCGGATTTTGGATATGTTATTCGGCAATGGTTCCTGAGCTGGAAACAGTTTAGAAAGCTTCTGAAGCAATTTTGCCCAGGTCTAACTACAAATTGCCTGGACTAGTACTATTTTCATTCACTGAGGACTCATCCCTGGAGTGACCCTGTTATTGTAAAATTTCTCGAACAGTTGCATATCCCTGAAATTGTCTGGAATCCCCACCGATTACAAGGATATTTTAGTAATACTTGCGGCATGCACTGCCTTTCATTTCTCTTGCACATGTCACGTAGAAAGGGATTTCTAAACTTTTTAAAATTATTCGATTTGTGCGACACTCAACTGAATGATGAAATGGTGTGCATGCAGATAAAAAAAAGGGTTCCCATTTGTGCGCACTCAATGTATTGTGTAAAGTTTTACGCGAGTGTATATATATATATATATATATATATATATATATATATATTACTTACTTTTGTTACTTTTCTTGAGTTTGAACGATGGTTCAAAATCGACCTGCGCAGGTCGGCCTCTCTGCAGCATCCCGCCTCATTTGCGGGTCTTGGTGAAGGAGGGAATTGATCTCTGATCTCCTCCTGCCCTCGTAGCCAGCCACGCATGGCCGGTCAGGGACTTTGCAAAAGAATCTCTCCAGCTGGTTCTTGAAGTTTTCAGGTCGGTGTGCTGGAGATTCCTCACTTCTTTTGGAAGGACATTGAAAAGCTTTGGGCCCCGGATTCTGATGGTATTTTCCATCCTCTTTTTCATGGCCCCTTTCCCACCCCAGTTGGGACCGTACAAAATTTGCATCTTCTCTCATTCTACTTTGTTTCTATTTCATTTCTAAGGTTAGGAAAAGAGCCCTCAAGTATTTTCCATATGTATATTATTGTGTACCGCTCGCGCCTTCTTTCAAGAGAGTAGAGTTCCAGGGATTGTAGTCGAGACCAGTAGTCTTCACCTTCCGTTTCCTCTGTTTTAGACGTAAAAGTCCTTTGTATAGCTTCAATGCTCGCAATGTCTCTTTTTCTGTGTGGGCTAGTGAGTACTGAGCAATACTCAATTATTGGTAGGACTAGACTCTTCCATAATTTGAGCATGATGTTTGCTTTTCTGCTGCAGAAGCTCCTCCAGATGATTCCCATTATTTTTGTAGCCGTTGTGATTTTGATTTTATAGTGCTCTCTGAATTCTGCATCCGACGACATTATTACTCCAAGATCCCTCACTTGTGAATTTCGTGTTATCTGTTTGGCTTGCGGAGTTTTGCACCCTTTTTTCTGTAGCTGTTTGTTATTACCATATCTTAGAAGTTGGAATTTTTCTTCGTTGAACTTGATATTGTTGTCTTCTGCCCTCTGGAATAATGTTTCAATATCGTTTTGTAATTTTCTTCTGTCATCTTCGTTCAATACTTCCTTACATATATTTGTGTCATCTGCGAAGCATGATACAATACTGTCCTTAATATCTGCATCAATATCTGCAATCATTATTATGAACAGCAAGGGAGCTAATACTCTCCCTTGTGGGACAGAGCTCACGACTTCCGAGACTTCCGATTTAACTCAGTTTACCATCACTTTTTGTGTTCTTTGCGTCAAGAAATTAAATATCCACCTTCCTAGCTTTCCAGTAATTCCTGTATCCTTAAGTTTGTGTGCTATGATTCCATGGTCACATTTATCGAAGGCTTTAGCAAAGTCCGTATATATTACATTAATGTTTTGTCCTCGACACACTGTTCCTAATATTTTCTCCTGGTGGTCTAGTAGCTGTCACAGGCATGATCTTCCCGCCCTGAAACCATGTTGATTTGGGTTGCATAAGTCGTTTTCTTGTAAGTAGTAGGTAGTTTTGTCTCTAATTATGCGTTCAAAACACTTTATAACGTGTGAGGTGAGAGCCACTGGCCGGTAATTTTTGGGTGTTGCTCTGTTATCACCTTTAAATAGGGGGGCAATGTTCGCTTTCTTTAAGGGGAGTGGAATTTGTCCCGTGTCAAGTGATTTCCTCCATAGTAAGTATAGCGGTTTTGCAATACTCTCTTTGCATTTCTTCAGAAGTGTGGCACTCCATGTGTCTGGCCCTGGCGCTGAATTGTTTCGCATCTACTGTATGATAAGGCCATAATTACATCTTCTTCCGTGAACTCGAAGTCCATTAATATAGGTTTGTGCCGGGATTTGTTCTTGGTTGATCTGTATCAATGTCGAAAAATTCGTCTGGGTTTTCCACTTCCATCTCGGACTTAGGGGTGCTAAACACAGATTTAAATTATTCACTAGCAGTTCAATTATTTCTTTCGGAAAATTTGTGTATTCGGACTCCCCGTCTATCAACGATCCAATACTCTCCTTACACTGCACTTTCCTTTTCGCAAACGTGTAGAAGTATTTGGGGTTATTTTTTATGTTTCCTGCTACCTTGTTTTCCTCCTCGTTTGTCTTATGTATGAATGTTTGCTTTAGGTCCATTTCTATTTCGCCAAGTTTCCTCTCTAGTTTGAGTCTCTTTGCATCAGTTCTGCATCTGTGGAGATGTTTTACGGTTTGTCTTCGTTACCTGAATAGCGTCCTGATTTTCCTCTCGAGGTTGGTACGTTTCCTTTCCTGTCTCTCTGGAATATGTTTCAGTATTATAGGTTTTGTTTCCGTCTCTATTATTCATAGTATTTCTTGTGGAGTCTTCTCGTGTAGTAGCAATTCCCAATTTACCTCCTTTAAATCTTTATTTACGTTTTCCCAATTTACTTTCTTTGAATTTATGTTTAAGCCTTCAAATATTCTATCTGCCTCTCCAGGATGCGTTTTCGGATCTCTGGGTACTAACTTCAATTGTATATCGATGAGGTTATGGTCGGAGAACTTTGTGTGCGTTACTTTTTTATATATTATTATATCGTTGTTATTTGTCCAGATTAAATCTAAAACGTTCTCCTTTCTCGTGGCTTCACCGATTTCCTGGGTAAGGGCGTAATGTTCCATAATATCTAATAGCATTGTTGCTTGGGTTCTGTCATCTTTAGTAATGTTGCCATGAAACTTCTCAACATATGTAACTTCGTCATATTTCTTCCATGATATGAATGGGAAATTAAAATCTCCGAAAATTTGAATATTTGTTGCTGGAGTTCAAGTAATTTTAATATTTTTTCTATTTCATTTGTAGCAAATTGGAATTCACTTTTTGTGGTGTTTGGTAGTCTGTAGATGTTCATAATGGTTAGGTTCAGTTCTTTTACTTCTAATATAATAACTTCAACTGTGCTGTTTGATTTCTTTACCCTCACTTCACATGTGTATGTGTTTTTCATGTAGATACAACACCCTCCTCCTCGTCTAACCACTCTATCTGCTCAGTATATATTGTAGTCCAGCAATGCTATTTCAGTATTCTCGATGCAATGCAGTTTTCACAGCCTTTTTCGCATAATTGTAACTATATTGTATATAAATATAAGATGTCCCGAATAATGTTAGTCTTGTGCTCTGTAGCTTATTTAATGGATGCTAATTCTGTAACTAATTTAAGTGAATTTTACTCATTTATAAAACATGATTTCTATCATTTAATAAATTGATGAAAATACACTGTCTTTTTTTAACCAAAAGAAAAAAAACTACAATTAATTCCCCGACGATTTGGCAATCGTTGGACCCGATGTGAGCCAATACTTCTACCTCCGTATTCAGGTCACTGGGTTGACTGCGCTGTAAAACCTCCAAATCGCCGTCGACTATTTGCTTTTCTTTAAAGCTATCACGAAAAGTAGCTATAACACAATCAAATTCCGCATCGGACCTACTATAAGGAGAAAGGATACGGTTGTAGAGAGAAAATTATTTTCACAGCTCATACATTTTTCTAATAATGATCATATTGGATGACTAAGCACCGTCACAGGGTATCGAGCACCTGCCAGATATTAAACGATTCATCCACACTGAATCTTTTTTAATTAAAATCCATTTGTTCCATATATATATATATATATATATAAGAATGAAACCACGAAGGAAAGTAAACAGAGTGGTGCTCAAGCGCTTCGTCTAATGACATCTTGAGGATGTCATTAGACTAAAGCGCTTGAGCACCACTCTGTGTTTCCTTTCCTTCGTGGTTTTATTCATCATAAATATTTTTCACGCGTTACTTTCGTGAAATAATTTTCATATATATATATATATATATATATATATATATATATATATATATATATATATAATTAAGGATACAATCTATTTTAATGAAATATTTCACAAATTAATTTTAAATAAATGTTAACACATAATTATTTGATAAACAAAATTCGCTCTCTAAATACCTAATAGAATACATTAATTACAGAAAGCCTAGCACAGTAACCTGTAGAAAACAGGCATTTATATGTCAGGACACACCGATGTATATGTGGGAGGAGAGAGGTACAAGGAGTTACAATAAGATAAAATGCCGATTAGTGCGCCCGGATCAAATAATAAACAGCAAATAGCTGGCCTAACCGGGTTGTTAAAATATACTTCTATAAACATTAGGGTGTTTCATGGTAATAAGGTCAAAATTTCCTAAGGTTCAGATTGCCTCGTATAACTCTTGCCCCAAATCCATTTAGAATAAATGTAAATCCAGCCAAGTTTCAGCAATATTTAGAGGTTGCTCCCTGTACTAACTTCATTTGACAGGGATGAAACTATAAACAATCTCACACTATTATAGCACAAGAAAAGCGGCAAATTTATGGGCCAGTTATGTACAAACTGAAAGCCAATCAGCATAGAGTTTGCCATATAAGGAGTGGAACCTCCAAATATCACCCGATTTTGCTCAAATTTGGATACGCAGACTTTTTTATGAAATGGGAATAGGGCATAGAGTATATGATCTAAAATAAAAAAATTTGATATGTGAAACACTAATAAACATATATATATATATATATATATATATATATATATATATATATATATATACAGTACTGTGCAAAAGTCAGAGACCACTGTCGGTCTGATAACTATTAGATAATCTGTTGTATGAAAATTGGTTTTGATACTAAAATACATATTAACTAGAACCTCTGATTCATATTAACGTATAACTAAGTTGTTACTTAAGTATATAAAGTTGTATAAGCTGGATGACCCTCTAGTCTGTATAAATTGGACTTGAGGGTTGATTCATTATATTACTTATAACGCATGTGTTTAAAGATCTAGCGAACTATTACCGATGGATCTGAGTAAATGCTCCTAAGCTATTGTTATATCAATATTTACAATTAAAAGTATTGGCATATTCACTTAAATTCTGCAAAACAAATTTATCCTAAACGTTTCTCATTATAATCCTAATTCATTCTTTTTTTTCTTTCACAGGCTTAAGAAATGACAAAAAGTACAATTTCTGATGAGATTAGATATAAAATAATACATTTGCATGGTGAGGGACCAAAGAAAAATAAGTGAATCTACAGGCGTTTCCAAAAACGGTGTACAAAAAATCTTGGCTCGTCACAGCTGAAATGGAAACCCAGCTGATCGCCCTAGATCAGGGAGGCCCTCTAAACTTTCTCCATCTGATCTACAATATCTAGAGATTACTTCCCTTCGAGACAGACGCAAATCCAGCACTTCACTTGCAGCAGATCTCGAAAAACAATAGGTGTCTCAGTTGATCCCTTTACTGTATGAAGGAAACTTAACTCAGTAGGTCTTAAAAGAGTGTTGCAGCAAAAAAGCCACTTTTAAGGAATGGAAATAAAGAGAAGAGAAGAAAATGTGCTTTGGAACACAAGTATTGGACATCTGAGACCTACTGAATTAAGCTTCCTTCGTACAGTAGAAGGATCAACTGAGACACCTGTTGTTTTTTCGAGATCCGCTGCAAGTGAAGTGCTAGATTTGGGTCTGTCTCGAAGGGAAGTAATATTTAGATATTGTAGATCAGATGGACAAAGCTTAGAGGACCTCCCTGATCTAGGACGATCAGGTGGGGTCCCATTTGATCTGTGACGACCCAAGATTTTTTGTACACCAGTTTTGGAAACGCCTGTAGATTCACTTATTTTTCTTTGACTCAGTCCCTCACCATGCAAATGTATTATTTTATATCTAATCTCATCAGAAATTGTACGTTTTGTTATTTCTTTAGCCTGTGAAAAAAAAAAGCATGAATTAGGATTATAATGAGAAACATTTTGGATAAATTTGTTTTGCAGAATTTAAGTGAATATGTTAATACTTTTAACTGTAAATATTGATATAACAATAGCTTAGGAGCATTTACTGCAGATCCATCAGTAATAGTTCGCTAGATCTTTAAACACAAGCGTTATAAGTAATATAATGAATCAACCCTCAAGTCCAATTTATGCAGACTAGAGGGTCATCCAGCTTATACAACTTTATACACTTAAATAATAACTTAGTTATACGTTAATATGAACCAAAGGTTGTAGTTAATATGTATTTTAGTATCAAAACCAATTTTCATACAACAGATTATCGAATAGTTATCAGATGGACAGTGGTCTCTGTATATATATATATATATATATATATATATATATATATATATATACTATATATATATATATATATATATATATAAGAAGAGAGCGTTACAAGAAGTTACAATAAGAGAAAATGCAGGATAGGGTACCCGGATCAAATAATAAACACAAAGCAACGAGCCTAACTGAGCTCGAAAGGAAGATTAGCTGGATGTGCTAACATTACCGCAGCACTCCCTATCTTTAAAGTTTTAGTAATTCTAAAAACCAACCTGGAGGACTTACTATAAATTTTTAAGTTAACACATACAGGAAAACAAGCGCGTAATAAAATTTCAATTTCAAAGGATACCTTCATCGCAAATAAAATTCACTGTCTAAATGACATTTTCAGGAAGGACGATTAGCTAAGCTACTAAGCCCCGTCGCAGAGTCTCGAACCCCTGGGCAGATATCCTTTCACTTTGTTGATTATGGCCTTTTATAAATTAATTAATACTTCCAAGGGTTAAACACTGAATGATACGATGTGTATATATATATATTATATATATATAATATACATGCATATATATATATATATATTATATATATATATATATATATATATATATATATATATAGCCCGAGAATGAAACACAAACTAAATTATTACGTAATTACTCACATTTCAAATGAGAATGTTTCCGCTGGTTCTTTCT
The DNA here is from genome assembly GCA_023014485.1 of Bathynomus jamesi. Taxonomy (NCBI): domain Eukaryota; kingdom Metazoa; phylum Arthropoda; class Malacostraca; order Isopoda; family Cirolanidae; genus Bathynomus; species Bathynomus jamesi. Next base: position 27,044 of record JAJOZX010004572.1, on the reverse strand, counting down.
CGCCTTCACAAATTTCTGCAATGGATTGCGTTGAAAGTAGGGTACTCCGGTCGGACGCTGCGAAAAGGTGAGGCGTAGCCCCTTCAGAGAGGTTCCCGTCTTCAAACAATTGCGGGGAGCAGTAAAGCTGATGTGTCTGACTGGAAATGTCCATGATGAGAGAATGTGTGGTTAGACGTTGATAAAATCACTGATGTGGATCCAGCTGAAAATGTTCCCTTTTATGTACGCGACCCCGATTGGCCCCACTCCCAATATTCGATTCGCGAGTTTCCTGTGTGAGAGCAAGACTTTCCACCGACTAGAGATCCTAGATTCGTTCTCATGCTCTACCCATTGGGTTGTAAGTGGACGAGCCTCGAATTCTGGGGGCGTGTCTGTACCAAATATGACTTATTCATTCCACAGATAGAATCTATTTTGTTTTAGAAATTATATTAACGTTTTTATGTTATTGTATAAGGATATAATTGTGTTTTAAAGATAAATTTGTATTGAAACAAAACAGTTGCGTAAAAGAGGAAAAATGAATAAGTTACCCCGAAATAGAATCTATTTTTATTATAAAGTTATATTAATATTTTCTTTAATAAGATTTAAAGATATATTGGTGTATTAAAGATAGATTTGTATTGAAACAAAATAATTGGGCAAAAGAGGAAAAATGAAGTAGTTACCCCGAAATAGAATCTATTTTGTTTTAAAAATCATATTAATGCTTTTTATGTTATAGTTTAAGGATAAAATTGTATATTAAAGATAAATTTGTATTGAAACAAAATAATTGGCCAAAAGTGGAAAAACTAAGTAGTTACACCTAATTTAATTTCTATTTTGTTTTCAAAATCATATTAATGCTTTTTATGTTATAGTTTAAGGCTAAAATTGTATATTATGGTGAAGATTTGTTTTGGCATTAAACTTAGTTTATCTTATTCGATTTTTTGTTTAAAAGAGCGCCAATCGTCAAAATGGCTTTGTGGTGTTCCACCATGAGAAGCTTAATAGAAAAACTATGAGCGTCGCTCGTTTTTTGAGGCCTTGTCGGTATACCCGCTGGACCCATAAACGTATTTGTTTATGCTTAATAGCTTTGTCTATTAATTAGGTTGTATTTAGAGACCTTGTCGGTCTATCAAGAGCTGTAAGTAAAATCCGTGAGTAAAGTGGGTTTGGTTAGGTGATGGTTAGCTATACTTAGACGATTGGTGGTTGAGGAGCTGTGGTGGTGGTTATGCTCGTATATATTTTGCTATTGGGGCTTTACATATATATATATATATATATATATATTTAACTGCAAACACGCAGTATAATTAACGTAAAGAACGACGCTTGTATAGGAGAATATTCCGCTCAAGATGAGGAGAGAGAACGAAACAAATGAAAAAATGAGGTATGTGTGTGTGTGTAATAATAGGGGAGCTTTGGCCGTATATATATCGGGGAGTGTATGTGCGTTTGTGTGCGCCAACTGGCTGATTTCGAGTTCTAAGCCAAGTGATGCTACCCTGAGCTCCCATTATGCATCTGGATCTTCCAGGTGTAGGATGCTCTGTCTTCCGCTCTCTCTCTCTTAGGTTAGGTATACCCCTTTGGCGGGTGAGGCAGTCCCACCTTCTCCCCCAAAGAGGGTAGGTGGACACCCCCTCTTTTTTTTGGCACCCTCGGGGATGACACCTTGCAACAAGGGGGAAGGGGGTTGGCACTGGCACTTATTTGATCAACATTGCAATTGTATATGCACTCAACCATTTTGTGGGCATACTAGTGCCGTCACGCAGGGGAGATACATCCATATCCAGTCCCCGTGCCTAAACAGCAGCCATTCTCATCCTACGCACAGTGAGGAACGACAGGGACAGCGCTTGGGTTTGGGTTTGGTTTAAGGGCGACAAAGGTGAAAGACAACCACCTACCCCACCCAAAGTCCAGTGAAAGGGTCAAGTCAAAGTCCAGAAACAAAGCTAAATACGAGAAAGAAAGAAAAATAGGAAGAGGCGGAAAAAGGGTGCCAGTAGAGAGAAGGACGAAGAAGGAAACAAAAGCAGATCAGCGGGGTCCCAAAAAGGGGTCCAATGCTCCACGAAGGCAGAGAGATCCATTACAATCAGGGGCCTTCAACCTTTTTTAGCTTACCGCCCACTTTTTTGATTTTTTGAGAATTAAAAACTTATCGCCCACCTTAGGGCAAAAAAAATAAATCACAATTAATAAAAGAAAAAAGAAAATAAATGTTTAATTACCTTTAATGGGAGCCTTGTAGTTGATGCTTGCTAATTAAAAACTTTAAGTTGGGTTTTATTTTAGTAAGAAACAAACGAAGATCTCTTCTCTCTGCTATATTCAAACGATTTCTTTCCTTGGTAAGAATGTGGTTTACTGCACTGAATCCTGATTCAACCATATACATATGAGGTGGGGAAAGCTACTAGTAGAGTGGAAATCTTATTCCATAAATGTGGATAGAGCTTGGGCATTTTTTTGTTCTGCCAAAGTTGTAGGTATCCACCTTCTTTGAAATTTGCTTTGCACTCAGCGTCATATTTTAATTGCAATAATTCCTCTTGACAGGTAACCTCAACATCACATAGTTTATAATAAAAGGAGTTTCCATCTACGCATCGACTTTAAGGTTGATAATGTCTTGAATGCGATTTTCCATGTCAATTTTTAGTGCATCAAGATGACTACTATATTTTTCCAAGTCACTAGCTGTGAGATCATCTTTGATTGATAACAATCTATTCAATTTTCTTTTATTGTAGAATAGATGTAGACCGTAGAAGAAAACGATTGTGTTTGTGTGTGCGTACGTGTGTGTGGTCTTAGTGCTAACTATATTTTTCGTCGATTTAGATCGGGTCTTTTGAAGTGTAAATTTTCATATTTACCACAAACTTAAGTGAATCTAATTACAGTTTTCGTGAAAATTTTCTACCGCCCACCTAAACTCACAATTCGCCTACTAGTGGGCGCTACCGCCCAGGTTGAAGGCCCCTGTAAAAAATGATTACATCAAAGAGAAATGCATTCCCACATTGGAAATAGAAGGACGCGTCCCATACCTCCGGACAAAACAAAGGGGGCATTTCATGCATGAATTAAATAATATCCACTTCTTTATTTTAACGTCAGGTTAATAACATTTTATTAAATAACTTAGGTAATTTATGTAGTGTTTCCTTTTCATTCTAATAATTTTATTTGTGTTATGATTTTTGTTCACTTGGAATGATATTTGTTATCTCACACTTATACTATTGTCGAAACTTCAACGGCTCTACTAATTTGACTCGCGCTGAGCTTCACTTTATAAGAGGTAGCTTGTGTCTGGTTTGGCCTACCGAAAATGGATCGACGAAACAAGAACCCCCCCCCCCCCCAGATTTTATATGATTTTAGTCAATTTAACTTTTGAAACACGGTGATTAAAGAGCGAATGAAGGTGAATATGACATTATGTTGGCCAAAGCAGATTCTAATTACAGTAATGGAATTTAAATTGAACCAACACTAATAAAGTAAAATACATCTTATCAACATGAATCTCAGCGAAAACCCTTTTTCGAAATGAGGCTCATTTTTGCCAATTTGTAAATTTTAAAATATATTACTCTCTGGTAATACGAACTGGGATTTTGTAACGAATTTCTCTCTTCCGGCAATTAATATAAAACAAATTTCGGATCACCTGAAGATCAGGGCCCCCAGTCTTCTTTAATTAGCCTTACAAGGCTAACTAACGAAACGATCACGACTTAACCTAACCAATCGTCAAGGGCGTACAGTTGACCAAACGATTGGTTTGGTTAAGTCGTGATATTTTCGTTAGTTAGCCTTATAAGGCTAACTAACGAAGGCTGGTGACCTTCACCTTCAGGTGATCCCAAATTTCTGATTAATAATCACGTAAAATTGCGTTAATTAAGAATCACCTTTATTTTATTTATTACTTTTAATAATTATAATTCAGTGCAACATTTTATTCAACCAACTCCATATGAAATGCAAACAAACTGGACGAATATATATATATATATATATATATATATATGTATGGTGTTAAAAATTATGTTTCATAAACTAAATACATATTCAGGACGTCAAAGTGAACGAAAAAGTTCCTCTGAACATAAATCCGCAATCGCTTCGTTTCCGAAATACATTGCTTTTTTGCCGAGGACCATCCAATTAAAATGAAAGTCATTAAAGTTTATCAAAGTTTATTTACTGCAAGTGCTCAAAATGGTTTCCCTGCATCAGAATATATGCTTCAAAGCTTCATTGGAAATTTTGCCACATACGTTTTGAAACACTTGCATGGTGGCGTATTGTTTCTGAACAATCTTGAAACCGTTGCCACAATTCATCTTTTTTATTAACTTCCCTTGCATAAACAAGATTTTTTTAAAAACCTTACAAGAAAAGGTCAATTGCATTTAGGTCCGGAGACCTGGATGGCCAAGCGACGGGACCATAATTTGAAAACACCTGTATATACAGATATACAGATCTCAACAAAGAAGAAAGACTAGTGTCATTGACGTCCCACCTCACCAAAGTATTTGAAGAATAGTTAGACAGAAAATTTACGATTTCTGGGAAACCTGGAAGATTCAACTAAATCAACACGAATTCTGATCAGGTATATCATGCCTATCACAACTAATAGAACACTACAACAATATCCGAGATGCACTGGAAGCAATGACAACTACGATGTCATATACAGGATTTTGCCAAAGCTTTCGACGAATGTCATCACGGTATAATAGCACATAAGATGAAATATATAGGAATAACAGGCAAAGTGGGAAAATGCATCTACAACTTCCTCAGAGAACGTCTACAGGTTGTTCAAAATTCAAGGTATATTATCATCAGAATCAGAAGTACGCAGCTCAGCACCACAAGGGAGAGTACTGGCCCGACTCCTGTTCATTATCATGCTAACAGACATAGACAGCGGAGTAAACAGCAACAGTATAGTAACATCCTTTGGAGACGATACAAAGATCAGCAGAAAAATTAGCGATGTAAATGAAGTTGAGGCCTTACAGACGGACACGAACAAAATATACAAATGATCAGAAGACAACAACATAACATTTAACACCGAGAAATTTCAGCTCTTGAGATATGGTAGAAATGAGGAACTTAAACAGACTGCATATTATGCTCCAGATAGGCAGGAAATTCAGAGAAGCACGAAAGCGATCGATCTTGGGGTAATAAGACCGATGATGCGAAATTCGAAACACAAAATCAGATAGCGATAAATAAAGCAAAAAGAGTCGTTGGACAGGTACTAAGAACGGTCAAAAGAAGGGACACGACAGTAATGATTCCCCTGCTGAAACATTGATTTCACCAAAACTTGAATACTACTCAGTCTTGACGTCTCCATATAAAAAAGGAATAAACTAATAGACTAGAGAAACTCCGAGATATTTCACAGCAAAGATTGATGGCTGCAAAGAGCTGAACTACTGGAAAGACTACGTAAACTAAATCTGTACTCCTTGGAAAGAAGAAGAAGAGGTACACCATAATCTCATATGGAAAATGATCGAAAAACTGATACCAAACCTCAAAGTAAACGCAATTACCAATCAAACAACACTGGAAAATAAGAAAGGCAGGACGTGTAGTGTTCCCAAAATAAAGGCCCGAAAAGGGACCTCTTCAACACTGAAGGAAAATAGCCTTGTTGTTAGGGGACTAAGACTTTTTAACCAGCTTGCAAAGGACCTCAGAAACGTTACAGGGGTCAAAGTTGAAGTCTTCAAGAGAAGACTAGATGCCTGACTCAGGACGGTACCAGATGAGCCGGGTGTACCTGTCTATGTACGGTGGAGAGCTCAAGAAGCAACTCGCTTCTCCACCAAGCCAGACATAGGGCGGGGCCACCAGCTTGACCTTCGTGTGAAGAGAGACCAACACACGGAACACGAACGAGGTTAACAAGGTATAGGCCTATATATATATATATTATATATATATATATATATATATATATATATATATATAACTTTCAACCTTTCAAATGTTCCGTCCGATGATTCCTCATTCAACGAAGGTCAAGCTTGCCGCCCCTCCTTTAGTTGGCCTGGTGAAGTAGTGAGTTGGCTTCTTGTACTCTCCACCTCACATAGTAAGTACTCCCGGCTCCTCGGGGATTGTTTTGAGCCATGCGTCTAATCTTCTTTTGACGATGTCCACCGCAATACCACTCGTGTTCTTTAGGTCTTTGGGCAGCTGATTAAACAGTTTTGGTCCTCTCACAACAAAACTATTTTAACGAAAATATCATGACTTAACCTAACCAATTGTCAAGGGCGTACAGTTGACCTAAACCGGAAAAAAGAAATTCCGGAGGAGAAAAGGAATAAGTGCCACAATAATTTTTCAAAAACTTTCGTCGGCTTGTGGCAGTTGAAAATGTAATCAGAGTATATTCATACTACACACGATATACATATTGTTAATAGAAATTTTCCATCCCTATTTTACTATAGACTACAGAGGTCCGATCTCAGAGCCACTGAAGAGTACATAGTAAAGCATATTTTATAATAAATGTAAAGAAATATGTTTATGATTATAATAATCTTCATGTTCCTTCTCTTTCATGAATCTCTTTTTCTTTTTAGGAAAAAATATGAACGTTGACTGTTATTCTCATTTTAAAGTAAATAAAACCAAAAATAAAGGTTCCATTATTTTATCCTTTGCGAAAGCAATCCATAAATCCATTGATGATGTACTTAGTTTTTTAGATAGAAAATTGCCAACATGTAACGTAGAACTAGGCATGCCCACAACGGTATTTTTAGAACTGATAAAACTCTGTGTCACCAATAATGCCTTTTCCTTCTGAAAAGAATTTTATTTGCAACGTTTTGGTATGGGAATGGGGTCCCCTTTGTCCCCAATACTGAGTACATTATACATGGAATATTATGAATCGGAATTGTTGCCAACAATATGTCCCAGGAATCTAATTTGGTTTCGTTATGTAGATGATATTTTCTCATTTTGGCCTGACCACTGGAACAACTTTGACACTTTCTTTCAGTCATTAAATAATCTTGTTCCCTCTATTAAATTTAAATATGAATGGGAGAATGACAAACAATTACCTTTTCTAGATGTTTTGGTCATTAACGAAAGCGGAAAGCCTAATTTTACGGTCTATAGAAAACCTACCCATTGTAATTCGTACATTCATTATTTTTCATATCACGATGAAGGGGTTAAAAGCTCAATTATTTCTTCCATGTTTCTAAGAGCACTCAGGATTTGTAGCCCACATTTGCTAGACCCCGAAAATTCTAAGATTTGAAACATTTTTAAGGATTTAAAATATCCTGAGTGGTTTATTTGAAAGGCGTATTTTAAATCCAGAAAAACTTTTTATGCCCCTTGGGAACCGTCAGTTAACCAAAACAATATGTGAGTTTGCCTTACATTGCCGGCTTAGAATGAGTTAAACCGTTGACGAAAGATTTTAAGTTTGCTTTGGCTTTCAAATATTCATCTACCGTGAAAAGTAAATTGGTTAGGAATAACGTTTCAAAACAGGAACAAGCCTGTGTCTACAGCATTCCCTGTAAAAGTTTGATTTAGTATACGTAGGAGAAAGTGGAAGAAATATTGCAACCCGTATTAAGGAACACAATATGCCTTCAGAAGTTGTAACACCAATAATGCTATTTTTCATCACGCTAGCCAAATAATCATGCTATAGATTGGGAATCAAGTAAGGTACTTTATAAGTGTAATAATTATGTCAAAAGAAATAATAGAATCTGTGTGTATAGAACAAGCAGATAATTTTAATTTGTACGAGGGTACCTATAAGTTAGACCCTTTAATGAGATTCTTGGTCAAAAAATCCCTTACAGAGTCGGGTGAACGGGTTCTAACATAAGTGTAATTAGTGTAAAGATAATAATAATAAATGTTAAAAAAAATAAATAAAATTAAAAAAAAAAAATATGTAAGTGCAATAATCATTGCAGTAATTATGTCAAAATAGTAGAATCTGTATGTATGAACAGGAAGATAGTTTTAATTTGAGCGTATGTACTTACAAGCGGGACCCTGTAATAAAATGCCCTTCCCGTGTCTGTTTACAATTTCTGCATAATAAATAACAATAATAATCAATAAATAATCAATGTAATAATAAATTTATAATTTCTGTAATAAATAACAATGCAATATTAAATGTAATAAATTGAATAATAAATGTATAATAAATGTATAGAACAGGTATATAGTTTAAATTCATGCGAATGTACCTATAAGCGGGTCCCTTTAATAAAAATGCCCTTCCTGTGTCGGAAGAACGGGACCTAATTTATTCGTAGTGGTCGCTTGAAGGTTCCTTCCTCGCCCCTCCCCCTTTTTTCATTTGTTTTTCGGTTTGTAATTTTCGTATAATAAACAACAATGTAATAATCAATGTAATAATAAATTTATAATTTCTGTAATAAATAATAATACAATATTAAATGTAACATATTCAATAATAAATGTAATAATTATGTAAATAATAGAAGCTATATGTATACAACAAGAAGATAGTTTTTAAATTTATGCGAATGTGTTTAAAAAGCGGGTCGCTTTAATAAAAATGCCCTTCCACTGTCGGGATAACGGGACCTAATCTATGTGCGAATTTCTTAAACGCTCTTGACTGTTTTCCCTCTTGTTTTTGTTTTCATTCGTTTTTCTGTATCCACTCGAAGAGGATGCCAGTGGGCATCGAAACTGTTGTGGAAATAAACTCTGTCTATTAGAGTGGGTTTTATTATCATAATATCAAAATTCTTTATTTATAAAATAATTAAAATAATACAAGTTCTGCTGCGTTACAATAATACAATGAGCTACTGTCAATTTTATTTAATTTTATTTAATTCGTCCCTTAATCTTGGGCTTCACTGGACTCTCAGATTAATTAAAGATAAAACATATCAATTCTTACATAATTATAATTAAGATATAAGAATGATGAATAATAAGTATTAATTAATTTACAATACATAAACGAACGAACAGTTGGAAATTAGAAATTAATTCTGTAAATTACAGCAAATATTTAAGAATCATTATTATAGAAATTATACAAATAAATATTAAAGCAACAACGAGGATGCTTATTTTTGTACGATGTGAGGGTGTCTACTTCAACCCGAACAATGATAGGTTAAGCGGAAAACACAACCCGATCGAGGAGACAGCAGGCGAGAGGGAACCAGAACTCAGCGCTCAGAGCCAGCCACCTTAGCCACTGAGCTACAGGGTGCGCATATGATACAACTACAGTACAAATTATATATGATCCTATACCCATTTCTCCATTCCATTCTTAATCCAATCTCTGTCACAACCATGTGACCTACAATTTCTATGGTTGAGCGAATGTCCCTTAATTTCATTCCCTTAAAGTACAAAAAAGACAATCGACGGTTTAGATCGTTTAAAATTTCCATCAGAATATTACCCATATTTCCATTTTCCATTTGTTATAGAATTTAGGTGCTCTTCCAATATGTGCTCTACCGCGAAACTGTGATCTACCATATTCCAATACCTACGTGCTCTACCGTGAAACTAGCCTTATAAGGCTAACTAACGAAAATATCCTGACTTAACCTAACCAATCGTTAGGTCAACTATACGCCCTTGACGATGGGTTAGGTTAAGTCGTGATATTTTCGTTAATTAGCCTGGAATATGGAATAATAGTTGGAATATGGTAGATCACAGTTTCGCGGTAGAGCACATATTGGAAGAGCACCAGAATTTATTATAATTAATTATTGTTGTCTTGCATCTAACCCTCAACCCTAAATTTTATTAAATTATGCATGCACATTCAATGTGGCATGATTTGAATCCTTGTTTGTACTTCTTTACTCATTTACATAATTCTTCCTCAAATGCACCCAATTCCTTAATATTTACTTTATACTCGTATAAATGTATATATATTTAATTAATAGTTTCACTCATTCTTGTATTATGGCTGTAAACCCTTCATTACTGTGTCTCTCTAATTCGTTCCTCTCATTTCTTCCAATAATGACTTGTACTGTATGTACGAATTAAATAACTATGGCGTATTAATTATGAATGAACGTATTGTATAATTTGATAAACTATGACGTCATAAAGTAACTTAATTCCCTTCACTTTTTCCATACCTTGAACACTGAATCATGTCTTTAGGATGTGGATATCTTTAGTATTCAATGTATGGTAAATTCATTGGACCTTTTCCAGTTTGTGTACCGTTTTTCATGTAATTTATTTTTGAGAATATTTTTGTTAAAACTAACGAAAATATCACGACTTAACCTAACCAATTATCAAGAGCGTACAGTTGATCTATTAGTAAATAGTAAATACTATTCCAGAAACAAACAATGTTATAATTAATAATAGATCAACTGTACGCCCTTGATAATTGGTTAGGTTAAGTCGTGATATTTTCGTTAGTTTTAACAAAAATATTCTCAAAAATAAATTATATGAAAAACGGTACACAAACTGGAAAAGTTCCAATTCTTTAACAAATAATAAAAACTTTACACTCTATAAATCATTATTTATATGTTGTGTCCTGTCTGGTGTTATGCAGTATAAATATTATTCGACCATATTCATTCATACGTCCATGTCCTTTCTTGACCGCTATCTTTTATTAATTTTATTAATTATTCATTCATCTAACTATTGTCTACCTATGCCCTATTAACATATCAGCCATTTTTACTTGTGCCAGTCTATATTACGCACACAACCTATTGTGTGACGTAACGATATCTGTACAGTACTTTAGGCATTCGTACATTTCTGCTGATGATCATGATTACGTACGTAGCTACCTTACATGTAAATACCTCCACATGTACGCAGTTACTTATTTAAAAATTTACTCTTTCTTTTAATTATTTAACCTCTCCCAAGATACTCGTTAATGGTGACCCAAATGTTCGAATTCCGATGACATTACCAAAAGCGAGCTTCTGAGTCCGAAACCTTCTCTCTTGCTTGCTCTTAATTCGAAACATTATTATGTGTGTTATGTTATATATATGTGCCCATGTAATTTATGTGTTATACTCCTATTCCATCTTTCCCAATACGTCCCTGACTCCTAATTAAATCCTAGAAATAGTTACCCTAATTGTCTATAAATATAAAACACTATAAAACTATAATTAACTGCGTTTAACTGTAATTAACTAATTGACTGTACTTTAACGAAACGGTAATTAACTATAATAAGTTAATGTGAATTAATTGGTAATTATAATCATAGTTGTAGTAAGCCAAAATTACAATGTACTCAGTGATGTACATCTGTTGTACTCAATGTATGACTTCGACATTATGTCGCCATTTAGGAATGACTGTAAACTCGGCGAAATTATTTTTTTATTTATTTTTTTTTTTTATTTTGGAATCTTTCAAAATTCTGATATATATTTAAATTATGATTGACGTCAAGAATTCTTTAGATCTCCAGTTAAAGTGGGAACTTACCTTCAACTACACTCCCCCAAAATTTAGACTTATTTATTTCTTGTATTCTCTATTAAATCATTCCTGCCTTAGCCTTTGCCCGAGGACGTCGAGCCTCCTCACTTTAAATTCCTGCCTCAGCTGTTGTTGCAAGAGATCGAACCTCTCCCCCTGTAAATTTCCGACCATCAGCGGTTATCGCAAGAGACTATATATTCATTTCCCTCCTTCAGTGCCTCGTTCCGTATACACATCTTGTATTAAAAATTATTTGAGTGAACGAAGACTCCCATTGAGAATTGAAGTGTTTCCATTCAATCCTTCGAAAAATTTGGTTAAAAACTATTTTTCAATCCTGGTTATTCGGATGCTATACGGCTAAGGCCGTGCTTAGCCAAACGAGGGGACCACTTACCGGATTCAGTCCATCGTCAATACCTACATTCGAGCGGAGAGCCCGCACGACATCTGCATATAAATATATAATTATGTTTCACGTGTTTTCCCATTCAGAAACATTTTCACTTCTTATCTTCTCCTAACTTCTTCAAACTCATTTAGTGAATACCCTTGTAAAGAATATACAGTAGCGCTCATGAGTATTCTTACAGAGAAAAATTATTAAATTCGTTTTTTTCTTTTCTACCATGCATAATATAGTTATGAAAAGTCGACCTTTGATTTGGAAAAATTCTTTGATGTTTTACATTATATGTTGGAGTTGAACTACATTTTTATTTGTTAAATTTTTCCAAACGACCGGGGAACTTTTCATGACTATCCTATGCATGGTACAAAAGAAAAGGACGAATTTAACTAATATTTCTCTGTATGAATATTTATGAGCACCTACCTCTCTCTTACTGTGTGTGTGTGTGTGTGTGTGTGTGTGTGTGTTACTTCGCACTGTTGCCTTGGATGATCAGTGCAAATTTGTTACAGGAAATACGTTCGCTTTGATTTCTGAGATTCGTTCCGAAGTTGAAGATCTGCAGAGCTCCTTTAAAAAGGAGATGTCAACAATTAAAGAGCTTGAACAAAGAATTCAAGAATTAGATTATACTTCTGTTCCTGAGGAGCTTCAAACTCAAACAGGTTTGTAGGAATGACTGAAGTCGGCTTTCAATGGCTATGAAGTTAGACAACTCATGGCAACATGAGCTGAAATTCATTCGGTTTATATTAACCTTGAATTTAAAACGTTAAATAATATTTTTAATATCTCTTCTGTGAACTGTAGACTAAATCTTAAATTTATTGTTGCATAAGTATTATTTTTTTTATTTGTTTGCATTCGTTACAAATGACGATAATTTAAAATAAACAAAACTTGTTCAGACACCATCGATGATTTTCTTCTTTGCAGTCGAAGTCTTTTAGTTGGTTAATAGACGATCTTTTCTTGTTGTTTTTAATACTGAAGTCTTTTCAATGTAAACGTTCTGGCCATACTGGTACACTCGGGGAAGGGCGACCGTGGGATCCGATGTCTTTTTCACTCCGAAGAAGAGTTAAATATGAAATCACTGAATTTTAGATTTTTCAAATATTATTGTTCGATACTTCTTTCAGGTTAAACTGTTGTCATTCTCTTTATCAAATTCATTAATTAACTTTAATAAATGTTCATCACACAATTATGAAAAAACTGAAATTGTCTGAACAAGAAATTTACTATTTTAATGAAAATGAAATTAATGAAGATTATTAGAACAGATATTAATAAAAATTAAGGTTCATTAATTTTAATAATTTTGAAATTGGCACCGTCCTTGTAATGTACATAAGTTAAGCTTTATAGTCTTATAGGAATGTTATCTCCAATTCACATTTTGGATAACACATTTTACAATTTAAATTATTACTGACAAATGTCTCACCTCTGTTAGTAAGACATTATAACCCATTAAATTAATATAATTAATGTCCTCCTATTTACATGTATAGTTGCAACATAAATTTTTCTTTAAATATTCAAAGCATACAATTATAAAATTGTATTCACAGATTTTGTTTTCTTCCCAGACCCCAATTGCCCCGTGAGAAATTTTGACATCAAAGAATATTTAGGAAAACCACTCTTTCATCATCTCAGACGAATCAGTTTTAATGTCTTCCTCAGGAAACCATCGAACGCGTCTTCGATTACGTACGTCTCATAAATTCAAAATATTTAAATGTCAGTTATGTTTTTCTAAAAAATGGGTTTAGCTTTAGACATTATAATTACTAGTAATAAATAGAAAAAAAATTAAAAAGAACCTTTAACATATGTTTATTAAATGACATATGAGAGGAAGAGATATTTTGGATTAAAAAACTTAATGGTAAAGTTCATATACCGGGTGTGTATAAAGTAACGCAAGTGAAGAGACACATCCGATTTGAATTACTGTATATTAACGCGAGTGAACATGGGCAATACTATTTAATACATGTACTTTATAACAATTGTATACTCGATAGTAAGGTTTATGAGAGGGGTTGAAAATGTCCACCATCGGCCCCTATACAACCTCTTCAACGGCGTATCACATTCAATCAACCATTTCAAATGAGATTTGTCTCTTCACTTACGTTACTTTATACACACTCTGTACAAGTAATGAAGTAAACAGAAAAATAACTGTGTGGAAATGTAATAATAATAATTATTGACAGAAGGAGAGACAGAAAATGGTACAGCGATTAGTCCAACCAATGCGGCCCATTGCTCTAATTCCTCTATTGTTATTATTATTATTATGAACAGCGTCATCGGGACTCGAACCCCTGATCCCGGTCTCTTCATTTCCCTTATAGGGAAATGAATTAAAACAATTGACTTAATAAACACTCCCAACACTTTATAAAAGGATAAAATTATTGTAGGAAAATGAACATGAAATGGGGATGTATCTTGCAATAAGCAAAGTTTAATAAATAGAGTAAAACGTGTATCAGAATTTCAAGTTTAGAAATTAATGAGCGAAGAACATTGGTAATTAGGGGAAACAAATCCAAATAAACAAATAGTGAAGAGATGCGCAAAAGAAGAATAACGTGTATTCTTTAAGCGCATAAACAAAATTATTATTAATATTTTTTGCCAAGTTAATTTGGGGGTCTTTGTTGTAATGTAATATCTTTGAATGGTGAATTAAATTAATTAAATTTCCAGAATAGAAGAAGAAAATACAAACATTGACGATAAATGCTCAAAATTAATTAAAAGAAGCACAAAAGACTAATCTTTATTTATTTGAGAAAATGCGAAATTCATTTATTTTATTCTAATTCACTCTATTTCTATATTCGTTCACAGAAGTGAAGATTATAATTCTCGATACGCAATAGCTGAAGATTTCAAGTTATTTTCACACAAAACAAGAATCGAACCCGTGGTTGTTCGTGGACTTGGAAGTTCCTCACCTTATTTGGTAAATCAGTCTTGTTGTTTCTGAAAAGAAAAGAACTGCAGGAATAAAGGTAAGATTAACAATTTAATGAATAAATATTTAACATGATGGTTTGTGGAAAGGAAAACATCATCCGGAAGTAAAGGGATTCTTTTTTAAGACACGAGGAAAATAGCATTTTCACATAGTTAACACACACACTCTGTGTATACACACACACACACACACACACACATATATATATATATATATATATATATACAAGCAGAAAAATCGCAGAAAAATCAAAATTAAGAACATAGAAGATAACCAGATAACAAGACGTAGAAGCGTAGAAAATACCGATGGGTAAAGATATGGGAGGTGCAAATACGGACAAAAATGCCGTTACCACCACCATCAAAGGAACGCAACAGGTGAACAGGAAAACGAACATCAAAGAGGGCTACCAATTTTTTAGACGTAGCCAACACAATTCAGCTGCTAAATACCATCCAGCAAATACAAAGTCAGCTGACAAATATAGGAATCCGAGAGCCGGACAGAAGGCACGCAGAAAGCCACTTCATGCGTTATCGGGACAACAGGTACGACAAAGATAAAGAGAGGCAAATTCTCGGAGGACCACAAGACAACGAAACCGGCACCACTATTGGAAAACGAATCGAATGTATATGAAAATGATAGAGAAAAATAAAACCAAACCTAGCAAACATTCAGGGCCTTAAATCAAATCATTCCCCAGACAAAGTTTTATACCTGAAAAGACTCATGCAAGAAACCGGAGCAGACTTTGCATGCCTCACGGAAACCCATCTAAAGGACTGCCGGGCGAACTGTGAACACTGTGAGTTCTGTATTAAATGATAACCAACATAGATTTCGGTCAGGTAGATCATGCCTATCACAACTAATGGAACACTACAACATCATTATTGATGCAATGGAAAGTAATGAAAACTATGATGTAATTACACACAGACTTTGCCAAAGCGTTCGACAAGTGTGATCATGGAATCATAATACATAAACTGAAATATATGGGAATAACAGGAAAAGAAAGGAAATGGATATATAATTTCCTTAGTGAGCGGCGGCAAGTCGTTACGGTACAAGGAGCATCTTCATCAGAATCAGAGGTCCTCAACTCAGTACCACAAGGAACAGTATTAGATCCACTACTCTTCATAATCATGCTAACTGACATAGATGAGGACGTTACCAGAGACAGCACAGTAACATCCTTTGCCGATTGACACAAAGATCAGTAGAAAAATAAGAAACCCAGAATATATGGATCTCTACAACAGACATGAACAGAATCTACAAGTGGACGGAAGACAACAATATGAAATTTAACACCGAGAAATTTCACTTGTTACGGTACGGAAAAAGAGAGGACATAAAATCCATGGAATATTATATCCCAAATTCAGAGAAATTCTAAAGCAAAAGATTTGGGGGTTGTAATGATTGATGATGCGAAATTTAAAACACCAAATAAGATAACAGTAAACAGAGCAAAGAGAGTAACTGGGCAGATACTGAGAACCTTTAAACGGAGGGATAGGCATATAATGATTCCTCTATTGAAAACACTGATCATACCCAAATTGGAATACTGCTCGGTCCTAACATGCCCATATAAAAAAGAAGACATTAGACAACTAGAAGGGATTCAGAGAAGCTACACAGCCAAGATCAAGGGATGCAAAGAACTAAACTACTGGGAAAGGTTACGCGAATTAAACCTGCAGTATATTCACTGGAAAGGAGGAGAGAGAGATACAACATTATTTACACTTGGAAAATAATGGAGAAACTAGTCCCTAATCTTACTCTGAACCCTGTAACTCCCCAAACAACAGTGGAAAGTAGAAAAGGAACAGGGAACATCCTTAACCCTGAAAGAAATAGTTTTTTGTTGTGAGAGGACCAAAACTGTTTAATCAGCTGCCCAAAGATCTAAGGCTCAGAAGTCCCAGAGCGACGGGCGTACCTGGCTATGTGAGGTGGACAGTACAAGAAACCAACTCACTACTTCACCAGAAGAGAGGCGACAAGCTTCACCTTCGTGAAATTAAGGATCATCGCGCGGAACATTTGAAAGGTTGAAAGGAAAGGTGTGTGTGTATATATATGGATCACCTGAAGATCTTCCTCTCCCCAGCTTTACCTGTGGGGGAAGATCTTCAGGAGCTATTGAAAAACAGGGACCGCAGCCTTCTTTAGTTAGCTTTATAAGGCTAACTAACGAAAATATCATGACCTAACCTAACCAATCGTCAAGGGCGTACAGTTAACCTAACGATTGGTTAGGTTAGGTGGTGATATTTTCGTTAGTTAGCCTTATAAGCCTAACTAAAGAAGGCTGGGGTCCCTATTCTTCAATAGCTCCGATCTTCAGGTGATGCGAATATTATAACAATATCAAAGGTCTTCAGGCACACAAATGGTGTTCATGCGGACATTTTGAAAATAAAACAAAACACCTGGCTCAGAAATATCCATGGTGAAATTGTTGTAGCTCTGCTATGTGAGATACGGAGCCCAAGAAACAAATTTTCAAAAATATTAAGCCAGGCTTAGAGATGGACGCGCCACCCGGACGGGCTTGAGATCAAAACCATGAAACTCGGTTCAGTCGTTAACGAGTAATAACGTTCGCTAACTTTAATAAATTTGTTTATCTCAAAACTTGATTTTCGGGCGTACGCCCTTTCTATTCTATACTCCTCGTATACAGTATACACTATACACGGACTTTTTTATTGCTTAACTCTTCCCCTAGTCTAGATCTCCCGAGATAAAATCGCGAACTGACCTACTGGTAGTGTTAACCCTGACGCAGGGTTAGCATAAAAGTATGCAATACCTGTAGACGTATCTACTTTATTCGACCCCTTTAATCTGAATATTCAACTCTCTCTTCTATAAACTCATTGGACTTGCAAAGCCGTCAAAATGCGATATTCACACTTCCACAATGTACAGGGTGTTCGAAAAGTCCCGTCACCCCCCTACAAAATGTACATATTGTAATATCAATTTAATTTTTGTGTGATTAATTCTGTATTAATTCTGCCATTGTTCGCACAACTCTAATGCCTGGAAAAGAAAAAAATGTCTATGAACCACTTATAAATTCAATTAATCACAAAAATAAAATTGGTACTACAATATGTAAACTTTGTAGGGGGTGACGGGACGTTTCGAACACCCTGTACAAAGGCAAGTTAGGATAACGTACGGCTTCGACAATTAAATTTATCCAAAGAGTTCCTCAAGTTAAACTTCAAATTTCAATAATTTCTACTAAATAATCTCAAATAAAAAAAACCCATCCACAAATATATATACCATCAAAATCTTTTGCTTCAAACTATCAAAAATTATGTTCAGCATGCTCTATTCTTAAGTTCATAACCATAACATTCTTTGCCTTGTCTTAAGTTCTTTTATAGTTTTTAATTATAAACTTCTGACTTTAATTTAATCGTATCTTCAAATTTCTATCAACGGTGTTAATCTTTCAGTTAACATTCTTGACTCTACGAAATCTTGCGGCTAACTGACATTCATCATTCAAAAGATGGTGGACCGAAGGGGAGAAGGAGTTATCCTTCGCAGATTCGTCTGCTACCAATTCTTTTAAGAAAGTTAGCACTTATGGACTTTTCTATCCTCGTAGTATATTAAATTTTTAACTTTTCTCCTCCTTCTTATGACGTCACAAAATACGGGTTTGATTTAAATTGTATACATTTGTTTTATTCGTGGTTATTGTAGAAATTATTTTACATAATATATATAAGCATAACCGCGAATTTTGGCAATGAAAACCTGCAAGTCGGAGACGAGGGCGCTGACAATAAGATGACGACAAAGAGAGAGACAAAAAACAACTTGGCGACATTTCATCAACCGACAGGATATAACGCTTTTTCGTCCACAGGTGTTTTACGTGTTATGCGCAATTTCTCCTCTTTTAAAATAACATTTTATTATTATCATTATTATTATTATTATTTTCTAATTATTTTCACATATCTTTGATGCAGTTATTTTCAATTTAAAAGAAATTACTTGATACAAGGAATAAAAGTAAAAGTTTTAATTTAATTATTGCGTGATGAAACATCTTTCAATCTTACTTTATAAGTCACAAAGCGACAGTAAAATGTTACACTCATTTAGTCAAACTTATTAAGCTGTACTGGGAATGAGAGAAACGATACAATGTATTAATTCATTTTAACATAGTAACCAACAACAATGATTGTCATTACTGTTTAAATACTGATTCCTTTCGAGTGGACATTTCGTTCATAACTATGAAATATAAACATTTCTATTTACTGAGTAATTAGTTCTGTTCGACAAATATCCACATGTCCCTTACTGTACTACTACTAATATGTAAATACAATGGTTTGCTAAAATATTATTTTCAATTCTTTTTCCATTTGTAATTCGAATACTGAAAATCAGTTTTACTTAACTTTCTTTTCAGATATACTTAGCGAATAATGTAACCTTTGACCATTATGGTAAACCTTATGTGAAAACTCTTCCAGTGTTTGCTGCACAGAGTGGCATCGCTCACTCCGACACAGTGCAATTTACACATCCTGGGGGAATGTGCGGTCGCTTCGTCATTGTTGTCAGAGAAGTTGAAAAAGATTATCTGATAATCTATGAGCTACAAGGAATTGGATATGTTTTCAAATAAAATACATATACGTGTACAGGGTGTCCCAGGAGGAAATGTCAAGAATGCACCATTTCACTCTTTAGGTATTTCTAAGTAGAAAGTAGGTCTGATTCCCAACCGTTACCGAGATACAGGCCTCTACATTTGGTAATTAAAACATAATAAAAAGGCGAT
The DNA here is from genome assembly GCA_023014485.1 of Bathynomus jamesi. Lineage (NCBI taxonomy): Eukaryota > Metazoa > Arthropoda > Malacostraca > Isopoda > Cirolanidae > Bathynomus > Bathynomus jamesi. The sequence continues at coordinate 7,214 of JAJOZX010004572.1, read as the reverse complement.
CTTAGATACTATTTAATGACACTTGTGGTTTACAAAAATTACAAACATACAATACACTATTGCACTGATTGCAGAATGGTTTCAAAGTGACCCCCTCCTTCTTCAATGCACGCGGCGAGCCACCGATCCATCGAGTCTTGCCAAGGAAAACGCGGAAGTTCATTTCTGAGATTTATGAGCAGGTGTTAAGACGTACCTAAATAAATAATGTAAATAAATAATGTGAGGATCTGCACAGTTGCCAATGTATCATTAAATGTCATTGAATATTATCTAAGATCGGCTTTTTATTATGTTTTAGTTACCCAAATGTAGAGGCCTGTATCTCGGTAACGGTTGGGAATCAGGCACATGTCGATATAATACTTTCTACTTAGAAATAGCCAAAGAGTCAAATGGTGCATTCTTGACATTTCCTCCTGGGACACCCTGTATATAGGCCTATTACTGAGACCCACTGCTTTATTATAATTAAATAGCAAATACATATCTGCTTTTCGAATGTAACTAGATTTAGATTTTAAAAGTAACTTTTCACGATCTTATAAACAACTATTAGTCTCTATCATTAGAAGTTGAGTTTTATGTATTATGGACTATACTCGCATCTAAATGGAATTTTAGCTTAATTTATCCTGTATCCCAGCAAAAGTTTATCACGTCATCACTTGTCAAGAGATAATAGCATATCCTAAAGCTAAAATATTATTATCGTAGATGTTTATCGACTAACAAAGAGGTACTTGTAGGTTATCCCCCCCCCCCCCCCCAATTTTGACAGAATATTTTCGTTAAAACTAGCGAAAATATCACGACTTAACCTTACCAATTATCAATTATCAACGGTGTACAGTTGATCTATTAGTAAATAGTAAATATTATTCCAGAAACAAACAATGTTATAATTAGTAATAGATAAACTGTACGCCCTTGATAATTGGGTAGGTTAAGTCGTGATATTTTCGTTAGTTTTAACGAAAATATTCTGTCAAAATTGGTGGGGGTGAGATAACCTACAAGTACCAACAAAAATGAACCTTTTCCAGTTTGTGTACCGTTTTTCATCTTTTCCAGTTTGTGTACCGTTTTTCATATAATTTATTTTTGATTGGTCATACAACCGCCGTCGATTATAACAACTTTTTAAGAGAGGTAAGTTCTTGATAACGTAACCTAACCTAACCTAACGTAACCTAACCTAACCTTCTGTTTTACTCTATGCTGTGCCTAACAGAAGCAAAGAAACACTAGAAAGTTGCATAAAAGCCAACATTCTGCCTGGATCTACTATTATTAGTGATATGTGGAAATCTTACGATCAAATTGATAAAATCCCACATTATAACTTTCGTCACTACACTATAAATCACAGTGAAAATTTTGTCGATCCAGCGACCTGTGCCCACACTCAGCAGAATGGTCCTTGAATAAATAATTTCAATCTAAAAATGTTTACTATGCTGTATGTAATGTACTGTAGAAAACGGTACATAAACTGGAAAACGTCCACAAAAATAATCACAAATTAATTTTCTTCATGAATAACAAAGTACTTAACTGATCATTTTTATAATTATAATTTAAACTATTTATTCTTTATGAATATGTTCGGTGCTACTGTAGTATGCGGTCTACCTACGATTCGGCGGTCTACCTACGATTCGGCGGTCTACCTTTTAATTATAGCTTCTTATCTTCTTATTATTTTATTATTAGGTTAATTGTACGCCCTTGACGATTGGTTAGGTTAAGTCGTGATATTTTCGTTAAAACTAACGAAAATATCACGACTTAACCTAACCAATCATCAAGGGCGTACTGTAGTATGCGGTCTACCGTTAAGTATGCGGTAGTAGTATGTTTAACTTCTTTAATAATTCCTTAATTGTGTAAATTAAATTATAATTCCTTTCAATTCATTTTCAATTCCTTTTAAATATTTTGAACGGTAGACCGCATACTACAGTAGAACCTTAACGGTAGACCGCATACTATAGTAGAAACTTAACGGTAGACCGCATACTACAGTAGAAACTTAACGGTAGACCGCATACTACAGTAGCACCATATGTTCTCTCTCTATTAATCTGAGAGTCAATGTTGCACACAAGGAAGATGTGACCATCATATTAAAAGCCATTTTTAAAGGGCAATTTATATCAAGTAGACACTTTGTAAGTTTTAAAAATCGTGGAAAGGTGTTTTTCCTTAAGTGGAGTCTGTATATGGCATCCGTATGTATGAAATTTACATTAAATTCATTGTAATAAATGTTATTTTGCTTTATATGAATACTCTTATAAAATTATAATTAAAATGGGGTCTTTTCCGTTTCATGTACTGTTTCCGATTTTGTTGAAAATAAGATATTTAATGTATATTTTTACGCTGATTTAAAAAATGTAAGTCCTTTTTTGGAGAAATGAGCGGTTCAAAGGTTAGGTTAGGTTAGGTCAACTGAATGCCCGGTTAGGTTAATTGAATACCCGGTTAGGTCAACTGTATGCCCTTGACGATTGGTTAGGTGAAGTTGTGATATTTCGAAAACTAACGAAAATATCACGACTTAACCTAACCAATCATCATGGGCGTACAGTTGACCTAACTGGGCATTCAGTTGACCTAACCGGGCATTCAGTTGACCTAACCGGGTTCAGTTAACCTAACCGGGTATTTAGTTGACCTAACCGGGCATTCAATTAACTTAACCGAACAGAAAAATAACGGTTGAAATCTATTCACACAAATACTTAGTGACATAAGCCAATATTACTAAAAAATACAATAACTCTTGTATTAATTTTCAGTTGTATTATTATAGTTTTTGACCTAATACAAAATTACAATAACAAACAACTTTTGAACTACTTATTTCTCCAAAAAAGAGAATTACATTTTTGAAATCCGTGTAAAAATCTACATTACATAAATATCTTATTTTCAACAAAAACGGAAACCGTACAAGATACGGTGAAGTTCCTGAAATTGACTAAAAATTTTATAGAAACTGTAACTAAACATAACTTAGATTTTCACATTTAAAACTTTATTCAGAAAAAGAATAGAAGTTTCTTAATGTTTTACAGTATTTTTTCAATATTTTGTTTTACAACTTAGATATCTGATGTATGATAATACAGTATTAACAAAGAAAGGGATTGTAGTCTGAATACGCTGCAAGGAAGAATGGAAATTTAATGCGATTCACTTTATGTATTACATAAAGAAATTTGCCACATTTTTAAAATAATTTTTTTTATGTAAGATTGTGTTTTGAGATAAATATAGAAATTAAACAAAAATTTTATATTTGTCAACCTACTGTAAGTCTGACTCCCGTTTCATCTTCTCTGATGAGCACTTCAAAACTCACCACTCACAAATGCTTGCTCTTCATTGGTTTACGCTTAATTGGAGGCATCTGCTCTTTCATTAGTTTCAACTGAAGATGATTACGAATAAATATCTGAATAACGTTTCAACACTCCTGTTCGGGAATTTTCGTTAATTTCTTTATAATCTCTTGAAAACAAACTGTCAGTTACCTAAATTAACAGTTACTGATCGTTTGCATAACAACTAATTACTTTTTGTAGGACATTAAAAGTATCATTTGTTAACCTTGAACTAATAAAACATAGAACGTGCGGGATTTTTCCTTAACTGCTACTTACAGATACAAATGACTACGTCTGAAATAGTTACGTTTTAACTAAAGGTAAGTGATGAGGTCAGATCAACATTTTTGACCTCACTGAAATTATGTGGTAGTGAAGAGCCAAATTGTGTTAAATTATTTCATATAATTTTTTTTATTTCATTAAAACATTATGAAAATCATGGATTTGGTGAGTCCATATTGAAGTTGCAATGTAGAGATCAAATAGTTAGGCAAAGTGCCTGTCATTTAACATACAAATCTGTTACAGAGAGCAATTAACTCGTGATGTAACCAAATTGCTTCATACAGTTTTTATGTTATTTTCCTACACTGAAATGCAATCGAACAACTGTACTTCTAATATACAGTAGTTTATGTGAAAATACAGTTATTGTAAATAACTTTCCTTTTATCATAAAATTCGTTTGTCACTTCTGTACATAATTTAAGACTTGTTAGTTTGAGAGTTCGTGTAAACATTGGCAAAACAAAACTCGGCACATATTTATAAAGTTTTCATTTAATATCTAAGTGAACTTCATCATTTGGAAGATGAATTTTTTAATTCCAATTAAATGAGGGGCTCACTCATATTCGAAAAGTAAACTTTATAAAGAAAGAAATTTATAAAGATCATAGTAAAGCGTTACTATTTCATCTACACACGTCGATAAATGATAAATAATCATGAATCCTGGTGATGTTGAAGCACAATCTTTCCATCGATGGAAATGTGTGAGTTCTCGTCTTGTTTTTCATGTGTGGTTAACTTTTCATGGATTGTCATTGATTGCCTAAAGGAAACCAATATATATGGTTTAATGTAGGCAAATGAACAGTTATCTCTCAGTAAACCGACATTAAACGAACGATGGTGAATCACTATTTTTCCATAAATGAAAAAATGTCTTTCATGTTCACTTTCTCCTATAGATAACCTTTGCTGGATCACCACTGGTAAACTGATAAATCCCTATCAACATTTGCCCGTCAAGGGATAATTTATATTAAAAGCGACAGTTAACCTAGGGTTGATGAACGCTACCGTTTCCTCATAAGAATTGTAGACTTTCATCTTTGGCAGATCTTTAGTGGTTTGCTATTATAGTTTCACGAAGGCAGACTCTTCATGTGCAGTAATTTAGTATTGCCAACCGAGCTCTATTCGTGATTAGGTGGTATCAACCCGAGAACTGAATGACGGTAGTGATCCTTGATATTTATTTTGAAATATGACTGAATAAACTAATAACGAAATAAAGCCAAAATCTTAAAAGACGAAATGTGATAATTTTCTGAGAAAAATATGTATTTCCACATGTTCGACAAGTTATACCATTTGTATAACACCCAGATGTAATGAGAAAATAATATTATTTTATACCTGGCAAGATCATGAAGAAATGGTGAGTGAAAAGAGGAATGAAGTGGGTAGATGTGTGCAGAGGTATGAACATGGGGAAACTTTAATATTGTATTTACAATATTGCATTATATCAGTACTAGATTATGGAAATGGTTTCAGAGGCAGACAGGATTAATAACTTTTCGGGACTACCTAGTGTTCCCCACTACTACAACCTGGTATGCACCACTGTTGTACCCCGTTTAAGTTAAGAATTCGCAAGGGACAACACTGGTGCTGCAACGCGCTTGTTTCAGAACACTTAGACCCGTTTAAAATGGTTGAGTAGAGCTTCGGTCTTTGCCTGGCCAGCTCTCTCCAACTGGTTGCGCATCACGGTTGGTGAATGAGAAGGATATCCACATGAAGTGAAAACAAGTAAATAAAACTTTAGATTAAAACTTCAGTGCAGCACATTATAAAACCAGATTAAAACGGTTTAAAAGTATTCACGCCATAAAAAATGCAATCAAATTCGACGAATTCTACAGGAGCAGTACGAAAGTAAAGCCTCTCTCTGTTTTGCGAACTGAAAAATAAGAGGCATTACTTTCGTACCTGCACTCGTATTATACTCGTATAAATATTACATTAAGGACAAATGTTATCATATTAATATTTCAAACCTTGAAAGGCTGATATCACCGCGAAACTAAGTTAGAGGCGGGATAAGAGCCACGACAGTCGGGGGAATTCAAATATAGGGGCAACAGAAAAAGAAGTACTGTCTGCAAAAGTAGGCTGAAGAAGCATCGAGGAAGGACGGGAATGCAACTCTGGGAAGTACTGCAAACGAAAGTCGAATAAAGTTGGGAAAAACAAAAACTTGCTCAATTGTGACAGGGGCATGGTAATGAGGGCACGGCTCAGGACAATTAACAGACATCTACAGATCTACAGAAGCTAAGGCTAACAAAGTCCCTAAGATCCACTCTAAGGTTAGCCCGAGAGAAAGGAAAGAGTAGGGGGTTAAGAGAAGAGAATAAGGGGTTAAGTAAGTAGCAACACCTATCACTCGTGGGTTAACATTCATTCAGAAAAAGAAAAAAAAGACTCCCCATCATCATCCGCCGGCCACTGCCGACAAGTCGGAAAAATAGTCGAAGAGAATAGGAAAGGGTGAAAGATGAAAAGTAGTAAAATAAGAACGCTTACAAACCATGCAAACACAGTCTTAACTCACTGTCATACCATGCAAACTACAGACATGCAAGTAAAGAGTTACAGACATGCAAGTAAGGAGAGGATAAGAAAAAGAAAAAGAAAAAGTAGGTAAAGTTAAACAAAAAGTGTGTTAGTTTACGGTACGAGCTACATCTACGTTCGTGTTAGTCTACTTTTTTTTTTATAAATTTTTTGCTGGCATATCACACGCTGGCATGTCACAAGCTGGCATTATCGTCAACCGACTCATCCTCGACCACCACCACCAGAGCTCCTGTTGCTAATTGTTTTTTTTATTTTAAACAACGTTAATATTTTTAAAATGCCTATCTAGACGGTTCTTAAACATATTAACGTTGGTAGAGTTCACGACGGGCGCGGGAAGATTATTCCATTTATCAATTACTTTAAACTTGAAGAAGTTTTTAACGATATTAGTAATGAAACGTCTGCCACGCAACTTAAATCTGTTATTTCGAGTATTGCTATTATCGAAAGTGAACAGTTTGTCAAAATTTACGTTATCGATATTATTAACGATTTTGAAAACTTCAATAAGCTCCCCCCTTAATCCCCTAGTTTCGAGTGAATGCAAGTCTAACTCTTTAATCCTATTTTCATAAGGCTTGTTGCGCAATGACGGAATTAGTTTCGTGGCACGACGCTGAACCCTTTCTAACCTATCAATATCCTCACGCAAATACGGGCACCAAAACTGAACGGCATACTCTAAATGAAGCCTGACTAGGGACTTGTAAAGGGGCAATATAATATCCTTCGATTTAAATTCGAAATTACGTGCTATGAAGCCTAACATCCTATTAGCTTTTGCGCAAGACTCCAGGCACTGGTTCCTAACTTTTAAATCCTTAGATACGCGTACGCCTAAATCTACTTCCTCGTCAACGCTCGCTAACTCTCTATCATCCATCGTGTACGTGTAATTATTGTTACGAGAACCTACATGCAAAACTTTACATTGTC
>JAJOZX010004571.1:397500-400185 GCA_023014485.1 Bathynomus jamesi | reverse complement strand
TACGTTATGTTGAGATAGGGGATATGTGTAATTGTTTTTGGGATAGAGCTGCGTTAATTCACCTTTACGTGTGTGTTTTTTGAGGCAAAGCGATGGTAATTTATATGTACGTAAATAATTATGTACACCCTATACGACTGGCTGTGAGGTAAATGGCTGCCTTCTAAGCCAGCTGTATGCGGTGCTGAAGATATTATGCGATGCGACATTGCTACGAATGGATGGCTCTTCTCTCTCTCTCCTTGTATTTAGGCTACCCACACACTCACATGCATAATATACTTTTGTGGACCTGAGCAGTCTTAGGTTAGGATATCCCTTGGAGTTCACATACACGCATATATATAAAATAAACTTTCTATACATGCATACACACCCACACATATATATATATATATATATACATATTTTTTTGTGGGCCTAAGCACCCCGGTTAGATTACCCTTGGAGTTGACAGCTATATATATATATAATATATATATAAATTTGTTTGTGTGGTTCAAACCACTCGCATCATGTTGCATGCAATGTTGCAAGATGCAATATTGCAATGCAATTGCACTCTACCTTTTGGCGGCAATACTACTGATGGCTATCAATACCCGTTTTTTTTATTTCCGAAAACATGTAATTCGATGAATTTCTACCCTTTTCGTTTACAGGAATTTTATTGAAACCCTAACCTAACCTACCCTAACTCAACTTAACTTAACTTAACCTAACCTAACCTAAGCTAACCTAATTTAATTTAACCTAATGTAATAACCGTAATAACAACTTGTCGATAAAATGTGAAGTTTACAAAATGTCGCTAAGCTGAATTGAATAGAAGGGAATTAAGAAACGCTGTATACGTAATCAGAAAAAAAATAGCACGTATGAATGTTTATGATTTTGCATATTAAAAAATTAACTCTTACCAGGATTCAAACCCGGGATCTCTGAATGGAATTATTGTCTCTACTCCTAATTGATTTTGGCACGCAAAACACCTGCATGCGAAAGCGTTGCGTTCCCTCGGGCGTTGAAATATGCGCCAGGTTGTGTCAACTTTTACTCTATCGTAGCTCAGTTCTACGCCCGCGATTCCTAGCCAGAGGTTCAGGGTTCGAATCCATATATATCGGGGTTAATTTTGTTCGATACAGACGATGATGATTATCTCGACAACACTAGAATAAAATTTTTTTCAACCTCTTTTGCATAAATATTCACGCTCGCTTGTTTTCGACTGAGTCAGTGATCATCAACGATTAATTATGTTCCTGAGTGTGCTAGCACCCATAGCTAAATGGGTAACACCGTTTCCCTATAAGCGAAATGAAGACACTGAGGTCGGGGGTTCGACTCCCGATAGTGCTGGTATTAATAATCCAGGAGTTATCGGAATGGGCCGCATTGGTTGGCCTGAGCATTGTGTCAGTTTCTGCCCCTCTTCACTGACTAATTATTACTCTCTTCAGTGTACTAGTTTCTTCTATGACATCCAAATGAAGGTTGACCTTCCTCACCGTTGAGTAGAACTACAGAGTATAAACGCAGTTTACAATTTGATATGGAGTGGTGAAGCGTCTCTATTCCTGTTATTTTATTATTCTGCATGTTACAGTGTCAGATTCCCTACATTGTAAAAGGTGTAAAATCCCTCATATTTTACCGTTTAACCCCTACCCAGAAATATGACGTAGGTCGTACCTGATTATAGTATCGGATGGGTTAAACGTAGGGGTTTAACGTCGTAAGATAACATCCCTTCAATTCAGTGTAAAAGATGTCTGACTTTTTAAATAGCTTTAATTATGCTTTCTTCACCTACTTCGTGCTTTCTTTGAACACTGAGTGAAATGTTTTTTCAAACTTCCCTCCAAATTGGAGACAGGTAAGTTTTTCAGAGGAGCGCCATATAGGAATGTTGTCATGCACTGACGAGCCAGCAGTAACACGGAAATGTTAAAACTGTTCCACTGACCACACGAAATACTTTATATTTCTAATCTTTGTAACATTATAGCTAAGAACACGAGAGAGAGAGAGAGAGAGGAGAGAGAGAGAGAGAGAGAGAGAGAGAGAGAGAGAGAGAGAGTTACAAGGAGTTACAAGGAAAAGAAGTACCTCAAAGGCCTTGCGGCCCATACCGAGGAGGTACCAATGGCAACGGGTGCCAGGGAAAATTTTGTCTTTCAAACTATGCTAGCAGTAGTAGAAAACTGGATAGAAAAGTAGAAGGCTCTCTCCCCACCCTCCGCTCCCTCCCTGCCAGAGGCAGGTACGGAAAAAGGTTGAAGAAAATACCTTGACCCTGGAAAAGTAGCCAAGGAAATTTTACAGGAAAGTGGAGAATATATAAATAGCTCTATATTTAGCTTTGCTCACAGAGACACGAGCAAGCGAACTCCTGCAGAGTTTTCTGAGGTTTTAATCTTAAACTATGAGTGTGTTCTGTACTTTGTCTAGCCTATTTTTAAACAGATTTACACTTTGACTGGAAACATCCTCTGAGGGAAGTTGGTTCCAGATATCAACTATTTTACAGGAAAAGAAATTTCCGCAGACTGAGGTCCTAAATGTCTTTACACACTCAATAGTGTGCAAGATTTCGTCTAACCTTTCTTGAACTGATCCACAGAGGAACTGTTCACAACTTCCGAAGGTAACCTGTTCCATGTGTCACAGATCTTATACGTA
>JAJOZX010004571.1:252500-392500 GCA_023014485.1 Bathynomus jamesi | reverse complement strand
AACAGGTGTATTGATCAGTGGCGTCCACGTTTGGAGGCGGGCGTTGAGCAGGAAGGGGGACACATCGAGCAACTTCTCAATTAACGAACAACATGCTAAGGTAAGCATCTATGAAGTTTGGGAGCTCTAGTTCCCTTACTTTTTTAATATGACAGTTTACCTCTAAGGGAAGGGGTCATTTTTTTACCCACCCTGTATATATATATTATAAAGGGTGTCCCAAAAAAAACTATATACTCTTTATAGCATCATATATTTTATAATTTAAAAAACAAAAAACAATATATTGTTATAGCAATTGCCAATGAAAGGTAAATTAGTAATCTAAGTGATCAAAATGTTATAGCGAGTTGTTTGCATATAAAATTTAATTAACTACGCCAAGTGCTCAAAATGTTCTCCGGCGGCATGAATGCACTTTCAATACAACAAAATCGTGTGGTCTGATGAAGCTACCTTCAAGCTGAATGGCACAGTAAATCGACATAACTGCAGGTACTGGTCACTTGATAATCCACACGTTTATGTGGATAAACATGTTAATTTACCAGGATTAACAGCATGGTGTGGTTATCATCCAGGGGTTTGGTTGGACCATTTTTCTTTAATGGGACAGTTACCGGTGCCGCATATCTCGACATGCTGCGGACAGAAATTATACCTGCAGTTCGGAAGTTGTTTGGAAACGACGACTTTTACTTTCAACAAGATGGAGCCCCCCACTCATTATCATTGTGATGTCAGAAGGTACCTCGATGAAACGTTGCCTAACCGTTGGATAGGACGAAGAGGAAGCGTTGAGTATCCTCCACGTTCACCGGACTTGACTCTACTTGATTTTTACTTGTGGGGGCTACCTGAAGGATGCAGTTTATGGTACAAGACCTGCAACACTCGAACACCTTAAGGATGCAATTAGGGAAAAGTGCGGGACCATCACAGCATCCACATTAGTCCATGTCTGCGAATCAGTTAGTCGACGCATTCAAAAGTGCATTCATGCCGCCGGAGAACATTTTGAGCACTTGGCTTAGTTAATTAAATTTTATATGCAAAAAACTCGCTATAACATTTTGATCACTTAGATTACTAATTTACCTTTCATTGGCAATTGCTATAACAATATATTGTTTTTTTTTAAATTATAAAATATATGATGCTATAAAGAGTATATAGTTTTTTTGGGGACACCCTGTATATATATATATATATATATATATATATATATATATATATATAATCATCAATGCATTCATAGTTAAAGTGGAAGTAAGAAGAGTTGAGCATCTTCTTACATAGCGTACCATTGTGCCCGTACGCCCATTTTAGGGGACGAGCAGCTCGCAACATTATTACCAATCAAATAGGGGTCTAAGTACTGACGAGGCTTTTATACGTAGTTCATCACCACTGAAAGCAACAATGCTCTGCGTTAGTCTGTCTAGTGGTGGCGAACCTATGGCACGCATGCCCATTTGGCCACGCGATCAAATTTGCCTGGCACGCCTAAGCATAGAAATTGTTATCCAAAAAATGAGTATAAAATAGTAGACTTAATGTTTATAATTTGGTGTAATATATATAAACTTTGGTGGGCACCAGAATTTTTTTTACGGTTTACATGGTTTTTTTGGCACGCGACTGTAAAAAGGTTCACCACCCTGGTTTAGTCCAAAGAACATCCATATTCGTATTCAATTTCTTGCAATTTTCGTTGGTTTATTGCAGACACCCCCATTATTATCGGTTCTGGGACATAATTCTTCAGGAGCAAGATGCACCACGTTTGGTTTGTGTTTCCTCCATAAGGCAGCACAAATTTACCTGTATCAATCACAGTCACACTCGTACTACCTTAGACTTGCTCTACACACATCTCTCTCTCTCTCTCATATATATATATATATTATATATATATATATATATTATAAATATATATATATGAACACATTATATTTCGAAGTAAATACTGTAATATTCTAACTCACTATAATAATGCAGGAATGATTTTATCATACTGATGATGTATGATGCGCTAATAATGATGATAAATTAAGCTCACTTCTCACGTAAATTTTTTTTTATTTTATGGACTCTTCAAATTAAATTTCAGAGCAAGTGTAGTTTATGTCCCCCTGTGGTGCCTAGTGTAGTTTACGCTCCCCTACATTATTCTAGTGTAGCTTACGTTTTCGTACATTATCCTAGTGTAGTTTGCGTTCCCCAACTTTGTCCGCGTATACCTAATCAAATAAAATGTTAAAACTAACGAAAATATTACAACTTAACCTAACCAATCGTCAGTTTATATATATATTAGGGTGATTCAAATATGGGGTAAAAAATTTTTTTTTTATATTTTAATGTGTTCAACCCTTTAAATGGTTCATTTCAACATAAAAATAACTATCCTAAAATATTTTACAAAATTTTTAATTTTTAAGGGTTGCTACCAGCAATTAAAAATTGACAGAACGACTCAAATTGTCAAATTTTTCCACACCACCCAGGAGGTACAGTACAAGGCGCATTGCTTTTTTTTAATGTGGAAAGCTTCCGTAGGTCCTACCATAACCACAAGCATGCATAATTAAAATAGCATGATATTTGAGACATTAGCTGTCCTTACTTCATCAATGTTTCTTTTTTTCTATCAGGGTAAACAGCCCTGTAGTTTTTCACTACTTGTAGCAAGAATTGTTTTTGATCTTCGTCATGTGTTAGTATTTTATTATATTCATTCATTAATTTTACTCCTCTTTCCGCTATATCATTCACGACTTTCCACTGTTTGATAGATTTCTTAGCGGAGTTAAACTCTTCATCATTATGCCATTCTTTAGCATCTTTGAGTACAAATTTTGAACTAAATTCTGTTATTGTAAAGAATCTTTGAGTATTTGATGTGACAAAATCTTCTAATTTCTTCGTTAGAATAAGTGCAGGATCTAGAAAAGCCCGTTTTGCAGGAAGAGTTTCTGTTGTATTTTGCAAGGCCTTTACCATTTTGTTTTTTGTTTCAGTAGGCACATCATCATAAAAGGCCAACGCTACCAGTTCTTCTGATAGGTACCAGAGGTGACCTAACAGTTTTTTAACAGCAACAAATGCGATTGTGTCATTTATTTGTTTGTAGACTACAAGATTCTGTAATAATTCCAGATCAAGACGAGGAGCGCAAGATGGCACAGGAGCTGTAAACCATGCCTTTACATATAACCGAGTTGCAAATAGACAGATGTCTTTTAGTCCTTTTTTGGCTTTTACTTAAATTTTGAACTGAGATTTGAACAAAAAAATTTAATGAATATGTAATTTTGGCCATCCACCTAGCCCGATGAAGTCCCGCTGGATGTTTAAATTTGATTCTACCTTTTGGTTCACCTCCCAAAAAAATAATTGTTAACTGCAATAGTTCTAGGTAATCGTCTCTTGGTTGGAATGTGTCTAGTTGATTTGCTGCAAATATAATTGTGTCATCTTTGATGTCATGAATATTTTCATAAATATCTGGATCTGATAATACTGTTTCGTAGTCCTCTTATTAATGCTTGACCATTTTTCTCTGAACTTCTTAAAAAGGACTATATCTGGGCCAGAAGATGGTGATAAAGACTTTGAAACAACAGCTTCCAGCATAATTTCAAATATGTGATGTCGACATGCTAGCCACAATAAATCGTTGTCGAATTTTTGTTCTAGAAGAATAGCTGCACCATTTCTAGGACCAGTATTGGCTGCCGTTGTATCGAAACACATGCATTTTATTTGTTCGCAGATGCCCCATTCAAGCGATGTCTGATTGTTGGCATTAAAACTAGAGACGCATTTCTGTCACTCAATTTTGCAACATCAAGACTTCCTAATAATTTATCATCAAACAATTTTCTACGTTTGCCTACCTTACTTTTCCATGTTGAAGGTTGTGCAGCAGAGAAACCAGATTCATCACTTTTACTCTCTTCTGATTATGTACTGGTGAGTATGACAGCCTCTTCATTCTTCTTTCTTTTGATCTCTTCTTCGGCTTTCCTCTTTTCATAATGTTGCTTTTCTGCTGCTCTTTGCTCTTTTTTAGCAACAGCCTTATCAATGGTACCCATTTTTCCATGACGTCCTTTCTCACGTTGCATTTTCAAGAATTTCTTATCTTCTATTTTTATAAGCTGCATAGCATTCTCATGAGCAATGTCAAATAAGTTTCCAGTTTATCTTTCCATTTTTCTTCTTTATTATTTAAATTTTGTGATCTTTTCAATTTGTTTGCTTTGTTTTTCTTAAGCAGCTGCCATTCCTTCAGTATTCCTTGAATTTTATCTACTACATGTACTCTGTTTTGCTGGTATTCCTGTTTTTTTCCAAACTGCTAGCACATCATCCGCAGTAGAGTAGCATGATTCTCTAATGCCTCGCTTTTTAATATTTCTGTAGTGCATGAAGAGGGCCATCATTTCCTTCTCTGATGGTAATACGGATGTTTTAGTACTGCAGAGGGCTGCCCAATTAGCCATACTTCAGTTTCTTTTCTCGTAGAATTTCTCCCAACTGAGCAACTAGGTGATGGTGAGTTAGGCCTAGCTTCCATAATCGATTAATTGGTATCAAAATTACGAGTTCCAAACAACAATTAAAAGCAAGCTAGTATATAAACCATTAATTAAAAATTCTGAAATATAAACAGTTAAACATAAAATCATAAGTTGTAAAAACAAACAAATTGAAAAAAGGGAAACTTTGACGCCTGGTAGCACATAGTAAATTTTATTTAAAATTCACCAAATTTGGCATACACTACTTTTTTGTCATAGGGAACAAAAATACAGGTTGAACAATTAAAAAAACTTTGATTTTTTTGAATCACCCTAATATATATATATATAATGTAAATGGAAAAGGAATAATGATTCCAAGGCCTTTCGTGTATTCAGAAGTACACCTTGTCAGGAAATGAAGAGAGCAGGCAAGATGCCCACAATATATGCTGTACAGCGGGACGGAAACAAAGAGATTAGCACATAATTAACAAGACTTAATGAGAGGTCTACATCATTCATTCATTTCACGTGTTTAATTGTGAAATTCATCATATATATATATATATATATATATATATATATATATATATATATATATATATATATATATATGGTGTCCCAGAATTAACTATCTATTTCAATGAAATCGGACAAATTTTTTAAAAGCACACTTTTATTTATGTTTATCATGTTTAATATGTGTTAAAAATGTATAAATTTCTAAATTTTTTTCATAATTTTATTTTCATAATTTTTTCAGTTTTTCATAGTTTTATTTTTAGAATGGCAAAGAGACTCTCCAAAATTTAACGTGTGGCTTGGAATGACCAAATCCAAAATTTATGGCCCATTCTTCTTTGCGGAAGCAACTGTAACAGGTACCGTCTTCCTTGATATGCTTCAGCAGTTTCTCGAACCACAGCTTCTTGATGATGGCATTCTTGATAATGTTGTGTTTCAACAAGATGGAGCACCATGTCATTATGCTCTAATTGTTCGAGAATACCTCAACAGACGCTTCCGAATCGGTGGATTGGACGTGGAGGACCTCGACCTTGGCCTCCGCGTTCTCCGGATTGACACCCCTGGATTTCTTTGCATGGGGTTTCATAAAAACAAAGGTTTATCGCCAAAAGATCAATAGTTTAGCTGAACTTAAGAACGCATCCAGTTGGCAGTGCGGGAGATAACACCTGAAATGCTTCAAATGTGTTTCGCAGCGCTGAGGATAGATTTGAAATTTGCAGAGATACAGACGGTGCACATGTTGAAACTTCTCAATAAAGTTTTGACTTATGATTTATAAATCTATTTGTTTTTGTATCATAATTTAGTAATAAACACAAAATTATGTCAGTTTTTATTAAATTTGTCCGATTTCATTGAAATAGATAGTTAATTCTGGGACACCCTGTATGTGTATGTGTATGTGTATATATATATATATATATATATATATATATATATATATATATGCACTAAAATCACAAAATAACACGTGACTTGTAGGTTATCTCCCCCCCACCAGTTTTGACAGAATATTTTCGTTAAAACTAACGAAAATATCACTTCACCTAACCAATTATCAAGGGCGTACAGTTGATCTATTATTAATTATAACATTGTTTGTTTCTGGAATAGTATTTACTATTTACTAATAGATCAACTGTACGCCCTTGATAATTGGTTAGGTTAAGTCGTGATATTTTCGTTAGTTTTAACGAAAATATTGTCAAAATTGGTGGGGGGGGGAGATAACCTACAAGTACCTATATATATATATATATATATATATATATATATATATATTGACGATTGGTTAGGTTAAGTCGTAATATTTTCGTTAGTTTTAACCTTTTATTTGATGGATTCATTTAAAAAATGTCTCCTAAAGATCTTAGTGTAGTTTACGTTCCCCAACTTTGATCTAGTGTAGTTTGTGAGTGTAGGACAAAAGCCCCCTAGGAAAAATAATAATAATATGAATTTTTTTAATCGGTAAATCTCTAGGAGCGCTCCATTTTTCAATATTAAACATACACTCATAAAACATATACCATTTGAAAGCTCACATTTTTCTGAGTCTAAAAATGTAGTAATCCAAAAGTATCAATAGCAAATAAAAAGTAACTAGGTTTAAATATACCGATCAATTTGTGATGCGTGATCTTTACCGGGGCTCCACCCCCGTACCCCCGAGACCTAAATTATACAAATGATAATGTAATAACATATTCATGTTAGGTTAGGTTAGCGTAACAATTACCAAAAATACCATCTTACAACACAGACTGAAGATTTATAACTTAGCCAACCTTTATAATGTAGTTAATGACGTCACGCGTCAAACAATTAATTAAATCGTTACTTTTTATTTGCTATTGATACTTTTGGATTACTACATTTTTAGACTCAGAAAAATGTGAGCTTGCAAATGGTATATGTTTTATGAGTGTATGTTTAATATTGAAAAATGGAGCACTCCTAGAGATTATCCTTTTAATCTTTATTATTTACAGTTTATGTTTATAGTTTAGTTTATGTTTATATTTTATAGTTTATGTATTTTGGCTCTCGTCATTTTCGTTTAAACTAACGAAAATATCACAACTTAACCTAACCAATCATCAAGGGTACAGTTGACCTAACCGGGCATTCAGTTGACCTAACCAGGCATTCAGTTGACCTAACCGGGCATTCAGTTGACCTAACCGGGCATTCAGTTGACCTAACTGGGCATTCAATTAACATAGCAGGTTAATATTGGTTATTTCACCTAAATATCTTCTGATCTTTTCAGATTAGATGTGACACCTGACTTGCCCTACCCAGCAATTTGTCCAGGGGGCTTTTGTCCTAGGGGGCTTTTGTCCGGACCCGGTAGTTTGTATCCCCTTTTGCGTCAGAGGGACGTAAACTACACTTGCTCCTAAATTTCTTTTAACTTTTTCGTTACGTTTTCATGACCTCAAAATTAGGATAAAACATTCAAGAAAACGTTCTTCAAAAATTTATTCCAAAATTTATTTAATTTACAGATTTACCAAAGCTGACAACTATTTTATTTCATATATAATTAATGTTTTATTTAATGTATGCACAGTATATATGTATATACACATATATGTAAGTACTGTTAATATGTTATAGTTACAAATATAAAATAAATCATAGGTTACACGAATATTTCTTCTATAATTTATAATCAGTAAAAAAATAAACTTAATTCGTTACCTTATACAATGAAGCTACGTTTTCATGCATGCCTTAGGCTGTTAAACTGGCTTCAAACACATCATACATCATAATATATATAACTTATTACATCTATTAAATTAATTACTTGCTTTCACCTTATCCACTGGCGGAAGAATGGCTTCCATGATCCAAATGAGAGGTGCGAAAATGAATTTGAGGATTCGAAGCGTGACAGCCAATGTCCACATCCAAATTTCGATGATTTTGTAAACGACGAAGAGACAAAGAGATAATACGGCGTCTACGAGGGCTTCCAAACTATCTCTGAACCACATGAGACGTATAATCAAGTTGTCCCACCACTGAGAGATAATTTAGAGATATGACGTTAAGATGTTTCGAGTATATAAGGATGCAAACTATGTAATGTTAACTGAAACGATGATAAATTGCATAATTTTAAACCTAGTTCCAACGGTCTACGGTCTACAGCTTAACGTGGAATCAATCGGAACCACTGGTCGATGCATCATCTCGACGCAGAATTTGGTCTTCCATCCAATTACTTCTTCCCAGACTGAACGACGCTTAATTTGGCTGATCTTCCGAAGTACTGTATGTGAGGGTACGACGCTCCCATTTTTTCAAATAAGTACAAATTCATCGTCCATCGTCCAGCTACTGATTAATTTTTTTAAGATTATAAGACGAAAGAGTGAAACCTTTTTAAGGATCCTAATAAGAAGATAGAATTTTCATACAAACTCCCAATCTGATGCAAAGACGCTAAAATCTGTATATTTTAAAAGTTTCCTTAAATCCGAATAGTGTTGTTGTGAGCGGAGGTATAATTTTAAGTTTTGGCATTTGTGTCAGTGCAAAATTTAAAACAATTTCCTTCCCGCAAATTTCATAATAAATAATTTCACTGTATTTCCTGAATGTAATTTCAACCACGAAACTAATAATTGCGACATTTTAAGTTTGAAAAATAGGCGCACAAAATTGTAATGCATTTCGAAACCACCATTTAACTTGAAAGAACAGCTAGAAATCATATATATATGTGTTTAACCATTATGCTAACTACCAATATACCACAACATACTATGCAGGGACAAACCATTTCTATGAAGAGATTGGTGAACGCGTACTTCGGAGTGTTAATATGTACAATTACGACCTTCTCTCTCTCTCTCTCTCTCTCTTCTCTCTCTGAATCTGATATACTTTTTTTCAAGTTACAAAGCAAAATATTAAGTGAGAGAAAATTTATGTCCAACAGTCGTCATGAGAACAGGTTTTATCTGGTGTGGAAAGATGAGTTGAAGATTATTTTAGCACGCTAAGCGATAGAGAGAAGAGAGAGAGAGAGAGAGAGAGAGAGAGAGAGACCTTGAAGTAATTTATATTTAAAAAAATATACTGTATATCCATTTTCATGTTAGTTTACTTTACTGAAAGTCGGTTAAGATTAGATTAAAAGTTTATATTAAATAAATTAGCTTTTCAGTTGCTTAAATTGATTGCCAGAAAGCTTTCAATTTTTATTTATTATAAAGTTTAAGGCAAATATTCATAGAGTTTGAAATCACACACACACACACACACACACACACAAATAAACACCGCTTTCCGTTAGATCAGCGAGGTTAAGGGACGTTAAATCTGTTCACTAGATGAATGAGTAACTATTCTCCGCGTCCAAATGATGGAGTGGTCCTCAGATGGTCCAGACCACGGAAAGCTATAGGTCCCTTTCGTCATACGATCTTGTGCCGTTAGGAAGAAAGTTAAAAAATTCCGAGCTTTATTTATTCCGTAGGAATTATACACTAAATTAATTAACCTCTTCTCTCCATAAATGAATTCTAATTTTTTGGGCAGACAAACACTTCATAAAAAGACAAAAGTTCACATCACGCCCTTAAATCGCTTATACATCTTTGTTATTATTATTACTAGTACAGTTCCCGCCGCTTCGCTGACGGTTAGACAGGCTAAACTACAAAAAAAGAACCCAGCCGTGAAAATTTTGAGCTTCACATTGTGTCAACATTTCTGAATCTGGTATCTCCCAAAACCTCCTCACCCCCATTCATACAACTTGGGGGCTAACCCCCTCCCCCATTACCACCACCCCCACCCTTCCCCCATTGCTAAACTACAGAAAAGAACACAGTCATGAAAATCTTGAGCTTCACATTTCCGCCCGTAATACAATTTCTGAATTTTTTTTACAATTTCTGAATTTTTTTTTCTCAATTTTTTTCTCACAATTTCTGAAAGTGTGACGGACAGACAGACAGACGGACAGCTCTCTTATTATAATATAGATTATTATTATTATTTTTTTAATTATTTAACTGCAATGACCACACAGTATATTAATGTATAGAAACGACGTAAGTATAGAGGAGTGTTCTGCACACGAGGAAGAGAATAACGAACAAATGAAAAATGAGGTGACCGCCCGGGAATCGAACCCAGGATCTTCCGATTGCCCTATGTAGGAGAATTGCGACTTCTGACTGATCGAGGTCCGTTGTGTAGTGGTAGCATTTCTGACCGGCAATCGGAAGATCCTGGGTTCGATTCCAGGGCGGTCACCTCATTTTTCATTTGTTCGTTATTTCTCTTCATCGTGTGCAGAACACTCCTCTATACTTACGTCGTTTCTATACATATATATATATATATATATATATATATATATATATATATATACTGTCTTCAAGAAAAGACTAGATGCCTGGCTCAGGACGGCACCAGATGAGCCGGGTGTACCTGGCTATGTGCGGTGGAGAGCGCAAGAAAGCAAACTACCTCCTCCACCAAGCCAGGACTAGAGGCGGGGCCACCAGCTTGACCTTCGTGTGAAGAGAGACCAACACACGGAACATCAACGAGGTTATATACAGCGTGTCCCAAAGAAATGTATACCCACTTTGTTCGATAATACCAGCTATGAGGATATAATATATACTTTTTTATGTTTTTAATAAAGAATTTCTCCTGAATCTAAATATGTAATTATTTTTATTAAAAAATTGAAGAACAAAAAAGTTAGAGATGTTTAAATTATAATTATTATTTTCGAGACTTCATGTGCGATATTTTCTAATATTTAACCGACTGTTTGAGAGACTTATGTTTAGTGTTGATATTGAAGCATAAATGTTGTAATTATTAGTTAATTCAAAAAATTTACAATTCCATGGTTAAATTACACTTATCTAAGATGTTCGACGTCTTCCAGAACGTTGTTTTTGTAAGTTTTGCACAGTGCCGTCGGTTTCAAAACTTATCTCGTATACGTGCAAAAATATTAGAAATATCGCACATGAAGTCTCGAAAATAATAATTATAATTTAAACATCTGAACTTTTTTGTTTTTCAATTTTATTAAAAATAATTACATATTTAGATTCAGGAGAAAATTCTTTATTAAAAAACATATAAAAAGTAATATATTTATTATCCTCATAGCTGGTATTATCGAACAAAGTGGGTATACATTTCTTTGGGACACGCTGTATATACACGGTGAACCAAAAGTAGGTGGACAGTAGGTTGAATACGGTTTGTGTTATATTATATTATAACTATGGTGTTCATTAAACTATGGTGTTTGTGTTATATTATATTAAATATTATAAACTAAATTTATTTAAATTTTATTTTGTATTATAGAATACAAAAAAATGAAATATGTATTCTCAAAATAAACGTTATCATTTACTGTCCACTACATTTGGTTCACCCTATATAATATATATATATATTGGTTGGTTAACCTTGGTTTTTGCTTCCGCCCGAAATGTTTATTCTGACGAAGGTCAAGTTTGTCACTCTACCTTAGGCAGGCCTTTGGTTTATTGTGGAATCCGAACCATATCCCACCAGTAGCCCAGCGTCTTATATATATATATATATATATATATATATATATAACATGTCTTTAAAACCTGTTTATAAATTGCCTCTGAGTAACTTCAGAGCATCAGCAACCCTTTTAGAATTCCTGTAGACTGAGTATGATAAACGATGTGGTTCGAGGCCTAATGAGCTGAATGAAGAAGGAAAAATAACTCAATGGATCCCGATAGAATAGGGATAAACCAATCCCTTGATAAGATAAAAAGAAAATTAACTTAAAGAATGAAGAATCATTTTGAAGTGCATTGCTCTGAATGGAATTTAGTTTATAAATAAATAAATAAATAAATATATAACCTTTGGTAACCTTTGGTTAGCTTCCGCCCGAATTGTTCATTCTGACGAAGGTCAAGCTTTTCACTCCACCTTAGACCTACAGTTTAATGTGGAATCCGAACCACGCCCCATCAGCAGCCCAGCGTCTTAACCACTAGGCCACCTAGGGTACCCATTTATCTACCAACCACTTTCTTTATTGTGTGGAAGGATGAACAGCTGGGTTTTGCTGCGCGCCGGCTGCCGTCGGGTCTCGAACCCAGGGCCGATGGATTCGTAGTCAGCGACGATATATATATATATATGAAAATTATTTCACGAAAGTGACACGTGAAAAATATTTATGATGAATAAAACCACGAAGGGAAAAGAAACACAAAGTGGTGCTCAAGCGCTTTCGTCTAATGACATCCTCAGGAACACTAGTGTTCCTGAGGATGTCATTAGACGAAAGCGCTTGAGCACCACTTTGTGTTTCTTTTCCCTTCGTGGTTTTATTCATCATATATATATATATAGTCTCCCACAAAAATGATCACTTTTTTCACGGGAACAAAACCACAATTCTTTGGCTAAAATATACGAGACAGAAATCGTATTAAACTCTTTAAATTGTCCTTAAAATGAGAGGTAGTTTATTTAAATCGGATGAGATGTCTTTTTACAAATTCAGCTTGAACAATAATTGCCAAAAATTAAATTTGACAGTAAGAAAGTAGAAAAAATTGCTAAATTCATGTCACTGAATTTACGGTCAACTTCAGGATCACTCGTAGATTCAGGATAAGCCAAGGTTAAGTTAGTTGGTGCATTATTATTATTATGGGTTGTAGAGGGATAAGCTAGGCAGGATAATATGTGAAGTACGCCTGGGCCTAGACGGTATTGCCGTCACAGCATTCAGTTTTGATTTGGCAGCGAGCGAAGGAAGTTTGTTAATTCTGTTATTTTATGCGCGTTGTGACTGACACGTCTAACTGAGGAAGACAAAATTGCGATCATATTCCTTCAAAAGGAAGATATTGCAGTACATCCAACGCCTGACTCTCACTCAGCCTATATTTCTGCCCGGAATCGTGCAAAATCTGTTCTTTGACTCGCCAAAAATAACTTCATCAAACAAAAATGTGAAAACCTCTCTATTTCTAATTCTTCTCGCTCTTTCTGGCATGTTGCCAAGAACCTCTCCATAAACTTTATTTCTTCTTTCCCTCCTCTTTTTCCATTCCGACGGCTCAGTTGCCGTTTCTTCTCCTGATAAAGCTGAACTCTTCGCTCAGACTTTCGCCTCCAACTCAACCCTGGACGATTCCGGTGCTGTTCCTCCATCTCCTCCCCCTTTGACTTAATTATGTCTGAAATTAGAATCTCTTCCAAAGGTGTTTATTTTGCTCTATCTGGGTTCAACTCTAGGAAGGCGTACGGTCCTGATGGTGCTCCTCCTGTTCTCAAGAACTGTGCTTCTGTGCTCACACCCTGCCTAGGTAAACTCTGGTATTTTTCCTTCTTGCTGGAAGTTCGCTTTCATTCATCCTGTCCAAAAGAAGGGTGAGCCCTCTCAACCCTCCAACTATCGTCCAATTGCTTTGATTTTTTGCCTTTTTAAAGTTTGTTTAATTTATCCTTAATAGGAAGATTCTTAAACACCTCTCTTCTGACAATCTTTCAGATCGTCATTATGGGTTCAACAAGAGACGCTCTACTGGCGATCTTGCATATCTCTCTGACTCTGTCATTCTCCTTTCGTATTTCGGTGAAACCTTTGCTATTTCGCTAAACATAGCAAAAGTTTTGGATAGAGTCTTGCACAAATACTTAATTGCCAAACTGCCCTCCTTCGGTTTCTATCCTTCTATCTGTGCCTTCCTCTCTAATTTCCTTTCTGGCCGATCGATAGCTGCGGTTGTAGATGACCACTGTTCTTCTCTGAAAGCAATTAATAGCGGTGTTCCTCAGCGCTATGTCCTATCATCCCCTCTTTTCCTTTTATTTATCACTCAGCTATTAAGTTGCACTTCCTGATTTATCCGTTCCTATGTTGATGTTCCACTCTTCATTTTCCACCGGCTTCACAAAGCATCCCTTTCAACAGTCACTCCATACTTCGCGTGGTACGGCTATGGTGCTCCTGACCTCTGATCTTTCTACTATCTCTGACTGTGGGTTTCAAAGCCTCAAAAACACACTTCCTTCGTCTGTCTACTCGTCACAATCTTCGACATGACTATCCCCTTATCTTCAACAATACACAACTCAATCCTTCCTCTTCTCTTAATATTCTAGGTGTTTCCTTTTCTCGTGATTTTTCCTGGAAGGATCACATATACCGTACTCTCTTTCTAAAACAGCTTATAAGATTGTTGTTGTTTAGCCGATCAGCCCACCCTGATCGAGCAAGCCGGTGGCACGCAGGTAACCGATCGCCCTCTCCGCAGTGGACCAGAGGTTCAGTGCACTAGTGATGTGTTGTGTTCTATGTTGTGCAAGAGTGGTACAGTCTGTCATAATGTGTTCAATTGTTTGTGGTGCGTCCTGGCACAGGTGGCAGGTGTCGTCTGTGGAGTTGTCTAGTCTGTGTTTATATGTCTGTAAGTTGGGGTGATGTCCACATCGGAATCGTGCTAAGTTAACTCGATCCGATCTGCTCAGGCTGATCTCTGACCTGTTAATGGGTGGCGGCTTCGCACCTAGGACCGCATTCGGACCGAGTCGTGTCAGTGCTTTGTGGGTTAGGTGTGTGTGTATGTTTTCTCTACTGTGTGATGTCTGTGGGGCGTGGTATGGAATGGAGTATTTGGTTATAATGTCTCTCTGGTGTTACCTTAATGGTGCGAGGTGTCGGTGCATGATTGTACATGTAGTGGCAAGGGTGTTGTGGGTTAGTTGTCGCTGCTGCCACAAATTGTGTTCCCCTCATGTCTAAATGTTCCCTAACTTTCAGTATTTTTGTTTCCATGTGCAGGTGTTCTATTGGTGTTGTTTGAGTGCATCCTGTAATGATACGAAGTGCGTTGTTTTGTATTGTCTGTAAGGTGTTTATGTGTGTGTTTGAGATAATGGGTGCCCAGCATGGGCTAGCATAGTCCATAACTGAGCGAATATATTGTTTGTATATGAGTGATGTTGTTTCCTGCTGGTGTCCAAAGTTTGTGCCTGTTAGTACCCTAAGCGTGTTAAGTCTTGACGTACATTTGTTTTTAATGTCCTGAATGTGGTTTGCAAAAGATAATGATGTGTTGTATGTGGCCCCAAGTATTTTGGTCCTGTGAGTGTGTGGAATGTTGGTGTTGTTTAGTGTAAGCTGTGGAGTTATCTGGAGTTCTTTTGTGTTGCTTGTAAGCAAGGTGATGGTTGATTTTGTGGGCGCTACTTTGAGTCTATTGTGTGTGAGCCAGTCTTGTATACTGTTTATGTATGTTTGAGGTTATTTGTAGCGGTGTCGATGTTGTTGTGGGTGGATGTTAGAGTGATGTATCTGCATATGATGATAAGGTAAGCTTGTTATCTATGGGTGTTGGAATGTCATGCATGTATAAGTTGAAGAGTGTTGGTGAGAGAACAGAGCCTTGAGGGACCCCGTTCGGAAAAGCTTGTTTTTGGATGATTTGCCATTAAATGTGACATGTGAGTATCTTCCTGAAAGATAGTTGCTCAGCCACCCTTTGGTGTTATTGTGCATGTTTGTGTTGAGTATTTTGTTTATGAGAGGGAAGCGTGGGTTAGCATCAAATGCTTTACTAATGTCTATTGTTACTAATAGTGTACGTTGAGCTGGTCGTCTGGAGTTGATGCCATCTATGATGTGCTGTGTGAGGTTAGTGAGTAATGTCGTGGTTGAGTGGTGAGGTCCGAATCCATGTTGAGTAGGCGATAGTGGTATGTGTGGGTTGGTGATTTGTAAGATTAGTCTTTCTGTTATTTTGGAAGGTGTGCATAGTAACGTAATGGGTCTATAGGAAGCTGGTTCTGTTGGATTTTTGTTTGGTTTGAGTAGTGTAATAATTTTACCTTGTTTCCATATGTCAGGAATAATACAGTGTTGGTATGAATATGTGCTGATATTTGTGAGAGCTAGTATTCCGTGTGGGCACAAGTGTTTAAGGTGTATGTTAGATACGTTGTCTGGTTCAGTAGCCTTCGAATTCTTAATGTTTTTGATGATCTTGGTGGTCTGGTCTGTATTGAAGGGTGTAATGGTCGTGTCGAGTCTGTAGGTTTTCTTGTGTCTGGCTGTTTTTGTCTGCGTGTTTCTGGTTAGGTTTGCTGTACCGACTCATCAGTTTCTTCACGCCCATTCAGTTGCTGTCTCTGTACAGGGGTCTTGTTCACCTCTGTATAGAGTATGGTTCTGATGTGTTGGTGGCTATTTGACCCGGTGGAATTAAAGGCTTTCGTTTCACCAATTCCCCGCCTCTTACTGACTGTCTTCAATCCCTCTCTCTTCACCGCAATGTTGCCTCACTCTCTCTTTACTATCGCTATTATAACGGACACTGCTTTTATCAACTCTCTAACTGCAAGCTCCCTCCTTTAAGGAGACCACGCAGTACCAGACTTTCGACACGGTCTCATTCCTTTTCTGTCCAACTCTCTAATGCGAGGGTTAATTGGTATTTTCAATCTTTCATTTACTCAACTGGTCAACTCTAGAACAATCCTCCTCAGTCCACCTCTCCCCTTGCTTATGACCTTCAATCTTTAAAACGCACGCAGTGTCCAGACATCTCGAAAACCTTGGACCTTGATTTTGGCTCTTTTCTTCCTCTATAGATGGGGGGCGCGTTTTTGCGGTCATTCGCCCCTTTCTCCTGCTTCCTGCATAAAAAAAAAAGGAAAAATATTTCGATGCCAAAATAATAGTGAAACAGCATCTTAATCGACTTTGGTTAGTACGTCGTACATTGAAAAAAATTCGTGAAACGAAAACTTGTACACGCAAGCCGGAAATTAAACGCCCGCGTACAGCAAGGACTCTGGTGAACATTGAATCTTACTGTACTGAGCCTATACATCTTACTTAAATTATTTGCAGCCATCTAAGAAGACAATTCCAGTTCAAGTTTGAGTGTACGGAGAACTCCTAATCGCACCGGTATTAAAAAATAAAAAGTTCAGCGAATCGAACTGCAAAGAAAGTCCTTTGGTATAAAAACATTTAAGCAATTCCAAGTAAAACGTATATGATGTTGCCGTCGACCGCTTCGCCGTTTTAGATCAAATGACATGCCTATCATTTGGTTTTCGGATGAAAAGGTTTTCACTATTAAACGGTCTCGAAATACGCAAAACGATTGAGTGTAAGTTAACGTAAAGAAAAATTGCACAAATGAAGCTCCTTCGAGAGAGACGCCACTTCAGTCAGTCTGTGATGGTTTCTGTTGGTGTTTCTCGTTTCGGAAAACATCCATTGTTTTCGTCGATAAAGGTGTGAAAATTAATTCAAAAAATTACTGTGACGATATCTTCAGTAAGATGTTGCCTGAAATTGAAAGTAACGACAATAATTATGTTTTTTAACAAGACGGGGCTCCATGTCATCGGTCTTCCCGGTACACCAGTGCGTACTCTCAAGAACAATGTCCCGATTTCATTGCGCCAGATGGCTGGCCACCAAATAGTCTAGATTTAAAGCCAGTTGTCTATTTCATATGGGGACGTTTAGTTGACAAACTTTACAAACAAAATATTCGAACTGTCAATCGTCTCAATGCATTTTAACAGCATCGAATGAACTCGATCAAGACGCCATTTCGACAGGAGTTTCAGTTTTCCAGTGGGACACAAGGCTACAATCGGACATTGAAAATAACAAGAGGGCACATTGAACACTCGCAGCGTTAATGTTTTATTCAATTTCTTTTGTTTATTTAATGTTCAGCAGTCTCTAATTATCCTCCTTTTCAGCTTTATTTTTTAAGAACTATTGTTTAACTGGAGTTTGTAAAGAGGTTACTCATTAGATTTAAGTAAACTACCTCACATTTTGAGGACAATTAAAGGGCTTAATATAATTTCTGTTTTATTTAGTTATCCTTGGAATTGTAGTTTTGATGGCCCAGTGAAAAAGGTGGCCATTTTTAGGGGTATATATATATATATATATATATATAGAAACGACGTAAGTATAGAGGAGCGTTCTGCACACGAGGAAGAGAAATAACGAACAAATGAAAAATGAGGTGAACCGCCCGGGAATATTTGCATGCATTACAAACGTGCTGATTTCTTTTAATTTTTAGAACCTGTTTAGAATCACTGAACTCTCTCTCTCTCTCTTTTTGTCCTCCAAACTACTTAAATAAACATGTCACTCGCAAGCAACAAACTCTCAGCTATTGAGATAAAAACTTTATCATTCTTTCGCAATTAAAAAAATTGTTGCGGGCGAATGTTTATTTAGCCAAGTCCTTCTTACAGATATAAATTAAATATTATATTTATTTAAATTTATTCATGGTAAAATCGCGTACCTTTTCATCATTATTACTTCTTATGACAAGTCTCAGACTAATTCAACAGCGTCTGATTTCGATGAAGATGAAAAAATAATGGAACGTAAATCTCATCTTGTGTAACCCCATTCTTTACTGTTTTTATTATACAGCTGAATGGTTGCAAAAGTCTGGCGGGATTCAGTGAGCAACCAACCAACCAGCTGTTAATATACAGCATGTGAAAAGAGTTTAACGCTTCATACTTCTACTTAAATTATGAACGCGTCGATGAATAATATATATATATATATAATGCAAAACCACAAGGAAAAAGAAAAATGATTCCAAGGCCTTTCGTGTATTCAGAAGTATTCAGAATGTATTCAGAATGTAGCCTAATTATTAAA
This sequence comes from Bathynomus jamesi, assembly GCA_023014485.1. Lineage (NCBI taxonomy): Eukaryota > Metazoa > Arthropoda > Malacostraca > Isopoda > Cirolanidae > Bathynomus > Bathynomus jamesi. The sequence goes on along the minus strand of JAJOZX010004571.1, from coordinate 373,711 downwards.
AATGAAATTTGGTAGAAAGTGTTCATCTGATTCTATCCTTTCGATTAAATCATTGCACCTGACGAGGTGTACTTCTGAATACACGAAAGGCCTTGGAATTATTTTTCTTTTTCCTTGTGGGTTTGCATCATTCATTCATTTCATGTGTCTAATTGTGAAATTCATCCCATATAATATATATATCTACAGATATGAACACCAAATTTAAAAAGTTTCAGGAAGTATTATGGTCTGCTTTTAATGAATCATATCCCATCATTGACAAAAATATTCCTACTGTTGGAATCAACAATCCCTGGTTGATCCCTGGTCTAAAGACGTTCAATGTCCACGCGAACTTAATTGCGCCCAAGTTCTCAAAGCTCAGAAACCTACACAGTGGAAACGGTATCTTAGCAGATTGTTCAATAAAGGCAAGACTATGCTCTGTTTACAAATCAGGAGATAAAACTTCCCCCTCCTCCCCCCATCTCTGTCCTTCTAACCGTCAATAAACTATAAGATAGAGTAATACATAATCAAATAATAAAATTTATATTAAAAGAGACCTATACTATGTACGAGGGTAATTCAATAAGTATCCGCACTTCTTATTTTCACAATTTTATTTTCACATCTGATAGATTATAAACACATCACTTCTCAACATAGTCTCCATGTTTCTCAATACACTTAGTCCAGCGATCTACAAGCTTCCTAATGCCATCACAAACGAATATTTTTGGTTGTGTGCGTAGCCAGTCAATAGGCAGTCATGCACCGTCTCCTTCAGGTCATCATCGCCTTGGAATCGCTGACCTCTCAAAGCGTCTTTTAGTCGTCCAAACAGGTAAAAATCCGAAGGTGCCAGGTCTGGACTGTAGGCTGGATGGTTGGGAACTTCAAATTTAAATTCTTGAAGACATTTTCTAGTCTGTGCAGCGGTATGAGGGCGCGCACTGTTGTGTAACAGAATAACACCTTCCGACAATCTCCCTCTCCGTTTTGTGCGAATTGCTTGCTTTAACTCATTCCGAAGCATGTCAGAATACGATGCACTTGTTACTGTAGTTCCACGCTCTAGATAATGTTCAAGGATAGGGTCTCGTGTATCCCAAAACAGTGTGAGCATAACTTTACCTGCTGACGGCTGCGCTTTGAACTTCCTTGCAACGGGAGATGTTGGATGCTTCCATTGCATGCTCTGTCGTTTGCTTTCTGGTTCATAGTGTTGGATCCAGGTTTCATCTCGGTTTTCATTCTCGACCATCCAGCCTACAGTCCAGACCTGGCACCTTCGGAATTTTACCTGTTTGGATCACTAAAAGACGCTTTGAGAGGTCAGCGATTCCAAGGCGATGATGACATGAAGGAGGCGGTGCATGACTGGCTACGCACACAGCCAAAAACATTCTTTTGTGATGGCATTAGGAAGCTTGTAGATCGCTGGACTAAGTGTATTGAGAAACAGGGAGACTATGTCGAGAAGTGATGTGTTTATAATCTATCAGATGTGGAAATAAAATTGTGAAAATAAAAAGTGCGGGCGGATACTTATTGAATTACCCTTGTACGTATAGCAGTGGTTCTTTCGTTTTTGAAGCCACCGACCCCTTTCACTAAATAATATTGTTAAAAGCCCCTTTCCGAATATAAAACTTAGCAAACAATACGATTATTAGTGAATGTAGTTGAGAATTATTCGCAGTACAATGAATACATTCATATTTACTGTTATAATAATCTAATTTTACATTACAAATGATACAATGGCGTTAATAATAAAGTTTGCATATCATTCAGTCCTTCCTCCTAGCATTTCCCTTACTCTCAACGCCCCATAAACTTTACAAACGCCCATTGAGGAGCGTCACCCACCCCGTTGAGAATCACTGATGTATAGTAAGGCATTAACGGTCCCACTTATATGTATATATATAGGTGTATTTATGTATGTACTGTATGTATAGAGGATGTCCTAAAATGAATATACCTAAAACGAATCTTAATTATATATTTATTAGTTCAGATATCAGCACAGTCCAAATAACATTATATTCTGAAGGGTTATAAATTTTATTTAATTAATTTAATAAATCTTTATGTCTTTCATCATTAACTATAATTAATCTTATTCTGAACTCAAATTGTGAAAACACATTTTCCATCACAGCTTCACGGATGGACATGATAGCGTAATGGATACTATGTTTTAGCTCCTGAAAATTCCTTGGTTTGTTATGGTAGACTTCTGTTTTCAATACGCCCCTAAGATGGAAGTTCAAAGAGGATAAATCGGGAGAGAGAGCAGGCCATTTTGTAAGTCCTCCACTACCAATCCAACGCTCTGGAAATGTTTCGTTCAAAAATATTTGAACGTTTCGAGCAAAATGTGGTGGTGCGTCATCTTGTTGGAGGGTTGTTCTTTGTAACAAGCAGGGACTTCTTTGCAACTGTGGAATAAAAAGCTGCTCTAGCATCTTTAGGTAACCACCAATGACAGTTCGTTCGTTAAAAAAAATAAAGGCCATAGATACAAGAACTTGACAAAGCACACCAGACATTTACTTTAGAGGAATTCCTCTCATGTTCATCGATTTCAGGTGGTTGTGTTCACCCGAAATCATACAGTTATGGCGGTTTACTTTGCCTGAAATACAGAATGTAGCCTAGTCACTAAAAATGAGATTTGGTAGAAAGTGTTCATCTGATTCTATCCTTTCGACTAAATCATTGCATGTGCTATTCTGGTTTCGTAATCTTCCTCTAAAAGTTGCTGGAGCACCCGCATTTTGTAAACTTTAAAATGCAATTCTTTATGAAGGATTCGATGGGCAGGGGAGCGCGGTATGTTCAACTCAGCCTATCCCTCCTAATTCACTTCCGGTAAATTTTTCACAAACTGCATTACTCTTTCAAGAGATTTGTTCGGCTTTCTGGGAGATTTCCTTTCAGTACAGTTCAGGTTTTCCCAAACTGATCAACCCATCTTTCAGGTGGTGGCTCGTTCATTTCACGTCGAAAGCGTCTTTGAGCAACAACAAATAAAGAAATGTAACAATCTTTGGCTTTTCTCTTGAAGTTGTCATCTTATTCACTTTCAAAAGCAAGGTAATGAACAGAGAGATGAAACTTAATCATATGTTTTTTTTTTATAATTTTTTTGATACCTCTAAAATTAAAACAGCAAATAATATTTGTCTTTGGTATGTTCATTTTGGAACACCATGAATATGTTTGTAGTTGGGTATATATATATATATATATATATATATATATATATATATAATATATATTGTATGCTTCAGTGCATCTGCCCGATGCAGTGTGTTGTAACACAGAAGCTTCTTCAAAATAGCCTTCAAAATGTGTTAATTTACGTCTATTATGCAACCTAAAATTAATGCCATTAGCTCTGCACAAAGGTCCAAAAACAGTTTAAAAGTCTTTACTGAGGTAGTGTGTTTCTTCAGGAGTATGTTAATACATGTGTTCAGTTATTAACATGCGCTGCAGGTCTTTACATATAAAATCCTTGCAGAGGAGCTAACTGTGTAGTTTAAGGTATATTTCTGTGTTTCAGAAAGCAAAAATGGGTACCAAAGCTCGGTTAACAACAGAAAAAAGACAGTCGATTGTAACTTTGAGAAATGAGGGCCAATCAATGAGGCAAATTGCAAAAAAATTAAAAGTTTCTGTAAATGTGGTTGCTTGTGCCATTAAACGGTACGAAGAAACTGGTCAAAATAAGGACAGAAAAAGGCCAGGGCGACCAAGAACCACAACAGACTCAGAGGACAAGTATATCCGAGTCACCAGTCCGCGCAACAGACACCTCACAGCATCTGAAATCAAAGCCCAGCTGAACAATTCCAGGAGTACAACAGTTTCAACATCAACTGTTCAGAGAAGACTAAGAGAGGCAGGATTAAAAGGACAAACTGCAGCAAAGAAACCAATGCTGAGACTCCAGAACAAAAAGAAAAGGCTAGTCTGGCTAAAAACACCAAAAATGGACTGTTGAGCAGTGGAAATTTGTATTTTGGACTGACGAATCAAAGTTCGAAGTTTTTGGGATCCAAACGCAGAGTATTTGTGCGGCGCAGAGCGGGTGAAAGAATGATACAGCAGTGTGTTGTGCCAACAGTGAAGCACGGTGGAGAAAGTGTGATGGTCTGGGATGTTTTGCAGGGGAGCAAGTTGGAGATCTCCACAAAGTCACTGGAATACTAAACCAACGTGGCTATCACAACATTCTACAGCGCTATGCCATCTGGACTGCGACTAGTTCGCCAACAGTTCATAATGCAGCAAGGCAACGATCCTAAACACACTTCCAAGCTGTGTCAAAATTACCTGAAGCAGAAAGAACGGCAACGTCAGCTCACAGTTATGGAATGGCCAGCACAGTTCCCGGATCTGAACTCCATCGAGCTAGTGTGGGATGAAGTGGATCGACGATTGAAAGCCAAGCAGCCATCCAGCGCTCAGAAGCTCTGAGAACTCTTACAAGAGTGCTGGCAGCAGCTTTCACCAGACTAACTTCTTTCTCTTGTTGAGGAGCGCATGCCTCAAATTTGTTCTGCTGTAATTGCTACTAGAGGAGGCTATTTTGATGAATCTAAAATTTAGACTTTGCTTTTGGTAAATTGTCCTGATTTGTTGTTATTTAAGTTCCCAAGTTTGTACTTATGAATTTGTGTCATGATAACTTAGTTAATAAATAAAAAACTAAACAAAATTTGAAATTTATGAATATTTCAGGGTGTACTTAAACTTTTGACTGGTAATATATATATATATATATGAATAGAAACGACATAAGTGTTAAGGAACGTTTCTGCACACGAGGAGGAGAGATAACGAATAAATGAAAAATGAGGCGAACCGCCCGGGAATCGAACCCAGGGCCTTCCAATTGCCGGTTGGACGCTCTACCATTATGCTACGGACCTCACTCAATCACAAATCGAAATTCTCCCACATAGGGCAGAAACCAATGCCCTGAGAGGGCACCCTCGCAAATCGTGAATATGCGCATATAACTGCAATGACCGCGCAGTATATAAATGAATAGAAACGACATAACTGCGCGGTCATTGCAGTTATATATTATATATATATATATATATATAGGGGCGTAACCAGACTTAAATTTTATATGCAGGCGCGGATTTACGTCAAGCGAAGCGAGTTATTGTGGGAAAACCTGCCGAGCGTTTCATTTAATTTTTATGCAAATTTATATATTATATGCTAAGCTTTTAATTGATTATCTACTATCATTTTAAAACTTTTTCCAGTGCCAAATGACCAACTATTAAGATATGTCATTTTATGGTATGATTTTCCTTAAATCAATACACTCATTAAATATACAATATGCGTAAATGCATTTTACTGCGGGATATTTTGTATCAATGACTTTTTAAAAATTTTTCCTGAAGGATTTTTTTAAAGAAATCTTGTTCAATTGCAAAACACTTTCAAAACTTTCCGGAATTACGATGTGCGCAAAAAAAAACTACACGCACTTGAGTATAATGCGTATGCCTAGTTACGCACCTCTCTCTCTCTCTCTCTCTCTCTCTCTCTCTCTCTCTCTCTCTGTATATATATATATATATATATATATATATATATGTATATATATATATATATATATATATATATATATAGGGTTGACAAAAATAAATGTACACTACAATGATTGTCGTCAAGATCAAATATCAAAGGTCATGACTGGAATACGAGAACGTGTTTCACCTTTACTTAATGGAAAGGGGAAAGTTGCACGATCTTAAATATATTCATTCAGTAAACATGTGATTAATAATTATTTATTCACTTTTAGTATCAAATCAAAAACTATAGAAAAACCAACACTATCTATTTACTTTTGTCAACTCTCTCTCTCTCTCTCTCTCTCTCTCTCTCTCTCTCTATATATATATATATATATATATATATATATATGTTGCAAACCCACAAGGAAAAAGAAAAACGATTCCAAGGCCTTTCGTGTATTCAAAGCTACACCTCGTCAGGGAATGAAGATAAAAGGCGAGATGCCCATAAATATATACAACGTACAGGAAAATCAAAACAATTAGCACATACTTAACAAGGGTTAATGAGAGGCAAAAGAAATTTTAACATGATATCGTCAATTTTATACGTCCCCGAACTGTTATTGAAATTGTTTTTAAAATTAATAAATGCACATTCTAGAATATTTCGTTCTATTATATCTCTGTTTTTAACAAGCGCTTTAGAACTATCCCACTTGACGCTATGGTTAAATTTATACATATGGTTAAATAAAGCATTGGAAGTATTAGCTGTTCTACAAGCATATTTATGCTGTTTTACCCTAATATCTAACGTTTTACCGGTTTGGCCTATATATACTGAGTTACATTGTGTACATCCGATCGAATACACACAACCAACAACATTATCAGGGCTATTCTTTATTAGGCGTGATTTAACAGTATTATTATACTTAAAGATTACATTAATGCCAATTGCTTTAAGTACAGTTGGAAGGTATTAAAAATTAACATGGTAAGGTAGGCTAAGGATATTTTCACGCTGAAATTCCTTTACAATTACATTATTATAATACCTATTCTTGGCTTTCTTAAGACAGTTATCTAAAAATGAAATAGGATAACATAATTTAGTACCAATATTCATGATATTGCATAACTCGGAATCTAAAAATTCAGGACTGACAACTCTCAATGCTCGAAGAAACATAGCAGAGAAAATAGAGGATTTAATCGAAGGATGATGGTCAGAATAAAAATGCACGTAAGAGTTATTATTAGTAGGCTGACGGTAGACTTCATATTTGAACTGATTAGAGCATCTCCAAATTTTTAGATCAAGAAAAGATAGGCTTCCATCATTTTCTTTTTCAACTGTAAACTTAATAGATGGGACTAAGTTGTTGAGCCTACCAAGAAATAAGTCCACATCCAAATTATTAGGCCAAAGGCATAAAATATCATCTATATGCCTGTACCAAACCAGGTTAAAATTAACAATCGTAGGCAAAATTCTACTTTCAAAAAATTCCATATATAAATTAGCTAGTACAGGTGAAAGGGGATTTCCCATAGCCAATCCAAACGACATAACATAAAACTTATTTTCAAACTGAAATTTACAATCTTTGACACACAGCTTAATTAACTCAATAAGAGTGTTGTGTTGAACAGGGAAAGAATATTCAGAAATCTTATCTTTTAAAAAATCCAGTAGGGCATCAACAGGGACTTTTGTGAATAGCGAGCATACATCGAAGCTTACCAATTTGAAATTAGGGTCATTAGGGAACTTTAGTTTGTCAATAAGATCCATGCTATTTACAATATGTGACTCAGAAATAGAGCCTACTAACGGTGTTAATAAACTAACTAACCATTTTGATAGCTTATAGGTTACGGAGCCCACTGAGCTAACAATAGGCCTCATGGGATTATTAACTTTGTGTGTTTTTACTAAGCCGTACAGATATGGTAGTGACGAATTGATACTAAGAAACTGCTGTGAAAGCCCATTATAGTTATTTTTTAATATTTCTCTTAATTTTCTGTTAAACATTTTATTAACATCCTCCAATGGGTCTCTATTTAGAGGTTTGTACGTGTCACGATCACTTAATAACGTATTCATCTTTTCAACATAACTGTTTTTGTCCATGATGACGATCGAATTGGATTTGTCCGCTTTAGTAATACTGTATGTAATGAATCATTATTTTTCAGTGTTTTTAGGCCAATGCTTTATTTAACCATATGTATAAATTTAACCATAGCGTCAAGTGGGATAGTTCTAAAGCGCTTGTTAAAAACAGAGATATAATAGAACGAAATATTCTAGAATGTGCATTTATTCATTTTAAAAACAATTTCAATAACAGTGCGGGGACGTATAAAATTGACGCTATCATGTTAAAATTTCTTTTGCCTCTCATTAACCCTTGTTAAGTATGTGCTAATTGTTTTGATTTTCCTGTACGTTGTATATATTTATGGGCATCTCGCCTTTTATCTTCATTCCCTGACGAGGTGTAGCTTTGAATACACGAAAGGCCTTGGAATCGTTTTTCTTTTTCCTTGTGGGTTTGCAGCATTCATTCATTTCACGTGTTTTATTGTGAAATTCATCCCATATATATATATATATATATATATAGAGTATATATTATTCTCTTGTTACACCTAATGGATATTCTTTTTTATGTAGGAAGGAGGGGTCTGTATACTTATACACTATAGAGAGAAGAATAAAATTGAAATAAATTGAAATGCATTTATAAATGTCGTGAAACAGAAGAAACAGACAGAAAAACATACAAAGAACAACCAAAGGAATATTTTCCCCGCCATTCTCAAACATCATAGAATCACATGGAAGCGAAAAACGCACGTAGTTTCAAGGAATCAGAAATAACGCTAGCCTTTAGCAACAAAGGACGCGTAGGAGGCGTCTCGGAAATGCCGCGAAATTCCGCGTCTCAGAGGTTATATAAGCGAGGGTCCACTGAAACACTTTCTCACTCTCATTCATTATGGTTACTAAATGATTTATCTGAATTTTGCAGTCTTCCTTCGGGGAGTCAAAAAAAAAAAAAAAATGGTGTCAATAATCCAGCAGGGTTGAAGCACCTTAAACAGAAAAAAACACTTTCATTCACTTCGTCTCTCAGCAGTCATCAATTCTCGACTTGTTCGTCACGTCTTACTCTTGGCCTTCGTCAGCAGCAACACTCGTCAAGCCACCCGCTGTCCGGCCTTCGCCGGAGAGCGGCCTGCTGTTCCTTCAAGGCTCAGGTCTATCATCAAGTAAGACCTTCTACGGACGGCCTGCAGAAGCAATCCTTCGAAACCCAGCGCCGTTCGACTTCAGCCGGTCTCAGTCCCCACAAGCAACCTCTCAACACGACACGCAGCGAATCAACACTTGAGGCGACATCTTTCTGATTCTTGTTTAACTCATCCTTTACCTCAAGTCGACCGCCGCCCGTTCAACAAGCTTCAATAGGACGGTCAACTTCACCTCGGGCCTACGTTCTACAAGGTCAACCTTCAAGCATCTCTTCATCTCAAGAGGTATTTTCAACATTGTCGGTAAGCTCTCTGTGCCTCGTTCTTAAGCAATGCTCGCTAAACTTACAGAGCGTAACCGCAGCGCGTGACTAGGCTATACCAAAAGTGTGTCAATAACTTTCAAACTAACTCTCTCGTTAAAACATGCAGTAGGCCTATTCCTAATCCAAGTGTCAGTACAATACCGTAATTGTGTATCACTCTGTTATGGTGATACTTCGTATAATTATTAATTGTGCATCAGACGAACTCTCTCATCCAAATCGCAGTAGGTTTATTTCCTATTCCTATTCCAGTGTTGTATCAAATACCGTAATTTTGTATCACCCTGTTATTGTGATCATCGTACAATTTACTTATCATGCATCCTACTGTTTACGTGTTCTTTTAGGCATTTCATTTTAAACGGCCTAATCCATTCAGTGTACCAAAACGTACGTGCATAATTTCTATTATCATTCGGCTGCATCATTTATTCCATGTTCCATTTATGCGTAACTCTAGCCTACCTAAATCAGTGCATTACGTAATCCATTCAGTGTACCAAAACGTACGTGCATCATTTCTATTATCATTAGGCTGCATCATTTATTCCATGTTCCATTTATGCATAACTTTTAGCCTACCTAAATTAGCGTTCATCTCCCGGTGTATTACTTAACAATTAATCTGTATAACCACTTCTTATTTGCTAATCCTCAGTCATACTTAGCATACTATAAATGCCGTTATATAATTGTTAATCATCGTAAATACCTTCATTGCCATGTTAATCACTGTGAACAAATAAATGATTTATTTTCTTAGTTAAACACAAAACCATAAGGTAATTTTTCTAACCTTACCAATATTTGCTTGAGTGTAATCCAAGCTGGTGACCTCGAAGCATTCGTAACATCGTATCATATTCAATATCATTTCATTTTAGTAATTATAGTAGGCCTAATCATTATCACCTCACTCGGCTAATATTAGGCCTACTATATATATATTTTACACTTTTAATCAGGTTAGTTATGTTTTTATTGATTAATATGAAGTATTATTGTATAACTGTATTAATATTTGCAGTTATTTGACCTCCTTCGTATCACGTGACAGGATACTTACAGCTTTACGTGGAATCCGAACTATCTAAGGGTCACCACATCATCTGAAAGTGAAGGACGATTACTTATGCTTATTTTGTGAAAGCATTTTCGTTAAAAAGCATCATACATGAATGTACAGTTTCGGAAAAATGTTCGCCTAGAAATATGAAATTTATGTAAAAGCAAAAACTTTAGTAATTATTTGGGGGGGGGGGGACTATTTTATTCCCATTGGTGATGATGATAAAATTTCAAAAACGAAATCCAGTCGTTCCTGATTAGTAATTTTTTAGGGCCATAATAATTAAGTTCCTATTTTATAATCAAGTATTTAAAATATGCTGATTTTATTAAATACTTTTAATTTCATTATTTGGCCTTTTTTTTATTCCACGTCATATACAGGGTGATTCACTCGCTGGTACCCTCAGAGTATTGTACTCTGGGGCTACCAGCGAGTGATTCACTTGTAGTTTCTACTAAGTATACACTTCATCATTTCATTGTTTAATTTAAAATCACATATAATTTGGTAAATTTTTATCTTGTGTTTATTATTATTATTATTATTATTATTACTAGTACATTACCCGTTGCTTCGCTGGCGGTTAGCTAAAGACCCGCCCTACGTGCGGGTAGTAAAACATATCCAAGTAGAGGGCCGGAATATTTTTTGTAGTTCGAAGGCTGTTATTAGCTGTTATTAGCTAGGTTAATTGAATGGTTAGGTTAGGTTAGGTTGGTTAGGTTAGGTTGGTTAGGTTGGTTGGTTAGGTTGGTTAGGTTGAGTCGTGATATTTTCGTTAAAGCTTAACCTAACCTAACTTAACCTAACCAATCGTCAAGGGCGTACAGTTGACCTAACCGGGCATTCAACACCCAGGTGCACAACCTCGGGACCTAATCAATATGTGTGTGAAGTTTTATGTTTGTAACTGCTTTCATTTTGGAGCTATGGCTGGAACAGACACACACACACACACACGCACGCACGCACACACGCTGAAACACACACACGCACGCACGCACACACGCTGAAACACACACGCACGCACGCTGAAACACACACACACACGCACGCACGCACACACGCACGCACGCACGCACGCACGCACACACGCTGAAAGTGTGACGGACAGACGGACAGCTCTCTTATTATAGTATAGATTATTATTATTATTATTATTTGTTATTACTATTACTCACCATTCTTAACTTTTTTCATGTAATAAACTAAATTCCATTAATTTTGCCTAAAAAGCTTTCATGCTTCCAAAGGCATATTCAGATTAGAATACTGTAAATATATTAACGTCATATCAAATATTTAAATTGTACACAAAAATATTGTCACTTTTATTATTCCGAATAAAAATTTATTTTGTTTTATACAAATTTTAGGTTTATAGGCGAACTTTTTTAAAAAACTGTGCAAATGTCTCTTGAGTAGGGCCGGATTAACCATTATTAGGTTAATAAAGCTGTAGCCTTAGGCCCATGAGTTTAGGCCCTAATTTTTTATCATAAGCCCTAAATCTTTGTCATAAGGTTGGCTAAATAATAATATATATACCTGTATAATTACATGTTCAGAAGTAGAAAATAAGAGTATTTTTTACTTTTAGTAAAGAGGATTTTTATATGTCATTGTATCTGATGGTGTATTATTGTCGATATGAATGCATGATTTTCATCCATTTTTGTATGATTGGCTTCAAAGGGTTAATCTGTTTCCGAAATTGTCTTTCAGACGTCGGGAATTTGGGCCTAGTGTAATGATCATTCAGCATGTCGAAGAAAGGGGGATGTTTTGTTTGATATCACAGTTTAAATTCAGGAAGGAAGAAATCATTCTCTATTTGGAATGTTTGCTGTTTTTGCTGTTTTTTTTTTTGATGTACATAGCTTTGATTTTTGTTAGTTGTTAAATTCGAATAAATATACATTTCTATTTGTTTAAAGATTTTATGGATTATATACTACACGGTGTCCGAGAATTATCTGTACAATTTTTGGCTGTTATTAAAAGTCAACCATGAAGTGTAGAAATTCCAGTTTTGTCCCATTTTACAGAGAATCTCATTAAGTTTTTTCTGATACCACGTTTTGACAAGTTTTTTAGAAATGTACGCGGGTGACAGACATTGATGATTTAAAAGCAAGAATCACAGCTGCTATTGAGCGAATTGATGTGGATATGCTGCAGCGTACATGGCAACATTTGGAGTATCGATTGGATGTTTTGCGAATCACTAATGGTGCACATATCGAATGTTTGTAACAACGTTACTTTAATAAAAGAAACTTTTGAAAATACAGATTCTAAATAATCTTGTTTAAGAATTTTACGTGTGTTATCAAGAATTTTATTAAAAGATGAAATTGTACAGATAATGTTCGGACACACTGGAATTTCTAAAAAACTTGTCAAATCTTGGTATCAGAAAAAACTGAATGAGATTCTCTGTAAAATGGAACAAACTGGAATTTCTACACTTCATGGTTGACTTTTAATAACAGCCAAAAATTGTACAGATAATTCTCGGACACCCTGTATATAATACATATATAGGCCGTTCCGTCTTATTACCCTTAAGCCCCTCACAGCCTTACAATCCTGCCCTGCTCATGAGAGGAATTTTTGAACGGACTGTACTTTAGTATTTTATTCAGTACCAAAGAGGAAGGCACATAATAGCACCACAAAATTGAGCCTACGTAGTTGAGAGTTGAGCATAAGCGAAACAGAAGAAAGTGGTGTTATGAATATAAATGTTATTACAACCGACCATAACAGATAAACAACAACAACAACAACAACGAAGAAGAGTTAGAAAAACGAAGTAAAAGGCTAAAAAGCGATTAGAACGTCATAAAGCTGTTAAATATTTTACACTTCGTAAAAACAGTTTCACACTAAGAATAATAATTCACTAGGCAACAAAGATTTTGTTACAGAAGACCAAATAGGTGCTCCTAGCTAATTTCGGTATGCTGATTTCAAATCTATAATTAGATTTTTTCTATCACGTCTAGATTTTGTGTAAAATGCAAATCACTTTTAGTAAAATTTTCTACCACGTCCAGATTTTGGTTTTAATCGGCTTAATGCCAGTAATATGAAACTTGCTTTTCAAGGTTAAAGCAATTTTTTTTGCCAACTATATACAAATTCGAACAATTTTGATAAATAAAATTTATCCAGAGTTGGCAACACTGAGTCAAGAGCATAGTAACGGGCAACGGCCCAACGGTCAGTCGCTACGTGACAGTCAAGCAGAACGGTTGTTGAAGCTCTCTGCTGATGAGCAAGTGACAGGTTGTGGTGACTTGTGTGTTTTTATAGCATTTGTTTTGTACTACGGTGTGTATTTCTTTTTATTTTGCACATCGTAATAATTACTTTCTACGTTTTTTCAGATATTGTATGGTAATTCAAAATGGCATCAAATAGACGTGCTTGTGTAAATCACCCAGACAACTTCTGCTTTGTCTGTGGACAATATACACCTAAGCCACAACGTAGAAACATAACAACAAAGATTAAACTTGCCTACAAGTGTTATTTTGACTGTAAGTTAGGAGACCAACAGAGGGACTGGGCACCACATATTTGCTGTGCACAGTGCAATGCAATGTTAATAGCTTGGATGAATGGTAAAAGAAAAGCTATGCCGTTCTCAGTCCCCATGGTTTGGCGTGAGCCGAAAAATCACTTCAATGATTGTTATTTTTGTTTGACAAAGATTGCTGGTTTCACAAAGAAAAACAAATCAAAGATCACGTACCCAAACTGCGAATCAGCAATGAAACCAGTACCACATGATGAAACAAATCCACCACCAGTTCCACCAGCAACGATAACAGACAGCAGTTCATCTGAAGATTCTGCTAGTGATATAGAAACAGGGAAAGATGGCATATATGTTCCAGATGCAAATATTTCCCCACATTTGTTAAGTCAAGCGGAGTTAAATGACTTAGTGCGCGATTTGGAATTACCAAAAGAAAAGGCAGAGTTGCTTGGTTCAAGACTTCAAGAATTTAATCTTCTCCAACCAAACACCAAAGTTTCTCATTTCCGCCATCGCCATTTGCAGTTTTCATCATTTTACTTACAGGAAGAAAACGTTTGTTTCTGCCACGATATCAGTGGTCTGATGCAAGGGATTGGCTGTCGCTATGATCCAAAAGAATGGAGACTGTTCATTGACTCTAGTAAAGCTAGCCTTAAAGCTGTATTACTGCACAACGGCAATGAAAAGCCTTCAATACCTGTAGCACATGCCACTGGCCTTAATGAGACTTATGAATCGATGAAACTGCTGCTAAGACTCATCAAATATAAGGACCACACATGGAATATTTGTGGCGACCTTAAAGTTGTATCATTACTTCTTGGGTTACAGTTGGGCTACACAAAGCATATGTGCTTTTTGTGTCTATGGAACAGCAGAGATGACAAGAACCACTACAAAAAACATGATTGGCCATCTAGAACTGAACATGTTGTTGGTAAATACAATGTGAAACACCCAGCACTTATTGACCATCAGAAAGTACATCTTCCACCACTTCACATTAAACTTGGCCTTATGAAAAATTTCGTGAAGGGTATGGATCATCAAGGTAGTGGTTTCGAATATTTAAAGGATAAATTCAAAGGAATATTGACAGATGCTAAGCTAGAAGCTGGAGTTTTCACTGGACCACAGATCCGCAGTGTCATCCACGACTCATCGTTTCCATCTAACCTAAATGAGAATGAACTAGGAACATGGACATCTTTCGTTGAAGTTGTCAAAAATTTTCTTGGAAACCACAAAGCTGAAAACCACCGTAAACTCGTAGAAAACATGCTTAAATCTTATGAAATAATGGGATGCAGAATGTCTTTGAAAATTCATTTTTTACATTCTCATCTTGACTTCTTCCCGGCCAACCTTGGGGCTGTAAGTGACGAGCATGGTGAGCGCTTCCACCAACAGATCTCAGTTATGGAAAACAGATACCAAGGTAATTTCAACCCAAATATGATGGGAGATTATTGTTGGTTCCTGCAGAAGGAGAGCTCGTCATCCTACAAGCGACAAAGGAAGAGGACACACCAAAGTTTCACTTAAGAACAGGAATTTGCCTTTCAGTAGTAACAACAAAATACTAACGCGCTTTGGGTGGATGGTTGGGCGCAGGGGTGGTAACTCCGCTGTCTGTCTTAAGCCAGAATAAAGGAGGAAAGACATCCCTGTTCACTAATTATTTAAGTATGCTTAACATAAAACGTGGCACGGAAAAGTAGCTTAGACGACTTTCGTAATAGAAGCGGGTGAGAAAAAAAATGAAAAATAGGGGTTTTCGGTTCACAAAATCTGGACGTGATAGAGAAATTTTGATATCAGATCTGAAATCAGCATCAGCGCTTTAGTAGGAATCAGTAGTTCACGTGTCTGTAACAAAAAAAAAGTTGAAATTTGTTGCCTAGTGTAATGATTAAGGAGTGCCAGAAAATAGCACAGACCTCAGGGTAAACTAAATATGTAGTAAATATAAGTAAATATGAATAAATATGAGTTAAATGAATGAAAATGGACTATTTGATCAGTTATTCGTTATTCCTTCATCAGAGCAGAAAATGGCTTCCGTGCACCAAAAATCCCGGATATAATACAAATTAAATTTAGAAACGTTAGTAATTTTGTACAGATTATGTAACAAGAACTCAACAGAAGCACTCTAAACGAATGATGATATTTGGCTAAACATTTCGTGCCATATTAAACACTTCAAATGATTTAATAACACTGGTCGACAAAATCGAACATTTTTCTCTCATCAAAGATGTGTACACAATTACGCAATTTTCTAAACCAGTTTTGTACTCTGATTCCAAATCTGTTTTCGGTTTTCCTCTAGCACATCTAGTTATCGAAATATGACTGGTCTTAATTTCAACACAATTTATCGTAAAAGGACAACTTTATTCCTAAAAAGAAATGTACACCTACCTAAAAACGTTGCGAGTACGATTTTCTTTTGTAAACCTTGTCCGGATCGTCGCGGTACAACATCCAGCAGTAGTCTGCCAGCATACTTTCCGTCCAGAAACCTTGTTAGCGATTCTCCATTGACTGGATGTCTTGATGGAAGCGTTCCCCCTGTTCGTCACTCACCGTGCCAAGGTTTTTGGGAAAGAAATCTAGATGCGAATGTAAAAAATGTATTTTCAAGGACATGCGACAGCCCATTTCTTGATATGCATCGAGCAGTTTCTGAACTCCAGCTTTGTATGTGGGAGACTTGTGGTTACCCAAGAAGTTTCCACAAATCCATTTGAAAGCCAGCCATGCTTTTAGTTCTAAGGCATTGAGGCTTTCTTCAAAGCCTTCCTCCTACAGAACCTCCCTGATTTGAGGCCCCACAAAGATTCCCTCCTTTAATTTCGCGGCACTGATGTTTGCAAGTTTCTCAACAAGGTATCGAAACCCTTTCGAATTCGCCTTAGTCATCGCTTTCACAAAATTTTTCATTAAGCCGAGCTTAATGTGGAGAGGTGGCAGGAAAATCTTCTTTGGATCAACTAAAGGAACACACTGGACACTGGCCGTTCCTGGCTCGTATGTGCTTCTTTGATGCCAGTCACGTCTGATGTAATGATCCGCGGTAGCACGGCTGTCCCAAAGGCATAGGAAACAACAGTATTTCGTGAACCCTCCTTGCATGCCCATTAACATACTAATAACGTTGAGATCACAACAGATATTCCATTGATGAGTGCTGTATTGGATTGCTTCGAGTAGTATATTCATGTTATCGTACGTCTCCTTTAGATGAACGGAGTGGACGATCGGGATGGACGGCTTTAAGTTCCCGTTATGCAGGAGAACCGCTTTCAAGCTTCGCTGTGAGGAGTCAATGAAGAGGCGCCACTCAGATGGTGTGTGTACCTGTGACAAATTCTCAGAAAGTCCACTGATATCATGGCAATAGCAGAGCGGACCGTCTACTGTAAAGAATGTCGCCAAATCATAGTTTCGTTTTCAATAGTGACACACACGGACGTTCTTCTCAAGTAAGTGTTTCTGCTTGAGTCTCGAGGAGAGAAGTTCTGATTTCTCTTTGGAGAGGGCTAAGTCTCTAATGAGGTAATTCAACTTGTTTTGGGTTAACCTCTCTGGCTCCGATTGCTCTTCGTCAGGTGTGTAGTCAAGATCGGCCGAAGGTTCCGCATCTCATCCAGTCGCACCTTCGTCGGATTCCCTTTCGTCTTCTAAAGAATCGAGTCCATACTGTGGAGGTACCGGAATCGGCATCGTGTCATCGTGAGGGATCGGTCTCTCGGCTCCCTCTATATCATGCGTATAGAGGGCGGCATCGACTTTTTCCTTTGGTTCAACCAGTCATGTAATCCATTCGAACAAGTGGTACAGATAACATGTGGCGCTCACGCCTTATCTTGGTCGCCTAGTGGACAGCCGAAGTACAGGGTGTACATAAAGTCAGGATCTATTTTTGTGAAGCACTTGGAAATTATATGGAATTCAATCATAAAATGATAAAGTGGTAACATTTATTAAATAATTAAGAGTAGGATTCGACGTGACGCCCATCAGTATCCCTGCACAGCTCAAATCGTTCCGCAGCATTTCTAAACACATTCTGGAGCATTTGCGGGTTATGTTATCTGCAGCAGTTCGTATACGTGTACGTAAGTTTTCAAGACTCGTAATCTTCGTCTGATAGACGTGCGACTCGATAAAGCCCCATGCAAAGAAATCTAAAGGGGTTAAATCTGGTCATCTCGCTGGCCAAGGTCTGTTGCTTCCGCGTCCGATCCAGCGATTTGGAAAACGTCCATTTAGATAATCCTGAACAATTTTGGCATAGTGACAAGGAGCACCATCATGTTGATAGACGACGGTACTAACAATCCAATCCCCAATCAGCTGAGGTTCAAGGAATTGTTGCAACATGTCCAGATAAATAAGCCCCGTAACTGTAGCTTCAGCAAAGAAAAAAGGACCATAAACCTTAGATTTTGTTAAACCCATCCAGACATTAACTTTAGGTGAGTCTCTTTCCCAATTTTGGACGAAATCATTCGGTCTTTCATCTGCCCAAATTCGACAGTTATGGCGATTTACTTTTCCACACGTATGGAAAGTGGCTTTATCACTAAAGAGAATGTTGTCCATTAAATTATCACTCCAGATTTGTTCTAAGATCAGCACACACAGCACTTCGTCGAGGGAAGTCTTCCTCATGTAAATCATGTAAAACCTGCAAATGATAGCTTTTCTTCTGCAAATTAACTTTCAGAATTTTGTGCACAGATGACGTCGGGAGGCCGAGTCTGTGTGATGCAGCATGAACGGACGTACCTGGCTCCTCAGTGATAATTCCATGTACTGCATTCACGGTAAGATCTGACATACACGGTCGTCCTGATCTTGCTTCATCATTTACAGATCCCGTTCGTTTAAATTTGTTCACCAATTTTCGTATTGTCTTGTCTATTGGCCCCGGCTTATGAAATCTCCTACTAAACTTCTCTCTGATGTCATTGTATTTCTTTCCCTCGATTCGCCAAATTACTATTGCCACACGCTCTTCTGTATTCATTCTAAGGGCTTCTGAAAAGAAAAATAGAAAAAAATAATTATTTCACAAAAATAGATCCTGACTTTATGTACACCCTGTATAACCGGTAAATTTTCCGAAGATCCATCATGATTGTACGCCGTTGTGATTTAGTCGCGAACGAACCGCACACGTAACAGAAATTGTCGGGGTGATTTTTACACTTTCGAGGCATGATGATCGATGAGTTGGTTGATGTAAATCACCTAAAAAAATAGAATGTGTAAGTGGGCGACACAAAACAAAACACAACACACAACTAGACATGTGACTGTTACGCCAAAGAATAAAAGGATGTACATGTGCAACGTTTGCAAATTTGTGGCCAGCAACTGCTCTCTCCTAAAATACCACAAGACAACCTGTGGAAAGCCTAAGGGTACAGAAACGGTAAAACAAAAACCTACACCTAAGCTGCAACGACAAAAAAATCCGCTACATGTACAAAGGACGCATATTATATATTGTGTATATATGTATAGTATTATATATTATATTATATGTACTGCAGTTATATGCATATTATATACATTATTATATTATATAAAGGACGCATATTATACGAGAGCCATTCAATATATTTTGCCCCACCTTTTTTTTTTCTTTCCAAGTTTCCTTGCAAGTTACAGAAATTTCGTACGCAAGTAGTTACATACCATTTTTCAAATTTTTATTTTTCCATATAGGCTCCATCCTTTTCTACGGCTTTCCTCCACCTCGAAACAAGGGCCTTTATTCCTTGCTGGTAAAAGTCCGCTGGGTTCAGCTGGAGCCACCTCTTAACCTCCTCAACAACCTCATCGTCAATCTGAAACTTTCTTCCACGAATAGCATCCCTCATTGGCCCAAACAAATGGAAGTCTGAAGGTGCCAGATCCGGGATGTATGGAGGGTGGGGTAACACAGTCAAGCGCATTTTTGTGATGGCCTCTCTTGTTTGCAAACTGTTGTGTGGTCTTGCGTTATCGTGCAAAAGAAGGACGTCTTCCAGTTTTCTCTCCGGTCGAACTCGCTTTATACGTCTCTGGAGTCTCTATAGGGTAGCAATATATGCCTCTGAGTTGATTGTTTGTCCTTTCTTCATAATGTCCGCCAGAATCACCCCTTTCATATCCCAGAAGATGGTGGCCATAACCTTTCCTGCAGAGGGAGCCATTTTGAACTTTTTCTTGCGTGGGGCGTCCGCGTGATGCCACTTCATGGATTGGCGTTTTGTTTCAGGTTCAAAGTGGTGTACCCAAGTCTCATCCCCAGTCACAATTCGTGAAAGGAAGTCATCCCCTTCTGTCTCGTATCGAACCAAAGACTCAGAAGCAATTTCTTTTCTTTGGGCTTTGTGATCTTGAGTCAGTTCGCGCGAAACAAACCGTGAACGTACTTTTGAGTATCCCAATTGCTGAATTATCGTATTCACACTTCCTTCACTAATTCCTAGCTTCAGTGATAGCTCCTTGTATGTGACGCGCCGATTTGATCGAATGATGCTGTTAGCACGTTGCATAGTGTGAGATGTCACAGCCGATGTCGGGCGGCCGCTGCGTGGATCATCATCGAGGCTGGCTCTCCCTCCCTCCGATGATCTCACACGATTAGACCAGCGTCCAACTGTGCTTCGATCAACAACAGCATCTCCGTAAACATTTTGTAGACGTTTGTGAATATTTCCAACTGTTTCCTTCTCTGCGGTTAAGAACTCGATAACAGCTCTCTGTTTACGACGCACATCACTGTCAGACGCCATTTTCGAAAATGCGTTAACCATCGGTTTTATATAAGGGCGTTTCAAAGCGGTTTTATACAAGGAGGGGGGGTTCAAACTGGAAAAATCCGGTTATGTGAAGCGCAGAAAATTCAAACTTACAGGCCAAAAGACATTTCAGCCCCATGGCCTATTATTTAGCTAAGAAAAAAGGGTGGGGCAAAATATGATATATTGAGTGTCCCTCGTATATTGTGTATATATAGTATTATGTATTATATTATATATAGTTATATGCAGTGTTGGGCACTAAAGCGTTAATCCGATAACAGTTAATTAACGAAGTTAACTTTTTTTAACGGACTATTAACGGAAGTTAATTTCCATTTATCATTATCGGACCAGTTAACTTCCGATAACTCGATATTTAGTCTGTTAAAGTCCGTTAACACGTTAACTGCGAGGAGTCATTCACGGAAGATCACCGCTCCGCGAATGAATTCAAACCGCCATAACTTCAGTTTGCCAATTCCGTCCTCTGCCGCAGTGGAACGGCTCTTCTCTCTCGGCAAGGACATCCTGAGGCCCAAGAGGTCAAGACTGGCAGTTGGGCCTAACTTTGAGAAGTTGGTCTTTCTGAAGGGCAACCAGCACATTGTGTCATAGTCTTTAATAAATGTGCCTAAAATTTAATTTTACCTTTCAGTTCCCGCCATAATAATTCTCTGGTAAATTAAAATTTAGTTAATGGTTAGTGGTTACAAGGGTTTCAAAACATGTAATCAGTACATTTTTTATTAAAAATAAAAAAAAAGTTATTAAGCAAAAAAGTTGCAAAACTTGATAAAAATAGTTAAATACCTATTTATTGTTGGATTTTGCATAAATAAACATTTCTATGGGTTTTAAAGCCTTTTTCCTTGATTTTTTTAAATGTTAGTAAAGAAATAGTTATCGTTAACGGATTATCGTTAACTTCCGTTAACTTTGTAGTAAAATTATCGGATTATCGTTATCGGAGTTAAAAATTGGGGTTAACGGATTATCGTTATCGAAGTTAACTTTTTGGTTAACGGTGCCCACCACTGGTTATATGCATATTATATATATTATATATGGTTATATGCATATTATATATATTATATATAGTATTATATAGACAGTGTATATCATATTTATTATATATATTATGATCGGTATTATCTCGAAAACTAGACGTGCTAGAGAAAAACCGAAAACAGATTTGGAATCAGCGTCTCAACAACTATCTAGTCCACCCATAATTATATCTGATGAAAAATACTTGTTGGCCAGTGTAATTAAGAAAAACCATAGTCTAATAATAATAATGAGAGTAGAGGGCCAGAAAGTGCCACAGGTTCAAGTCAGATGAACGCGACCTATTACGCTAACGTCTGGATTATTATTAACCAACACCATCGGTAGTCGAACTCCCGACCTCAGTCGCTTACAGGAAACTGTTACCTATTGAGCTAACGCCTTGTGTTTAGTCAAATATGAACCTTCCTTCAGAGTCCATAGAAAGGGAAGGTTCAGGCGGTAATTGAAGGATTTATTGAAAAAAAATCGACCTAACCTCTTATTTGAAGTGAATTTACATTACAAAATTTAAATTTTACGAAGTGATTTGTATGTAACATAAAAAAAAAAAAAAAAATGGTTGTCAGAAACGATAAAATATTAAAATCTAAGAATTATAAAATGGCATTAAAAAAATCAAAATAAATATAGCCTTGAAACTATTACTGCATCGCAAATTATTAAGGCACCACTGCCATGAAATGTTACAATTATTACGGTATTAGTGCCATGAAATATGACCCAATTATTAAAATATTAGCGCCATGAAATATGCCACGACTGCAGCAATGGTAAGGTCTTAGAATTCCCCATATCACTAACCCATTCCACTTTGTTTCCGACCGTTTCCAGGATGTGCTCAATGAGTCTGTCGAGCTTGAGGATGATCTCCTTCATCCATTGTGGCCAAGGAAGACTGTGGATGAACAAGAAAATGCTGATCACCACCATCTGTGAGAAGAGAAGAAAATTATCAGTGAGAGGACACGGAATATTGGATTATAGGTAACATAGGGGTAGACGGAGGTGGGAGTCGAACCCGGAACGTTTTAGTTTGAATTCAGTCTCGAACCCAAGCCATGGAAAGGCATTTATATTTGTGGAAAAAAGTTCTCCAAAGGAATAAAATCTAATTAAAATTCATCAATAGTTCATAATTAGTTGGGAGAAGTAATGTGGCCGGCTGAAAGTAAATTGAATGCCAAATAGTGCCACTCCAAATGGTCATTCATGTTATATTGGTCACATTTTTTCCCAACCAATTAGGACTTTAGGTTGAACTTCGAAGTGTTCATCGTTCTTTCCATAGATTTTATTTATTATGCGCACTTCTTTCCATAAATGTTTAAAAAAGTCGTGATACGCTGGGCCGTTAGGTTCTTGTGGCACAGTGGATCCAAACTTTTGTAACGAACCATACATCTATTGTATTAATTCACATTTAAATAGGTTGTCATAATGACAAATTTGTATATTAAATTATGTATCAAAATGACAAAAAAATATAATACGATCCAAATGTGAAATAAAGATAGTAATGAAGTGATTTTAAAATCGATTTAATTTCGCGTGGTGTGAAAAATGAATCTTTCAAATAACAAGTGTCAGTAAAATTTTAGCTAATCGGGATTTTGACATGTAACAAGTTACACAGGTCTCAAATGCTTACATTGAACTTAACTCCTATCCAAAGGAAAAAGAAACCAAAAAATTAAAAACTTTTACAAGTTTCAAATAGGAAAAAAGTTCTTAAAATTAAGTTTCTCTCTTGTCGACCTATTAGTTGCGCGTGACATATCGTGCGTGATTTATGCCTTTTCTTCGCTCGCGAGCGCAGTTTTTCTTTCTGCGCTCAAAATTTCAACCGCGCCCCTTTACCGACACTTGCTTTAGATTTAAAAGATTCAATTTTCACACCATGCGCAATTAAATCGACTTTGAAATCACTTCATTACTATCTTTATTTCATATTTGAGTCTTATTATAATTTTTTTCATTTTCATACATAATTTAATATACAAATTTGTCGTTACAACAAGGTGAGTTATTTAATGTTAAGTTAAACCAAAGGAAATTAAGGACACATTCCTTCCGAGTATTTTCGCCTTAATTTCAACTCCTTTTCAGGATATATACCCAGTAGAAGCAAAAAACTTATATGAGACGTTTCAATTACTTTACTGACGTTAATACCACTACGTTAGCCTTTTAACGAGGGTTGCCAAGCTTTAAAATTCAAAATAAGTGAGAGTAACGATGATGTATGCATGTACGCATGATGTATGCTCTAAATCACTGGTGAAAGGCACAACTTATTGTTTTCCCGTTGGCAGTGATAAATGTATGATATTTACAGAGCTTTTAGAAGATAAACACTACCTTCGTGCATCATTGTTTGATTTTCTTTAATGCGTCAGACCTGCATGCAGGATGTCAGTCCATGGGTAGTTCTGTAATGTATGGGTTTTGTTGTTTGCTGAGGAGTCTGTCTAGTTGTATTCCCCGTATTCCACTCACTCATTCACACTATAATTTTATATTGGTGGAACAGACTTGCAAGTATTTGAAATACATTCGATACGTGGTTGTACTAGACCAAATTCTCTCTCTCTCTCTCTCTCTCTCTCTCTCTCTCTCTCTCTCTCTCTCTCTCTCTCTCTCAATACGTCAATAATAGAAATCCAGTAAAAAGTGTGTTGGGGGCCTTTGAAAAATGTAAACGGAGATCTAGTTTCTGAAAACAAGGAAATGGCTACCTTGCTAAACGAATTTTTTACGTCAGTTTTTACTATAGAAGATGTAACGAATATCCCTACGGTCATAGACATAATATCTTTTAATAATGATAATATTTTGGATAATATAGTTGTTAGTGAAGGTGAGGTAATGCGCTATATTGATAAAATGAAAACGCGTAAATCACAGGGGCCGGATTTCATATATCCTATACAACTAAAAGAATTAAAAGATAGCATTGTTGTGCCGCTAACAAAGATTTTTAATGCGTCTATTTCTGAGGGGTGCGCACCAGATAATTTCAAGTTAGCAAACGTAACACCTATCTTTAAGAAAGGCGATAAAGGTGCGGCGGGAAATTATAGGCCAATCAGTTTAACGTCTGTTGTAGGTAAGCGACTGGAATCAATAATTAGGGATCGTATAGTCGAACACTTAGAATTGCATAAACTAGTTAGAAATACGCAGCACGGTTTTAGGCGAAACAAATCTTGCTTAACTAATCTTTTAGAATTTTTCCAAAGCGTGGTTGACGTTTACGATAGACATCGGGCGGTTGATGTAGTGTATTTAGATTTTCAAAAAGCGTTTGACACCGTGCCGCACAAAAGACTCATTGAAAAAACTAAGGCTCATGGAATCAGGGGTGTAGTAATAAATTGGCTAGAAGAATGGTTGCGAGGTAGGAAACAGAGGGTGGTCGTTGATGGAGCGGAGTCGTGTTGGGCTAATGTAGCGAGTGGCGTTCCTCAGGGTTCTGTATTGGGCCCCTTGCTTTTTCTTATATATATTAACGATTTAGATGTCGGCCTAGTCAGTACAGTTTCAAAGTTTGCGGATGACACGAAGCTGGGTGGTAGGGTGATTAATGATGAAGATAGAGGTAAAATCCAGGAAGATCTGAATAAAATCGTTGATTGGTCAGTCACATGGCAAATGAGATTTAATGTTGATAAGTGCAAAATTTTGCATATAGGTTCGCGTAACGGTAATTTTGCGTATAGTATGTCAGGGAAAGATTTAACAAGCGTAGAGCAGGAAAAAGATTTAGGAGTTATAGTCACTGGTGATTTAAAAGTAGCGAAACAAAGTACAGCAGCAGTCAATAAGGCGAACAAAGTGTTAGGTTTTATAGCTCGAAATTTTGAGTACAAATCGCGCGATATTATAGTTCCTCTTTATAAATCATTAGTTAGACCCCATTTGGAGTACGCGGTCCAATTTTGGAATCCGCATATGCGCAAAGATATAGACAAAATCGAAAGAGTTCAAAGACGAGCAACTAAGATGATTCCGTCGCTTAGGTTAAAGTCGTACGAGGATAGGCTTAAGGAGTTAAAATTGACAACACTCGAGACTAGGAGGCTAAGGGGTGATCTAATCCAGGTTTTCAAAATTATGAATGGGTTCGATAACGTAGATAGAGATAGCTTTTTCGAAATATCTCAATATAATAGGACTAGAAATAACGGGTGTAAGTTGACAAGTAGAAGGTTCGAGACAGCAGTTGCGAAAAACTTTTTTACGCATAGAATAGTAAATAGCTGGAATAATTTGCCGGTAGAAGTAATTAGTAGCACGTCTATAAACATGTTTAAAAATCGATTAAACGCATATGTTGATAGATTGGGTATAGTTTAAGGTAGTAAAATTAAGGCTTTGTGGTGATAGATCCCACAGCTCAACACAAGTGTTGTGGGATATAGGGAGGCAGCATCTTGGGTTAGGGGATACTCTCTGTCCTTACACACTCCATTTAAAGAGATTCCTCTGCCGAGCGGTGCCCCCCATAGTACTGTGAGGTATTGAAAAACTCATGATCTTCACTTGCCACACAAACACCTTTAAATGGGAGACCCGAAATGGGTGCACACACATTTCTACATTACTGTACAGTCTTTACAGCCACACCTACACTTTTCCTCCTAAGTATATATATTGTAATGTATATGGTGGTAAATTTTGACTTGGTCCGCAATCGATATGGACCGTGACTTATTTTTGGTTGGCAAGGTACTAGTATTGATGGATACCGTAATGAAATTGACTGGATTCTTTGGATCTGATATATTTGCATGTCGGTTATAAATAGATATAGAGTGTAACATATTTGTGGATAGTAGTCTATTATGACTTGATCCTCTGAATCCAGAGATTCTATATTTAGTTTTAAATCGATAATTAATTAGTTTTAAATTGATAATTATTTAGTTTTGCAAAAGTTGGTCATTGCGAATGTACAGGCAGTTGTTACATAAATTTCTTATGTTCTTGTGGTTCGGAACCCACGTAAAATTGTAGGTCCCCTCCGCCACCACGGAGGACATACACAATACACAATTACGAACACAGTTAGGTAGACCAGCCATGAGTGGATCCTAGGGTCACATTGTGGTTTCTCAGTTTGTTTTCATGAACTCGGAGAGGCAATTTTTAACTGTGATTGTCACATTTGTATTATACCTGTATCACATTACATGAATGTTATTTCAATAAAAATTGACCTTTATTTGAAATTAGGATTGTTTTTACAGTAAAAGAGGGGATGGAAAACGGGGGGGTGGGGCCCTTACAGATTTAGTGCCCAGGGCCCTAGGCTGTCTTAATCAGGCCCTGTCATACACCTATTTAGGATAGGAGCATAATGACTGCATAATTGTCAGGTACATAGATGGTCAACGTAATAACGAGGCTTCCGTACTTGGTTCATCGCCAGTGAAAGCAACAATGCTTTGTTATCACAATTCAGTTATTAATCAGTCAAACTCATAATAATAATGTTATAATGGACCTACAATTTTACGTGGGTTCCGAACCACAAGAACATAAGAAATTTATGTAACAACTGCCTGTACATTCGCAACGACCAATTTTTACAAAACTAAATAATTATCAATTAAAAACTAATTAATTATCGATTTAAAACTAAAGATAGAATCTCTGGATCCAGAGGATCAAGTCCAGGGCCGGATTAACCATTAAGCAAAATAAGCCCGTGCTTAGGGCATCAAGGGAAGGGGGGCACCACAGAAATTTTCCATTGTCGGATTTACCATGGATTTATTATACTATTATAATCGCGGCTTATAGCCTATAAGCTGTTGAAAACTGAATTATATATATTCATATATAGTATTTATTTTTTTTCATTGTTTGAATTTGTAGTGAACAACAACCCTTTTGAGAGAATAAATATATTTCGTTGTAATCACACACTTTACGCTTTGCGTTATTATTTTGTTTATATCAAATCTTTGAGCGCCATATTAAAAATACATATAGATTAAATATTTTCGTGTGCTATAGGAAGTTATTCTGAACGTGTGATTTGTGCATATAATATTAAATATATATTTTACATAATCATTTGGTATTGTTTTACAGAAAGATTTAGGTTTATAGAATTGTAATATAAATTAATATTAAAATAAAAGAAACTATAAACTCTCTATATTGCTGTTGTATCAAGTGATGTTTATCACGGCCATTATAATAATAAGATATACTGACCTAAGTTAATTAGCGTTGAAGAAGTTTATCTGTTGCTCTCTCTTCTTCTCTAGGGTAAGTCTATGAAGTGTACTTTATTTGTATATATAACAATATTTTATCATACACGTATCTTTATTTTATAATTTATTTATCTATTGTCATAACAGTATAAAAGAATTTAGATTGTAATAACCAGAGTGAATAATTTGTAATGTGTATATATAACATCAAACGTAGTTAGGACAATTTAGGCCCTAAGCAAATGTTCATATTTCCTATAATTAAATATTGTGTTTTAAATAAATAAATAAATGTAAATATAAAATGTGGCTCGTTAATAGTGAAATGTTAATATTGATATTTTTATAGATTGCGTATTATTAATTCTAATGTTAAGTATTTTTATTTTATAGGTTTCGGTTCCTTCTTTCGGTTCCTTCTTTTGGTTCCTTCTTTCGATTTGATTTGTATTCAACATTTCGAGTTGATATTTCGGTTGAGTTATATTTAATTTCCACTTATATTTAAATTGCCACTTTGGTTGTGTACGGTTCCCATTTTGTCTTTCTGAGAATAAAAGAACAAAGCCAAGATTGTGATATGTGTAACTGTGTTGATTGCCACATAATATACAAATAAAATATTCTTTTCATTTCTGTATTTTACAGACCCCAAGAACCAAGATGAAACGTGTTCAGTTAAGTGGTGCACAAAAGCGAAAACTATCAAAAGAGAAACAAGAGAAGACTTTGGATTTAGAGTCCAAGACTGCAAAGCTGACTGATTTCTTCACACAAGTTCCACGACCACAACGTCAACATGATATACCGATTCTGAATCAAAACCAATCTCCGTCATCAGAAGTGGACACAAATACCACTTTGATCACTTCAAAATCAAAATATGATGACGTTGGAATCACCGAGGTGTCACAAGCAGGTTCATCTACCACATGTCTCACTACTGATCTCACTTTGCCTGTAAATTCTCTTGATACCTCTACTGCAAATGTTGATTCAAGTTGCTTTACAAGACATTCTGGGGTTGAAATAATTGCTGAAAATGAAAGTTTAGTGGACCATGGTGATGGTGGTGAAATGAATCAGTCTGCAGAAGATGAAGTAATATAGCAAAAGATCCAGGGTTGTGGCTTGATTTCTCTGCTGATGATGTGGCTTATTGGATTGCTTGTGGACCCAGTGACTGTCAACACCACAATGGGCCATTTGACAAGTCTTACCGGCATTTCAGTAGTGGCAAACCAGCAAGATACTGTTCACAAAAACTTTTCGTTGGGACAAAAGCCAATGGTGAGAAATACAAGAGAGAGTGGTTATTGTATTCACCATCAACAGGATCAGTTTACTGTTATGTTTGTAAACTGTTTGCTCCTAAAAATGTCTCACATTTTGTTATAAGAGAAGGGTTCAGTGACTGGCGAAATACTATTGTAATTGATCATCATGAAAAAAGCACTACTCACCGAGACTCTATGCTAACATACTTAACTCGCAGACAAGGTGCGGGGTTGGGACAACAGTTGGAAAAACAAATTCAGGAAGAGTGTGATTACTGGGAACATGTCTTGAGGCGTGTCATAGCTGTTATTTGTACGTTAGCTGAACGTGGCTTGTCTTTTCGAGGAACAGAAGAAAGATTTGGATCATTGCAGAATGGGAATTTTTTAGGGCTGCTTGAGCTCATAAGCCGGTTTGATCCATTTTTAGCAGGTCACATTTTGAAATATGGAAATTCTGGCAAAGGAAATCCTTCTTACCTGTCCAAAACCACCTGTGAGGAACTCATTCAACTAATGGCTCAAAAGGTCCACGCACTCATTGTTGACGAAGTAAAATCTTCTGGTTATTTTAGTTTGTCAGTTGATTCAACACCAGATCTATCACATATCGATCAGTTAAGTGTTGTACTTAGGTACTTAAAAGATGGACAGCCTATTGAACGCTTTTTAACCTTTCTGAAAATGAAAAGCCATACTGGTGAGGAAATGGCAAATCAGGTGTTGCAGTACTTACGTGAAGTTTGTAAGCTAAACTTTTCAAAATGTAGGGGTCAATCTTATGACAACGCTACCAACATGTCTGGGCGTTATAAGGGGATGCAGCAAAAAATTTTAGAAACAAACAAGTTTGCTATATATGTGCCCTGTGCAGCCCATTCACTAAATCTGGTAGGCCGAAGTGCTGTTGACTGCTGTCAAGAGGCGGTTAATTTCTTCTCTACAGTGCAGTTGCTCTATACCTTTTTTTTAGCCTCAACCAGCAGGTGGGAAATTCTTAAAGGTTGTATTGGAAATGAAAGTGTCTTAAAATCCCTCTCTGATACCAGATGGGAGGCACATGCTATGGCAACAGCAGCAATTTTGAAATCTTTCCTTAAAATTTTAGAAGCGTTAGAATGTATAGCTGAAGACCAGTCACAAAAGGGAGACACTAGAAGAGAAGCAAATAATATTGCAAATAAGATGCAAGAGCTAGAATTCGTTTTTATGTTGAATTTTTGGGATGAGATTTTGCAAAATTTTCATAGAGTAAGCAAAGTTCTACAGAATAAGGATGTGAACTTAAAAACATGTGCAGATCTGTATGGATCATTAGCTGACCAACTGTGCACTTCACGAGATGAATTTGAAAGATATGAAGCAGCTACAAAGGAAATGCTACCAGATGTTGATTACAAGGCAGCTCAAACTCGCAAACGTATCAGAAAGAAGGTACCCAATGACGGAGATGCACCAGAAGTATATCTGAATGCCAGAGATAAATTTCTTATCACCACCTTTTACACAATTGTTGACAAACTTGAAACTGAGATGAGAAGAAGAGGAGAGATATACAAAGAAATAGCAGAGAGATTTTCTTTTCTAAGTGATGTGCCACATAATGTCACCACTTCATCATCTACTGAAATTGAAAGGTATTCTCAGGGTTGTAAAAAGATGATTGATGCTTACCCAGAGGACTTGAACACTAATTTCTCTGCTGAGCTTCAGCAGTTTCACTCATATGTGTGCCATAAGTTCAGTGCAAAAAAAATGTAAAAACAAGATTCAGTCATGCTGAACTTTATAAAATAATTGTAGAAGACAATATTGAGTGTGCCTTCCCAAATGTAGAAATTGCCTTTCGTATATTTTTAACATTAATGGTCACAAATTGCTCAGCTGAGCGTTCATTTTCTCAGTTGAAGTATATTAAAAATACCAACAGAACAACTATGCAACAAGGCAGGCTGGATGCCTTATCTCTACTAAGTATAGAAGCAGATGTGTTACGTAAGATTAGTTTTGAGGATCTGATCAAAGACTTTGCAATTAAAAAAAGTAGGAGAAAACTTTTCAAATATAAATGAAGTGGAAGTATACAAAAATAAACATTATTTTCCATCTTACTGTAAGTTTTGTTTCATTTCAAAAAATAAAATTTTATTTTATGGTTTATTTTTGTTTATATTTTGAATTACATATATATGGGGCACCAAAATCTTTTAAGTGCTTAGGGCCTCTAAAGGTCTTAATCCGGCCCTGATCAAGTCATAATAGACTACTATCCACAAATATGTTACACTCTATATCTATTTATAACCGACATGCAAATATATCAGATCCAAAGAATCCAGTCAATTTCATTACGGTATCCATCAATACTAGTACCTTGCCAACCAAAAATAAGTCACGATCCATATCGATTGCGGACCAAGTCAAAATTTACCACCATATACATTACAATATATATACTTAGGAGGAAAAGTGTAGGTGTGGCTGTAAAGACTGTACAGTAATGTAGAAATGTGTGTGCACCCATTTTGGGTCTCCCATTTAAAGGTGTTTGTGTGGCAAGTGAAGATCATGAGTTTTTCAATACCTCACAGTTTGCACTGCAGACACTCCTGGTTTCATGGGTCCAGGTGCATGATGATTCATCAGGAGAAAGATGCACCAGTTACGCATAAACTTTATGTGTATCTAGGAAGAATTATTGTAACCTCGCTCACAATACATTACATCACTTGACATTATATTACATTAGCCCGGTTGCACGGGGTGAGAACCCTACATTGTTTGTTATAAAGCAAATCTTGACATATTTTGAAAGCTTATACCACCCCATTCAAGAATCCATCGGGTGTACACCTGACCCCCGCTTGGCTTTTACAATATGGCCGGCGAAACTGAAAAATCCCATATCCTGGTCAATACTTGATGGATTTTGATGATCTTGGTGTCATTTCTAAGGGTTTTTAGGATGATGAGTCGATCTAGAGGGGTTGCAGATACTTTGGGAGTCGTTTTGACTCACATTCGTCAATACTCAAGGTCATTGGAGGTCAAACGCTCCCCGAAATAAGGAATATCCCATATCCCGGGCAGTCGTGGAGATATTTTGGTGATCTTACTGTCGTTTTTATGGTTTTGGGCGAGACTGAGTAGTTCTATAGGCACATGATAACAGTAGGATATCATTTTGCAACTCCATGGGTCAAGTCAAGGTCATTTGAGGTTAAAGTTTGGCATTGAAATATGATAATGCCACAGTTGACATCACTGTATTTGCTTTATTTCAGTGACAATTTCTACAATCTAGCTAACTGCTGAGCACTTAACATCTTTTTTGCAGATAAAACCAGATCATAATGCTTAAATGACATAACCCACATTATATGGATATGGATATTCGGATATAAACCACAATTTATGCTGGAGTGCAGGGCACATGCATTCTATGGAAGGTTGCAAAGCTACAAGATATGACCTCGTAAGCAAAACAAAGCTCACACCTAGTTGGGGGATTGGCATTGACAACTTTGATGCAGTTATTCACATTAGGTAACCATTTATTAGGGGCAAATATCAAAAGACATGGTTGTATCAGGATCGTCAGGATCATCAGTCTGCTCTTCGTTTGCGTTTTGGGTCAATGGATTGTTGCAATCCAAGCCGCTTCCACATGCACAGAACATTGTGCAAGGGATTCCGCGTCCCATGCAGCCGCAGCGACTCCCCCTGCATGCTGATTGTGATTCACACCCACATCTGATTAGCTTCAGACCTTCATCTGGTGCTAAGCACACTCCTTTACCAACTGTTTTTGGGATGAGAACTCTGTTTGTTTCGTCTCTCTCCCACCCATAATGCACAGGATCAAGTGGTGATGGGTCACACTTTAGTGCATTGAGCCAGTTCGCCACAGTGTAGTGGGCTCTGAGCACATTTTGATGGAAAGCTTCAGTTGTTGGTGGTAGAGAACATAGTTTGGGTGCAGCAGTTCCCGACTTCCCTGTCTTCTGAGCCCATACTCGCTGACGACACTCAGTAAGAGATGAGGATTTCTTATTCCCATAGCATGCAACAATGAACGCTGTTGCCTCTTTCTCGATATGGTCAAAGCATGCATCAAGGGACCCCAGCTTGTCTAGCTTCCGACCCTTCTTGGCTGTGGCAATGGCAGTGGCTTTACCGATGCCATGTATTGCTGCAACTGTGTCACAACCACTCAAAGCGTGTAGTTTGAGGATTTGTGGGATGGTGTCTTTGTGCTGGGTTACAGTTGCTCGGATGTCCACTGATTTTCTGCCACGCACTGGAGACTCCATAATCATGGGACAGCCTAGTTTCTTGAATTTATAGAAGTGACTTATTCTGGCAAGCTCTCTCAACCTCAACATGAAAGGTAGACATACAATCTTTATGGTATCGGGCTTCTTCAGCCGGTAAATCTCCTTTCATGCCCAACAACCTACTGAGTACAACTTGTCCCTGCTCATCATTTTTCAGTTTACACTTTTCTATCAACACATCTTTGTAATTTCTTTTTTTATCACCAAGCTTATTGGTCATAAACGTACAGTAGATGCTGGAATGCGGTATTGCACCGGAACTTTGATGTCATATTTCTCGGGTAATATAAACTCACTGACTTTCAAACAAAAGAGGCAGTGTGTTTTAGGGTCATATACTGGGCCTTCACTGAGAACAGCACTATGTAATCTTTTTGGCTCCACAGTAGGGGTATCACATTTTCTCTTTTTCATGAATGCTGATAAATTCAGCCTGGACACATAAGTGGAAACACAGTTCTTGTGACAACAAAGGATTTTTGCTCCATCTTCCAAGAGAGGCTCTAGTCTCGCTCGAACATCTGGCTGCCCTCTAATGTCGCTGCTCTCTATGATTTTCTGAATCCTCCCACAATTTGAAAGACCTTTCTGACCTCCAGGACAGCTACGCAGGAAATCCTTGAAGAAACATTCGTCTGCAGCTTTTGTAGAACCTGAAAAATAAGAATTTGGTTCACCCATTCTTCAGAGTACAAATCGCATTGAAATAATTTATCCTCAGCAAATGAAAACTAAACAATGCTCTCCTGGTATATTCTCCATATTCAGCAGTCAAAAAGCAATTTTCGAATCAGCACAACCAAGACGTCATCAAACCACCAGGTGGGCAGCACCCAATAATCCCAACAACCTGAAAAAAATAAGAGGAATAATTAGACATATTGGAATTCACCTTACCATGGGGAAAATAATCCCTGATTTCATTTTAAACCCTATAGAACTACTCAGTCTCGCCCAAAACCATAAAAACGACTGTAAGATCACCAAAATATCTCCACGACTGCCCAGGATATGGGATATTCCTTATTTCGGGGGGCGTTTGACCTCCAATGACCTTGAGCATTGACGAATATGGGTAGGCTGACCATATTTCCTTGAGACAAAAACCGGACATTGGGATGACAAAAAAGGGACGGGGGTTATGTAATATTCTGTATTCATAAAAAAGTAAGTACATAAACCGGGACAAAATTGACATTTTTATTAAAACGACGGGACGGCCAGGAAATATAAAACAAACGGTACTGTCCCGTTCAAAACGGTACGTATGGTCAGCCTAAATATGGGTCAAAATGACTCCCAAAGTATCTGCAACCCCTCCAGATCGACTCATCATCCTAAAAACCCATAGAAATGACACCAAGATCATCAAAATCCATCAAGTATTGACCAGGATATGAGATTTTTCAGTTTCGCCGGCCATCTTGGAAAATGGCGGCCATATTGAAAAAGCCAAGCGGGGGTCAGGTGTACACCCGATGGATTCTTGAATGGGGTGGTATAAGCTTTCAAAATATGTAAAAATTTGCTTTATAACAAACAGTGCAGGGTTCCAGTAAAATCAAGATCTGTGCTACCGGACTATATGACATTTATGCCATTAGATTTACTTCGTAGCAGTCAATAACGCTGTAACATCGAGCTGCCATTTTAATCTTTAGCAACAAAATTGTTCAAGCAAAACATTTTCTTTAATTTTCTTTAAGAAACAAAATGTTTAAATGTTAAACAATTTCAAAGAATTGTTCATTATTTCATTCAGAATCATCCTTACGTATAGAGAGAGAGAGAGAGAGAGAGAGAGAGAGAGAGAGAATTTAATATCTTATCTAAGTATCCAATTACCAAGACTAAAAACGTATCGAAATTCAGGAAAAAAAAGTTGAATCTCTCCTCCTGGGGGTGGGGAGGGACTGGGAGGATCCCCTAAACAGTTAAGGTAATCTGCACGACATTAAGTATATACATTAAGGTAGAACTGGGAAAGGTTTTACTAATACATTCGATTGCCCACCCCACCCCCAGATTGTCCCAGTTCTCCCCTCCCCGCTAGATTTTTTTTTTGGTGTTGTCGAGTGGCTTTTGTTGCGCAAGGTGCAGCGGGCATTCTAGTATATATATATATATATATATATATATATATATATATATATATATGTTACACACAGACCGTGCATAGAACAAGGAACTCTTCTGAGAAAATTAAACCCATTCTAGTCCGAACAAATAATGGATTTAATTTTGCCAGAACAGTTCCTTGTTCCATGCACGGTCTGTGACTATGTGTGTAACATAAAAGTTTTGCAGGGGACCATCCTGAGTTGTATCATATATATATATACACACAGAATCTTTATATCTTTAATGGTACGTTGACTGTCTATGCGCTTTACAATGATGATCCGAGCTGCTCTTACCCTGAATGGGTTTATGGGCGGAGCGGTGAATTTATTAACAGTGAAACCCTTCTTCTATTACTGAATTTATTAACCTGTGTTAAAAACATGCATGAATATATACTGGAACGGGTGCATTTGTGTTACCTTAGGGAGGAACCACAAACTTATGGTGCATCTTGCTCCTGATGAGTCATGCACCCGGACTTATAAAGCCAGGAATGTTTGCAATGTAAACTATAATGACACAGACTCGGAAATGATTATAAATTCAACCTTTCGTTGGATTATGATAACGCGATGATGTTTTTTAAATTAATTAATACTTATTATTCATTATTCATATACAGGGTGTCCCATAAGTCCGATCTCATAGAAAAAATTATTTTAAATTAAATTTACAAAAATAATACATTAGCACTAAAACAAATGTTCAAATTCAGGTCTTGTTTTGGGACTTGAGGAAAAGGCGGAGGCCTTTTCCTCACGAGTGTAACTCACTTCCATATTAGCCACTGCGTTTTATTCTACCTGCAACAAAACAAAAGTCCAAAAAAAAGACATAATTTTGAACATTTGTTTTAGTTTTAATGTATTAATTTTGTAAATTTAATTTAAAATAAATTTTCCTATGAAACCGGACTTATGGGACACCCTGTATTATTAATAATCATTACGAATGAAGTGGTTTTTATCTTTAATTAACCTGAGAGCCCAGTAAAGCCCAAAGCTTTAACTAAAATAAATAATCCAATTTCACAATTATTTATTTTATGTTAAAATTATTGAAATAATTTTTTTTTAAAACTATAAAATTTTATTTATTTTATAAATGAAAAAATTATTCATTATTCATTCACTCATTTATTTATTCCTATTCATGCTTCTAGTGGTGATGAACCACGTACGGAAACCTCGTTAATACGTTGAACTGCTATATACTTGGCAATGATACTGTGAGCCTTTTATTCATACATACCTTGACAGGGTGTATGGGCGGAGCGGCGCATGATAAAAGAATGAGACTTTGAATTTATGACATTATTATTCTAAACAATTTGAGTAAAAAAATTGATTTATGTATATATTTTTTAGTAAGATTGTGAAACTAGTGATTTCATAAAATCCCTGAAATTTTCAGGAATTTCGCTTAATTACTGTTTCACTCAGAGACTTCAGGAAGTTAGTAACCTAACCTAACCTGAAATCCATGAGTGAATAACTAGTTTCACAATTTTACTGAAAATTTCAGGGATTTTATGAAATCACTAGTTTCACAATCTTACTGTAACATATATATATATATATACTGTATATATATATATATATATTACAGTCTAAAGCCGAAATCAGTCAATACGAGTAATAACTGGTCAATATAAGTATTGACCCGTCATTACGCGTACTGACTGATTTCGGCTTTTGACTATGACATATACGGTATACTAAAATGTAATGCATAGAACACTAAAATTTGCAGATAAAAAGCGTTCGAAAGTATGGGTGTGTATTTACCTCAATAGAAGCAATAATCCAGGCGAGAATAGGAAGCCTTATTTTGGCTGATTTGAACTTGCAGGATGTGAATTCATAACTTTGTTTGACGACGCCTATGTTTTGAATCCATTTTACTGTCTTCAAATCGGTCAAATCTGTTGGTTTTGTTTGTGGTTTTGGCGCCACAAGTTTTGTTTCAGTTTGGCTCATTCTGTAATTCTGTATAAGGAAAAGTATTTAGTTGACTTTCGAGCATAATCTCTCTCTCTCCCTCTCCATATATATATATATATATATATATTGAACTATGAAAAACACTTACTTTATACATGAATTGTGATGGCGTTTTGCTTAATTTTTCTTCCCTTTTGAAGAGAAAAGAAAGCCGAAGAACAATTCACTCACTCTCTACGAACCTTCTAAACAAGACTGAAACGAGAGACTCGATCTAAAGTTTAAGTAGATTTGATAAAACGAGCTCGCTATCTAATCATTAATGAGACGTGAGTCGTGACATCTCAGACAGTCCAAAGTTCGCCATTGTACGAAAATGTCTCATTTCATTTCCTTTAGAGCGCACTTTGACTAGGAATTGATAGTGAGATATAAATAGCTTTACTGTGTCAAATAATGCATGACCAAAGACGGATCTAGGATAAGGAGTGGCTGGCTACATCGTGGCCACATTGTAACACTGCTTCCCGTTAGATCAGCTGAGTTAAGCGACGTTGGATTTGGGTAGTAGTTAGATGGGTGACCGTCCTCTGTGTCCAGATGAAATAGAGACTAGGGGGTTTGGATTCCATTAATGTTGCGAAAGAGGTTAAACAATGTACCTAAAAAACAAGGATATAGGGTATGACAGTACAAATGGATATTGAGGAGTGCCATACGTGAATGATGTTTCAAGATAGAAATGAAAACGACAAGAGGGCCATTATTCATTCATTCATTTACCATAAATATTCCGGCGAGGTGAGAATTATTTATTATTCCCATTGGAAACCCCACATTCTCACTTTTGAGTTAGACTGTATTTTAAAGTATAAACCTCGAGTTATGTCCCTGAATGAACAGTACAAGAGGGAGTTGGTGCTTCTTCATATTCGTGGATTACGTTTTCGTACCCGCGTGAGATAAATAGAAT
Source organism: Bathynomus jamesi (assembly GCA_023014485.1). Taxonomy (NCBI): domain Eukaryota; kingdom Metazoa; phylum Arthropoda; class Malacostraca; order Isopoda; family Cirolanidae; genus Bathynomus; species Bathynomus jamesi. The sequence continues at coordinate 335,183 of JAJOZX010004571.1, read as the reverse complement.
GTTCAAGAAGACACCCGCAGAAGGAAATACCATCACGGAGGAGGGTTTAAAAGCACTCCAAAGGATAGGAAAAGGTACTAACATTATTTGAAACTTCGCAAAGTTCATTACATATCGCATTTCAATTTCCAAATATTGTCAGGGAATGTACACTTTGAACACTTTTTCTACATACAAATAAATAATAATCATAATAATAATTTCTTATATATGTATAACCTTAGTTTTGCTTCCGCCCGAATTGTTCATTCTGACGAAGGTCAAGCTTGTCACTCCACCTTAGACCTACAGTTTAACGTGGAATCCGAACTACGCCCACCAGCAGCCCAGCATCTTAACCACTAGGCTACCTAGGGTACCCACTTATCTACTAACCAATTTTGTTTTTTTATTGTGTGGAAGCATGAACAGCTGGGTTTTGCTGCGCGCCGCCGTCACTGAGCCTCCATCCCGGGACTGATAGATTCGTAATTTCGTAGTCAGCGACGCTAACTACTACACAACCGAGGCGCATATGTACACCTTACTTTATGAACCTTATGTGGTTTCGTGCGTTGGTCTCTCTTTACACGGAGGTCAAGCTGGTGGCCCCGCCTCTACGTCTGGCTTGGTGGAGGAGCGAGTTGCTTTCTTGCGCTCTCCACCGTACATAGCCAGGCACGCCCGGCTCATCTGGTACCGTCCTGAGCCAGGCATCCAGTCTTCTCTTGAAGACTTCAACTTTGATCCCCGTTACGTTTCTGAGGTCCTTTGGAAGCTGGTTGAAAAGTCTTGGCCCCCTGACAACCAAGCTATTTTCCTTCAGAGTTGAGGAGGTCCCTTGTCGGGCCTTTAATTTGGGAACACTACACATTCTGCCTTTCCTATTTTCCAGTGTTGTTTGAATGGTAATTGGGTTTAGTTTTAGGTTTGGTACCAGTTTTTCGATCATTTTCTATATGTAGATTATGGTGTACCGCTCTCTTCTTCTTTCCAGGGAGTACAGATTTAGTTTATGTAGTCTTTCCCAGTAGTTGAGTTCTTTGCAGCCATCAATCTTGGCTTTGAAATGCCTTTGCGTTTCTTCTAGTTTATTAGTTTCTTCCTTTTTATATGGGGACGTCAAAACTGAGCAGTATTCAAGTTTTGGTATAATCAATGTTTTTAGCAGGGGAATCATTACTGTCCTGTCCCTTCTCTTGAACGTTCTTAATACCTGTCCGGCGACTCTTTTTGCTTTATTTATCGCTATCTGATTTTGTGTTTCGAATTTCGCATCATCTGTCATTATTATCCCGAGATCGATCGCTTTCGTGCTTCTCTGAATTTCCTGTCTATCTGGAGCATAATATGCAGTCTGTTTAAGTTCTTCTTTTCTACCATATCTCAGGAGCTGAAATTTGTCGGTGTTAAATGACATGTTGTTTTCTTCTGACCATTTGTATATTTTGTTCGTGTCCCTCTGCAGGGCCTCCACGTCATGTACATCGCTGATTTTTCTGCTGATCTTTGTTTCGTCTGCAAAAGATGTTACTATACTGTTGCTGTTTACTTCGCTGTCTGTCTGTTAGCATGATAATGAACAGGAGTGGGGCCAGTACTGTCCCTTGTGGTACTGAGCTGCGTACTTCCGATTCTGATGATGATATACTTTGAATTTTGACGACCTGCAGACGTTCTCTGAGGAAGATGTAGATCCATTTATATATATATATGGGAATGAACTCAGAATGGTTCCCTGAGGTTTTTTATGATACACACAGACCGTGCATAGAACAAGGAACTCTTCTGGGAAAATTAAATCCACTATAGTCCGAATAAGTAATGGTAAATGACAAACACTATAGTTTTTTCTTTTTCATAATGTTAGCCCGACGTGGGCAACGGGTCACTCGCAAAGAGGTCCCAAAAATATAGCTTCCCTCACCAGCTATCTGCAAAACAGATAGGATCCAGCTTTGGGACAGGATCTAGGGTTTGAATCCTGTCCCAAAGCTGGATCCTATCTGCTTTGCAGATAGCTGGTGAGGGAAGGTTGGAAAATAGTGAAGGTTGGAAAATGGGTTCAGCATGATTTGTCACAAGCGAATCTTCAACATCGAATCGATATTTGCACATCACTGCATTCTCGGCAACTGCAGGCACCGTTTTTGAATCGGATCGTCACTGGGGATGAAAAATGGGTCCTCTATAACAATATTAAACGTCGATATCAGTGGCTTAGCCGTGAAACAAAGCCTGAACCTCAGCCAAGGAATGGACCCCATCCAAAGAAAATTTTGCTATGCGTTTGGTGGGATATGCAAGCAATTACTGTATTCATTTTGAGCTTCTGCCAGATAACCAAACAATCACAGCTGAAGTCTACTGCCAACAACTCCAACGATTGAAGATGGCATTACAAGAAAAACGTCCTGCATTAATTAATCGCAGAGGTGTTCTATTCCACCCGGATAACGCGCGCCCTCGCACTGCTCGAATCACCACTGCCCAATTGGAGGCATTTGGTTGGGAAAAAATGTCTCATCCACCTTCTTCTCCGGACATTGCACCTTCAGACTAATTAATTTGTCATTATGTCATTTAATTTTTGTTGTAAATAAACTAAAAATTCGAGCATATTTGTCCTTATAAGTCCTTTAATTTTTGTTCTGAATGAACCAAAAAATCGAGCAGAATGTATGTTACAACCTTATATTAGCCTACGGTTAACGAATTTGATGTTACCGGTTTATAGCGTAAAGTTGGCACTATAATAATGATGATGGTTAACTGACTGATAATGATTGATTGTTGATGATAAGGCTGGAGTCACCAATTTATAGTCACTCCAGGGTCACCAACTTATAGTGGCCTACGGATCATCGATTTGATGTGGCTGCTAAGAAAGTAGGCTTACTATAATTACTGAATAAAATGATGAAATTAGGGTCACCAATTTGGGGCCTACTGTTCAAATAAACAATATTTAAATAGGAGAGAAAAATTCCCTTGATGTTTTGTGTTTAATTAGGAAAATAAATCATTTACACTGGTCTACAGCCAAAATGCTTCGGAAATAAAAGTAGTCAATCTTTACTAATTTTGGGTCACTGAATACGAAAATGATGCCTAAAATTGCCAATTGGCTCTATTTATAAAGATATCAGGCAACCCTGCACCCTACTAACTGGACTGCATCTGTCGCGTAATATGTAGATGCCTGTGACACATCGACGCATTGACTCTACTGCGCATGCGCGTAGTTATGTTTTTTTATTTTAATAAATTAATGTAAATATATACATATATATACAATAAAATGTGATTTTAAATTTATCTATTACAGTATGTATTTGTAAATTATTTATTAAAAAATAGATTGGATCATTTTAACATATTGCTTCCCATAATGTTTTTGATATTAATATAAATGGAAGACTAACCGAACTTAACCTTACCTAATTTAAAATTATTAAAATGCAATGTAATTACATTAATTTATTAAAATAAAAAAAAATATAACTACGCGCATGCGCAGCAGAGTCAAGGTGTCGATGTGTCACAGGCGTCTACATATTACGCCACAGCATCAGTTCATTCGCGAAAGTCATACAGTGCACCCTTGTCAAACTCTTTTTAGTGTTTGCTTTTGAAACTGAATTTTTTTCAGCCTAATTTGAACAAAGATGCCTCGTAATTGCGTGAACAGTGTAGATAACTTCTGTTATGTTTGTGGAGAATTGACTTTTGCATCACAAAAGCGTGCTATAACCGCCGTGATTAGGAAAGCCTATCACCTTTATTTTGGCTGTAAGATTGGAGATCAGGACAAGAGCTGGGCCCCACACATATGCTGCAATACTTGTGCAACAAACCTTCGCCAGTGGTTGAATCGGAAAAGGAAATCTATGCCTGTTCACTCGTTCTCCCTGGAGTCAGAGGACGAGGAGAATGAAGGAACCTGCGAAACTTGTGAGCCTTCAACTTCACAAGACCCTGAATTTGTTTATAACTTGACATCTTCTAAACCGCACATGATAACTCAGAATGAATTAAACGACCTTATCAGAGATTTAGAACTGCCAAAGAGTAAGGCAGAGCTGTTGGGCTCCAGATTGCAGCAGTGGAATCTCCTCGTTGAAAATGTTAGAGTGTGTAAGTTTCGTGACCGTCAAAAAGATTTTGTCCCATTCTTCATCATGGAAGGTGACCTTGTAGCTTGCAACGACATCGATGGTCTGATGGCAGCTCTCAACATTATTCACAATCCTGATGAGTGGAGACTGTTCATTTATTCATCGAAGTTGAGTCTAAAAGCTGTTTTGTTGCATGTTGGCAACGTATTGCCATCAATTCCAGTTGGTCATGCAGTCCACATGAAGGAAACATGACAACATGAAGCAACTTTTGAACTGCATAAACTATGACAAACATCAGTGGCAGGTTTGTGATGACTTGAAAGGTGTTGCTATCGTGCTTGGACTGCAGCCGGGCTACACTAAGTATTGCTGTTTTCTGTGTGAATGGGATAGTCTGGCTAGGACTTCCCATTACATCAAGAAGGATTGGCAACTCCGACACTCATTGGAACCTGGAACAAAAAATGTTCAGTATCCTCCACTTGTAGAATCGAGCAAGATTTTGTTACCACCCTTACACATCAAACTGGGTGTCATGAAATATTTTGTTAAGGCTATGGATAAAACGGGGGCAGCTTTTAAGTACTTCGGTGGTAAATTCCCAAAGCTCAGTGAAGCAAAAATCAAGGCGGGTGTATTTGTTGGTCCACAGATCCGCGAGCTTAGAGATGAGGAGTTCGACCATATCCTAGGTGGTGAGGAGAAGACAGCGTGGAATGCTTTCCGGTTAGTAGCAACCAATTTTCTGGGAAATACCAAAGCTGACAATTACAGGGAGCTGGCGGAAAACCTGCTGTTGTCCTATCAAAAGATGGGCTGCAATATGTCTTTAAAGATATATTTCCTCCATTCGCACCTGAAATTTTTTCCGTCCAACTGCGGAGCAGTCAGCGATGAACATGGTGATCGTTTCCACCAGGATATCTCAGCGATGGAGAAACGCTACCAGGGGAAATGGAGTCCATCATTGTTAGCAGACTACTTCTGGACAATAACAAGAGATGCTCCAGAAGTTGAATACAAGAGACAAGCAAAGAAGCGACGGGTTGAATCAATATAAGTGACTGCATTATACAGGTATGTTACTAATATATGGTACACATATACGCAAAATGTGTAACTTAAATTTTCTTGGAAACTGTAGCCAACCGACTGTTTTTATGGTCATATTCGTTTTCAGCACCCCAAAATCCATAATAGGAAACACATTTTATCTCCGAAGCACAAACTCTTTCAAAATTTGTAGACCAGTGTTATTTGTTTACAGCGATTAACAGTTCAATAAAGATATTCATAATGATTAACAATGATATAACGGAATTTATATTATGCTAAAGATGACTGAGTATTAGCAATAAGAAATGGTTATACAGTCTAATTTTTAAGTAAGTACAGTAATGATAAACACTAATTTAGGTAGGCTAATGACATGCCAGGTGAACACAGAAATAAATAACGAAGCCTATTGATCAGAAATAAGGGAAATAATGTCCCGTACGGTTAGTACAGTAAATGGATTAGGCCGTCAAGAATTTGTTCACAGCGATTATCAGTTCAATAGAGGTATTTATAATGATTAACAATGATATAACGGAATTTATATTATGCTACAGATGACTGAGTATTAGCAATAAGAAATGGTTATACAGTCTAATTTTTAAGTAAGTACAGTAATGATAAACACTAATTTAGGTAGGCTAATGACATGCCAGGTGAACACAGAAATAAATAACGAAGCCTATTGAACAGAAATAAGGGAAATAATGTCCCGTACGGTTAGTACAGTAAATGGATTAGGCCGTCAAGAATTTGTTCACAGCGATTATCAGTTCAATAGAGGTATTTATAATGATTAACAATGATATAACGGAATTTATATTATGCTACAGATGACTGAGTATTAGCAATAAGAAATGGTTATACAGTCTAATTTTTAAGTAAGTACAGTAATGATAAACACTAATTTAGGTAGGCTAATGACATGCCAGGTGAACACAGAAATAAATAACGAAGTCTATTGAACAGAAATAAGGGAAATAATGTCCCGTACGGTTGGTACAGTAAATGGATTAGGCCGTCAAGAATGAAATGCATAAAAGAGCACATAAACAATAAAATGCACGATCAGTAAATTATATGAATGATCACAATAACAGGGTGATACAAAATTACGATATTGGTACGACACTTGAATAGGCCTACTGCGGTCTTAATGAGAATGTTAGTTTTCGTTTGCTTGCGTACACTTGGATATAGCCTAAACGCGACGCACGATTACACTGTGTAGGCCTCGTGTGAATTGCTTAAGACGAAGGCAACGGAAGCTTACTGCAATGATGAATACTTTGGAGATTGAAGAGCTGCTTGAAAGTCGACCGTATTGCGTTCGCCCTTGCTGACCTTTGAGACTGTAGACCTAGGTGAAGTTTGACGGTATTGCGTTTCGCCCGTCAAAGATGACCTTGAAGACGATAGGGTGGCCTGTTGAAATACTTGTTGAACGGGCGCCGATGGAATTGTGGTGGAGGATGAGCGACGAGCGAAATGGGTTTGTGGCTTGTAGCTTAATAGGAGGTTTACGGACCTGGGCCTCGAAAGGTCTTCTGTAGTCAGGTTGGCCTTGCCGGTGAGAGGATGAAAGTTGACATCCGGTAGAGAACTGGTAAGAGGTCAACGGAACGCCTACAGAAGTGATGTTTTTTCTTGCAGGAAGGAATTGTAGAGTCGCCTCAAGTGTTGCTTCGTTCTGTATAGTCGAGGTGTGACTTGGGACTGAGGCCGGCTGAGGTCGTGATGGCGCTACGTAGAGAGATTACATTCGCGAGGAGGCAGTAACTAGCGGAGTGAGAGTGTAGAGGGCCTTACTTCATGATAGACTTCGTGTAGGCTCGACTGGAGCCTTGAAGGAACACCTCAGCCCGTTGCTTCGTCCATCATCTACGTTTTTAACTGTGTTCACTGCAAAGCGAACTATATTGGCAGCACCATTCGCTAATATCAAACAAGAGTGGACGAGCGTCGCGGTATTTCTACCAGAACATCGCAGCTCTTAAATAAATCCTCTAAATCAGCAATAAGAGATCACTGCCACCTTCACAACCACCGACTACTTCCCTCCATTTTCAAAATTATTAACACAACCAACCATCTAACCGACCTCCGCATTTTGTAGTCCCTATACATCCTCAGTATTAAACCAACTCTCAACGACTATAGTTCTGCCTTTAACCGAAACGTAGCCAAATAAACTGTCATATCATACCATTGAAAAGAAATCCACCATCGCTCCGTCTGGTTCCAACTCCTCTAATATGGACCCCTTCCAACAACCAATCATTCCCAACTCTCTGCTTAATTAGTCCCTTTCCGACAATAACAAACTGGTAAGACTCCTTTCAATTTTGTTCGCTTTTTACTTGATATTTGACGATTGATCACGCTTTTATATTTTATATTATTTTATTTTTAATTTTAATTACTTGAATATAAAAACCATTAATATCACAGGTTTATTTAAATATATTTTATAAGTTTCCGTTCGTTATATTTATTTATTTTTTTTATCTGCTTTTATAATTTTAGCGTGCAGTAGCTTAGACCCTGATTTTTGAAGTAAGTGGACATTCTGGACAAAAGCACCAAACTTGGCTCAAATGTTGTTCAGGACCTTAGCTACCAATTTTTCCCCGGAACCAAGACGCACAACCCTATCTTGGCTGCCATTTTGGAAATCCAAGATGGCTGCCAGCTAGAAATCAACAAACTATTGTGAGGAGTAATTGTAAATAAATAGTCCCTAAACCTACATATTTCGATGCCAGGATTGCTATAAAATAATCAGAATTACCCTTAAATGTTTATTTAATGTAAAATATTTAATAATATAACTATATAATATGTGCTTTTCTGTTTTGCAGGTGATTTGTGAACATGGATTGGAGCAAATGCATGGTTTGTCAAGAGAGCAAAGGTGAGACTCTTAAATGTCCACTCAATGCTGTGAGTGGTAAAAAAACTGAAGCATATGCAACATTTATGGAGAATGTCAACGCATTCAAGAATCTTGGAAGACTACCAGTTCCTCTTCTTTTCAATGAAGAGGTGACTGTTGAAGATCTGGTTCAGAATAAAGCTGTGTGGCACAAGTCATGCCATGTTAAATTTAGTAAAGAAAAGCTTGAAAGGGCTACAAAAAAGAGAGAAAGGGCGGATGAAGGTGAAACCAGTTCATCTACGGGGAAGCGGGTTCAGCGGCATCCTATGGACAAAGCAACTTGTGTGTTTTGTCAACAAACACATGGGCATCTTCACGAATTCAGTACATTTGGCGCTGACGTCAATTTACGAATGATGGCTACAGAACTCAGTGACACAGAACTAATGTCTAGAATAGGAGGTGGTGATCTCATGGCCATTGAAGCCAAGTATCATCTGCAATGCTTGACATTTTATCGGAACCGTTACCGCTCACTTTTGAGACAAAAACAGAGCAAGGAAGAAGGCTATGAAGAAAACTTGATGAAAGCAAAGGCAATAGTTGAGGTCGTTAATCATGTAGAAAATTGCGTGGAAGAAGGAATCTTTCAAATGAAGTTTTCTGTGCTATTTGATCTGTATCAAAAAAGACTTCGGGACTTAGGTATTAATAAGGAAATGAACAAAGGACGATTCAGAGAGAAGATTCTGGAGTATTTCCCATATGCCCAGGAAGTGAGTGATGGCAAAAACAAAATCTTAGTTTTTCAGCAGGGAATTCAGGAAATGCTCAGAGAGACAAATAGACAGAATTTTGAAGGAGATACTATGATTCTTGCAAAAGCTGCTAGAATCATACGCAAGGAAATTGTCAACTTTACTGGATTCAAGTTTGCAGGTGCCTTTCCATCTGGTTGTCAACAGGAGTCGGTACCTACAACCTTGAAAACCCTTATATCTATGATCACAAATGGTGCTGACGTGAAGGACCAAACACCAGAAGACTCCCCTGCAACTCTCACTGTCTCGCAACTTATCCTTTTTAATTTTAGGAACAAGCATACATCATCATCTAAGGTTCGCCATTCTTTGGAAAGAGAACCACCATTGCCTCTGTATCTTGGTCTGAAAATTCATACTGAAATTCGGTCAAAATCATTAATTACACAACTATATGAATTGGGTCTCAGTGTGAGTTATGACCGAATTCTTCAAGTCGAAAGCCAACTTGCAACAGCAGTGTGCCAGAACTTCAAGACCAAAGGAGTGGTTGTACCAGCTCAGTTTCGTCATGGACCATTTATTGTTGGGGCACTTGACAATCTGGATTACAACCCATCTAGTACAACTGCCGTTGGATCATTTCATGGTACATGGATTAGTCTGTTTCAGTTCCCAACTGTCTCAAACTGTGGAACCAAACAAGGTGATCTTGTGCTACCTTCTCTAGGTTCAAAGGACTTGGAGTTACTCATGTCCTACTCAATTGTACCAGCTGTTGCAATGGACAAAACCAAGGTAGAAGTCCTGAAGTTGTCTAATGTGTCTGACCCTATTGAGGGACACTACCATGAAGCATGTTTCCAGGAAAAGGAGTGGATGAAAGAAGCGTTCAGGATCTTGGAGAAAGACACGATAGGGAAGGGTGATGTTATATCATGGTCAGCATACCACGCTACAAGGCAAGAACAAGATGAAGATCAAATGAAAACCCTTTCCTACCTCCTTCCCTTATTCCATGAAAAGGCCGCTACTCCAGCGATGATCAAGCATGGAATGAATGTTGTTCGGTCTGTTACTGAATTCCTTAACCCCGGGCAAATACCAGTTGTTGCATTCGATGCACCCTATATGCCCTTGGTAAATTCATTCAGTGGAAGTGGCCAGACACCCACGGAGAAGACAAGGTCATCGTCATGTTTGGAGGTCTACATACAGAGATGGCCATGTGGAGAACGTATGGAGATTATCTAGAGGGATCTGGGTGGACAAATGCCTTGACACAAGCAGGCATTGCTTCGGCAGGAACTGTTGACTCATTTCTTAAAGCCTCTCATCTTACAAGAACCAGACATGCTCACCAGGTAACAGCTTTGACATTGGCAAAGCTGCAGCATGAAGCCTTTATGGAAACTGTTGGTCCCTATGATGACAAGACAAAGGAAGAGTGGAAGAAGAAGATGGTTCAGGTCAGTCCAACATTCCAATACTGGGAGACAATTCTTCAGATGGAGATAGACGGCCTCATATTCATACGATCACATCGTGCAGGAGACTTTCCATTGTATGTAGAAAGCTTGAAGAAAGTAGTTCCCTCGTTCTTTGCTCTTGACCACCAGAATTACGCACGTTGGCTTCCACTCCACATCCGGGACATGAAGAATCTCCCTCAGCCAGTTATGAATGAGTTTTCACGAAATGGACACTGGGTAGTACACAAGACCAAGAAGAGATTCTCAGCCATGCCTTTAGACCAAGCGCATGAACAAAACAATGAGAAAGTCAAAGGTTCAGGAGGCGCGGTGGGTCTGACTGAGAATCCATTGGCATTCAAGAAGTGGATGGTAGCAGGGCCAGAACAAGCCAGGTTGATTACTGAATATGATGCACATCCCTACCACTGTTTCACTGCTTCACGGGATGTGATACAACATCATCCTTTTACGGAAGGGGCAAGAATACGGCATGGGCAGCATGGCACCATTACCCTGAGGTAACACAAGCATTCACATTCATGGCACGAAATCCATTTGCAGATGTTGACGCCGAAACTCCCCACTTCAAGCTTCTTGAACGGTACACAGTTGTCCTCTATGACAACACCAGTGACATTGAACGTGTAGATGAGGCAAGAAAGGTCATGTTCTGTCAGAAGGGAAAAGCTATGGAGACTATCCCACCAACTCAGGATGCTCTTCTCCAACACACCAGGAGGGTCACATACCAGGGAGGAATATGGTCGACCTGTGAGAGAAGTGAACAGAATCTTCCAACTCCTGAAGGATGGGGATGGACCTTTAGCGAAGAGTCCCAGTCATGGACACCAGTTTGGACCACAAGACCAGTAGCATCTAAAGCTTGCAACGAATTGGTCAAATGCGGCTGCAAGAGCAAGAGTGGATGTGGCACCAGGTGTGCTTGCAAGAAGGCCAGGTGGAAGTGTACAGAACTGTGTAGCTGCAACTGTGCAGTTTAACATATAGCGTCAAGCGTGGTGAGTTGGGACAGTTCGGGACAGGGGGTGAGTTGGGACAGTAGGCATTGCAATGCTAAATGCCAAGATATTTCCATTTTATGGTGCCCATTTAATAGCCCTGCCCTTACTCTACAAATGTTGTTAATACAAGTTTTCTATAGAACCACGAATAATGCATGAAAATTGTGCAAATATGAAAGGGTAGCATTTTGACCTTTGTAGAATTTCATTTTTTAAAATGCACATATTTTGCCAATTTTCCTCTCCCACATTCAGTTTAGAGCTAAAGGTCTACTTTTTGGTGGGTGAAATCTTCAATTGTTATAGTTTCGTTGATTTTTCTTAAACATGGTTTTCTTGAACATGGTTTTTGTGTTAAAATATTCACGATTTTCACTGTATATGTTGTACAAAGTGTGATTTCTGCAGTAAACATACTTCTGATCAGCTTAAAAGTTGTTTTATTGATCTGATCATGCCAAAAAACATATAGTTTGATGCCAAACATGCCAAGGGAATTCTCTATTGAAACTTATATCAGAAATTCCATTTTGTCTATGGCGGCCATCTTGAAATCCAATATGGCGGCCAAGTAATGGTCTCTGAAGGTGGTTCCGGGGATATTTTTAATTGTTGGTCCAAAATATACAAGTAGGGAAAGTTTGGTGCTTTTGTCCGGATTGTCCACTTCAACTTGTTTAGCTGCCCTACTATATAAAAACCATTAATATCACAGGTTTATTTAAATATATTTTATAAGTTTCCGTTCGTTATATTTATTTATTTTTTTTATCTGCTTTTATAATTTTAGCACTGATGATGGAAAATGAAAATTTCCGAAACGTTTGTAAATAAATATGTACCATCTGTTCGTCCTCTTATTCCTCGCTATATATATATATATATATATATATATATATATATATATATATATATATGTTGGACAGAACAATGGAAACGCTCGCATTTTCGGTGTTGTATTTTCTGGTATCATCGATGGTGCTTTACTAAATTGATATGTGAATGCATACACAATATCTATTTTCATATGCTGATATTGAAGTTTCCTCTTCTTACAGAATAAATGAAAAACGGCACTTGAAAAAGATGTCAATGACTTTGATGGTAGTAGTCCGTTTGGCTGCTGCTCTGCTTCAGTGACAACAGTTGCCGACATTGCCCATGCATCTCTGGGAATATTCCCCATGGTTAAGACTACATGGAGAGAAATGAAAACCCTACATGAAATAAGGGAGAGCGCATACAAAATCATACAAATCGTGCGAAATTTCTTCTACTTTATTAATTTCTACTTTTTTAGATGGAAACGTCAAGACTGAGCATTATTTTAGTTTTGGTATTATCAGTGTTTTCTGCGAGGGAATCATTACTTTCTTGTCCCTTCTTTTAAATGTTCTCAGTATCTGTCCCGTAATTCTTTTTGCCTTGTTTATCGCTATCTGATTTTGTGTTTTCACTTTCGCATCGTCGGTTATTATAACTCCTAAATCCTTTGCTCTGTATTTTCTTTGAATTTTCTGTCTATTTGGGGCTTCTGTTTGTTTTAACTCCCCGTTTCTTCTATACGTTAAGAGATGAAAGTTTTCGGTGTTAAATTTCATGTTTTCTTCTGACCATCTTCTGTATATTCTGTTTGTGTCCGTCTGTAGGGATTTCACATCATCCCCATTTCTAATTTTTCTGCTGAATTTTGTATCATCAGCGAAGGATTGGTTACTTCGTTGTTTATGTCTGTTAGCATGCTAATAAATAGGAGTGGAGCTAATACTGTTCCTTGTGGTACTGAGCTACGCACTTCCGATTCTGTTGATAATATTCTTTGAGATATTCCTTGCTGACGTTCTTTGAGGAAATTATAGATCCATTTTCCCACTTTGTTCGTTTTTCCCATATGTTTTATTTTATGTTATTATACCATGATCGCACTTGTTCAATGCTTTAGCAAAATTTGTGTATATTGCATCATAGTTTTCGTTGTTTTCAAGAGCAGTTATGTTGTTATAATGCAGTGATTCTCAACTAGGGTACCGTGAAAAAAAAGTTGGTTTGCTTCAAAATCTGGGATGCCATGATGGCGCCACGTGATTTCAGTGTGCGGCGAGAATTTGAGGTATCGTGTAGCGGAGACTGATACACTTGAAAGGCCAATAAGAACAGAAGTTGCCCAACAGCTGACGAAATCAGTTGTGTGTAAGTTAGATACCACTTTGGCGCTTTCTGAGGTACTGAAAACTGATTCACACTAAGCTTTCATTATTTCAGATATTTCCTTTACATCGTCCGTTAGTTACTGAGGCAAAAGTTGTATGTTGTATAAATAACTCAAGGATTAACAATTTAGTTTATACCGATGAGATGGTATTAATAAGCTCTTCAATTAAAGGTCTGGATCATCTAGTAAAGATTTCCCGAATTATATTTGCAAAACCTTGATAACTATTTTAATGGTACTAAAACTAAGGACGCATTTCCACCCCAAAAGCTCAAATCAAACAGCTAATATTATTTTTAAAATGGGATGTGAACCAATAGAACAAGTACAAGAATTTAAGTATTTGGGTCAAATTATCACGACTTTCTTGAGTGACGACTTAGTTATAATATTTATGGAGAGAAACTTTTGACTAATTATGAAAAATGTTGTGGCACAACCCTTAATTTCCTTTGTGATATTTTTCAGATTGCTGCATAAGTTACCATCAGATTCTCAGCTTCGCAAATTTTAGCTAACCAGAATGTTTCGAGCTTCCTGGAGATAATGAGACGGCTCTATTAAAGTGTTCCGCAACCGGGGATCCGAGAACTCTAGGGGGTCGCGTGTTTTTTTAAATGCAGGAAACAGGGGGAAGGGCCAAAGGGTCTGAAATGCATGTCGTTCCTCCTGTAGTGAAAAATGCCTGGATGCGCAGTGACAAAAAGAGAGAAGAGGTACAGTGACTACATTTAACTCTGTAGTTTTGTATTAAACATTGTATTCATAGCCGAAAGCTATAAGTCCTCCTTGATGCTAAAATACTTGTATAATAAAAATGATGCAAACTAAAAGGGTTTTCAGCTTTGTCGATATATATATATATCGGCAAAGCGAGAGATAGAGATAGAAATAAATAAATAGATAGATAGATATTTGAAAGGCAATTATTTTGGTTGATGAACTTTAAAGGAGAGAGTTACTGAGTATTTATTCTATTCATGTTTGGGTATCATATTTCTCTTATTTTTAGAAACTAGACTTTGGATGTAACATGCTTCTCATTTAAAACCTTCATGAAGGCAATCACTACCCAATTAACATCGAAATGATGCTCAGTTAGTACCCATTTAATAGCCGGTATCACATAGGATTATCCTTTCGTATAAAGTTCCTGTTGATCGTATAAAGACGGTCGGGTACGATTTGGCGCCGCCGTTTGGGCGCGGAGCCGGTTAAGTATTAAATAGTAATACTTAGTTATTAACCTGAAGTGCTGTCTGTCTTTTCAGATAAGTTGTGTTGTTGCCCTTAATAGCATAAATGTCTGAAAATATATCAAGTAAGAAAGGGAAACAGAAGTTTTCACATAATGGATATTTGTATGTGTTTGATAAATGTAGCAAGCGCGACCCTTCGTTACTTTTTTGGCGGTGCGAGCAAAAGAGTCAGTGCAAAGGACGAACACATACAGAAAACAATATAAGGTGTATATATAATATGGGTACTTTTCCGTTATCTGCTCCCTTGACGATTGGTTAGGTTAAGTCGTGATATTTTTGTTAAAACTAACGAAAATATCACAACTTAACCTAACCAATCGTCAAGGGCGTACAGTTGACCTAACCGGGAAGTGACGATTGGTTAGGTTAAGTCGTGATATTTTTGTTAGTTTTAACGAAAATATCATGACTGAACCCAACCAATCGTCAAGGGGGCAGATAAAAATATTGTAATGATTGTTCTAAATAAATCTTTATAATTTTTTACTGTTTCAATTGGTTATATATTTTAAATGTTAAGTCCTGAGTGTGGACCTGGGGGCGGCGCCAAACCGGCTCCGCGCCCAAACGGTGGCGCCCAAACGGCGGCGCCAAATCGTCCGATTTCGGTATAAAGAAGTTGATCGTATAATCATGCATTTCATTTTCTCGTAGAATAAAAACATTCATGCTTTACACTGGCTTGGGGTAGGTCGTGACCACTTTGTTACGCCACTTCACTTGAGATCAACAAAGTTAAGCAACACTGGATCTCTTCATCAACTGGATGAGCGACTGTTGTTTGGATTCAGATGATGTATCGATCAGTGGTTCGGATTTCACGTTAAACTGTACAAACCTAAGTGTACTTGGTGTGAGCACGGAGTCTAAATCATACAACAACAACAACAACAACAACACACACAGCAACCTTCTCCTGGAAGAATTTCTTGTAACTTGCATCTCACTTCAAATCATTAACGAGGGAATCTTTAATATGAACATTTCTGAGTATAAATGTGTTTTGACAGCTTTACGGGGGATCCGAACCAAAGGTCACTACATCATCTGAATGCAGGGGACGGTTACCCATCCAACTACTACCCAGACCCAATGTTGCATAACTTCGCTGATGTACGGGAAGAGGTGTCGCGATGTGGCTTCGACTTAGTCCTTGACTATAAATAGCCATCTCCCGTAGTTCAGTGGTAACACCGTTTCCCAGTAAGCGAAATGAAGATCACTGAGATCGGGGTTCGACATCCAGTGGTGTCTGATAATAATAAGTCAGGAGTTAGCGCACTGAGTCTCATTAGTTGGCCTGAGCACTGTAACAATTTCTGGACCTCCTGACTCTTCATGATTTATTGACTATAAATAATTGTCTAAATATAGCCAAAGGACGTATGTTTCATATGATAAGAACTATTCTGAGACGACAAATACTTTAACCTTTGTTTCATGCATAAACATTTTGCGCGTTGGAATATTGTGATGAACTTCATCTCAATTTTGCTCTTTCATAGACCTCTCTCCTGTTTGCAATGTTGCAGTTGATGATTCAGCATTGGCAGCAAAATTGAATTCTATTTTGGTAATTTTTTTTTTTATTTTGTTATTTTAATTTTATATTTTACTTTCGTGTGAAAAGAAATATAGTGTAGGGCCTACGTGTTTTAGCGCTGTTTCACCTAAGGTTATATGACAGAGAGAACCTACAGATTTTACGTGGGAAACGAACCACGCGTAGCTACATCGTCTCATCGTCTACTGTAGACACAAGTTACGGTTACTCACTCAACTACTACTCCTCAGATCCAACGTCGTTTAACTTTGCTTATCTAGTGGTAAGCAATGTTACGACGTAGCCTGAAAAACTTTTAGACAGTTTTAAAATAAGTATATAATGAAATTAACGTGGATATTTGTAGAATTTTTTTGTTATAAGAAACTAAAATTCCAAGTTGGATAGAAGAATTTTCTCCAACATTAGTTTGTCTTACATTGACGTATACAGCATAAGTACGTACAGCAAGTTGCAAAAACCAAACTAATTTCCTTGTCTTTGGATTCATTCTAAGCTTATAAAGTCTTTACAAACTTACATTGTCTTCTGCTTCTTTCGAAGCTTACATTTTTAAATGTTTCATTGGAAGCTGACAGTCTTTAAATTCACTCGAAGTTTACATTGGTATTTTAATTTCATACGAAGTTTACATCGTTTTGACGTCTTTCGAAGCTCATATTGGTATTAGCTTCATTCGAATGCAGGCACAGAGTATCATTAGTGGAACCTAATTATATGGAATTAACTTGTAAGCAAGTTCGGTCGTCCTCACTAAACTTTTTACGAAATCAAATTCGCATAAAAACGGGTTACGAACATTTAAAATACAAGGTACAAAATAAATGAAGTACGGGGATATTTATTTTGAACTGAAATTTATACTTTTTATTTATAAAATAAAAAAAAATGTAAAATTGTATTTTTCACAATAATTTTAACAAAATAAATAAGTGTGAATTTGAACTAAAGTAAAACCTGTATAATTCAGACTCTGGATAAGCCGGAATCCTCTATGAACCGGAAAAATTTGTCTTACTCGGAATTTGTACGAGTTGACAAGTAAAGTTCAAAGTGACCACGTGGTACATTCCGATACACGTTAGCAATTCGGCAAACCGACGCCATCACGTAACACACTCACAAGCTACCACCTGTTTATCCAACCACGCTCTCAGTTGTATATAAATTTTTTCTCTCAGAAACATTGTATTAGTACACTTTATGGTGCTCTACCGTAAAATTTACATTCCAATATGTGCTAACTAACGAAAATATCACGACCTAACCTAACCAATCGTCAAGGGCGTACAATTGACCTAACGATTGGTTAGGTTAGGTCGTGATATTTTCGTTAGTTAGCACATATTGGAATGTACATTTTACGGTAGAGCACGTATTGGAAGAGCACCCACTTTATTGATTTATACATTTCAAAATAGGGTTTAAATTACAATACTTTAAATTTTACCTCTAAGACGGAATCCTCTATTTCTAGGACTACCTTCTCCCTAATCCTTTTTTTTTATGCAAAAACACCTCCCCCCACCATAGAAGAGGAGAACCAAAATCAAGGTCCAGGGTTTTTGAGATCCCTGGACGCTCTACGTTTGAAAGACTGGAGGTCAGTAGTATGGGCGTAAAATGGACGCGTGCAAGAATGTTGCAGAGATAATGATCAATGGTGCAAAGGGGTGGTGGTATGTTGCAATGGGTGGGGCATGCAACAAGGGGAGGGGGTATGCAATGAAGGGGGAGGGGGAATGTTGCAGGTGCAACAAGGGGTTATGAAACTTGGAGGCGGATTATCCCCCATGAGAAATAGAGGAGGAGAGAGAGGAAGAGAGGTGTTCACCTGGCAGGAGCGAAGTGCATATTAAGACTTCAGTCGAGCGACCGCTCTTTTATTAGTTGGAAATCCGCCAGTTGGCTTAGAAAGGGTAAATAGCTTGTACAGGTTGAGTTGCTAGATTGTGCTATTTTTTAATTAAAACATATATTACTGACTGTTGGCTTAGAAGGCGTAAATGGCTTGTACAGGTTGAGTTGCCAGATTGTGCTATTTTTTAATTAAAGCATATATTATTGACTTGGCTTAGAAGGCGTAAATGGCTTGTACAGGTTGAGTTGCCAGATTGTGCTATTTATTTAATTAAAGTATATATTCTTGACGGTTGGCTTAGAAATCCGTCAGTCGGTTTAGAAGGCGTAACCAGCCATTTGGTATAATTAATTATCGTTTACAACCAAAAGAATTAAATAAAACACCATTACATCATTCTGTTTATTTAGACGAAATACTGTAAGTATATAGAAAATAAATATACATTGGAATGATAAAAAAAAATTAAAAATAATAATAGTATAAGAAATATGAACGAGGAATATGTATATAATAAAAAATAAAAAATATAACCATCAATATAACAGTACAGGAGAAATATATATATACACACAATTATATTAAATAATTAAATATATTGAAAATAAATACATACACTTTATCTTCTACTGCACAAAATTAAAAAAATTAAATAAAAAAGTATAAACATCAAAATATCAGTACAGGAGAAATATATATATATATATATATATATATATATATATATATATATATACACAATTATGTTAAATATATTGAAAATAAATACATTTCACTTTGTTTTACTGCGCAAAACACTAAACTCACACGTAATCGAGTTTACAATCACATCATTATTGCTCTGCACTACGCAGTATACGCGGTTTAAAATTATTTCACCGCTCAAGTTATAGAGAAATCTGTACTCTATATAAATGCTCTTCATATCGTTCAGTACTATTTTTGTGCCCACTTTACATCCAGTTGGCAAGTTATCTTTAAATACGCCTAGAATACAATCAAAAGCACGCACAGAGAGATCATCGTTAGCCACAACGCCATTATTAAATACAAGTTTATAAACACGCCTCTCCAATCGAGGGTTTATTTCTACCGACCCAAGCTTTTCAATCGTGAACTCTTCTTCACGCTACATAGCGACAGTTGAAATAATCTTCTAAGTCGTTACGACAGCTGCTCATTATATAAAGAAATAGTTCTTCAGGGTGAACAGTGTAGGTGAGTTCAGCCCTGTACCGCTCAAGTGCTTTGTACCAAAGTTCATGATATTTCAAAGAGTCTAAACTTTTTAAATAAGCATCCAGCTCTAGACCATTCTCACCTTGTTCGGTCCTACACTCAGTAAACCCATCGAGCAGAGCGGTGTATTCGTATTCAAGAACCGTATCAAAATAAAGCATATCCGTAACACGTGCGTCTAATATAGGCTTCAGCTTGCGGAATCCGACGATTTCAAACATTCTGTCGAGAATGAAACGGTTTCGCGTAGGGACAAGAGCGTTATTATCAGAAGCATTCTTCCACATCAGCCGTATATCAATGCATGGCCGATCGTTATTTATACACAACGTACAAACAACGGCATATGAGGGGGTCACTAATCTGCTCTCTTCTTGTACCTACACCTTTAGGAATTTTATAATGATCCTCACTCCACTTCTCAACTATCACGAAGATTTTATTCATCTCCTCAACACTTAAATAAACAACATTCCGTTTGTTTGTTTGTCTACAAGCCGTTTCCAGTACATAGTTAACGGCACTGGATTTACGCCTGAACACGCGCAACGTCTTCGTCACGGACACATCGTACACGGTGTTGAGAATGCTGCTCAAAGGAAATTCCATCGTATTCGAGGACCGCACGTCCACTCGTTTCAAGCTCTGAGATGACTATGAGCCACATGCAACGGATCGGCTAGACGGGAGGAGTGAGTCACATCATAAGCTAATGAAATGTGTACGGCGCTGTTCCAACATGAATAACTGTATCCCATTATATTGGGTAGGTGTTTTGAGAAATTTTCCGATACATGAAGTAATATCGGTTTTAATATTTTATCACTCCCACTCCCAAAATACGCACCAGGCATTTTTTCATAGGGGGATTTTCACGAACTAAACACATTTCGTATTGGTTTTAACGTTTTATCACTCACCAGACCTTCATTTCCACAAACTAAACATCTTCACAATCCAGTGCACTATCTGAGAGAAACATTTGCCCATATTTTTCCTTTTTGTTTAATGATCGATACTCGTCTCTAAAGTCTGTTAAAAACTTACACAGGCCATTAGCCACAACCTCACTACAAACCTCGTCATGATATATATTAATACAGTGATAAAAATACTTAAGATTCTCCATGATGACAAGATTTACATTCTCAGTCGCAGGGTACGAGTAATCGGTATGATACAACATGACATAATATCGATTGTCATACCACTCATCAACAAGGCTCACTATCCATATCCGTTGCTTCTCTTCTGCACGTGTTGTTTATTCTACTTCACGGTATATGTAAGCTTTTATAAAGTTTAGTCCTACAACATAGTTCAACATATCACTTGTATTACGAAATCCTACAATGCTCTCGCCAGAATAGCCGTAGAGTATTTGTACCTCTTGCTCATTCGCACGATTCAGTGTAGCCTTAAAAGTATCAAAGGAGGGTGGAATAGGGAATTTTTCAGAATCCACTACATCTTGACACTTAGCTGAATACCACTTCATAGACGTCGAACACGCAATATTAAAGGTAGCCATTACTATTTTTCTTCTACGCGGGAGAATACACGTCTGAGATCAAGGGCTTACTGCGATCAACTGAGCACGCAGGGAAGCCCAAGTAGTAGCAGGAGTCACGTGATCAATCTTACAGTGGGCGGAGCTTAGAACTTTCTCCTGTGTACACACACACACACACACACACACACACACAAAGGAGAAAGTGAAACGCGAAACACGATTTATTTAATAAACAAAATATTCAAGGTATATATATTTACAAATACGTGTAATAAATAAGTTAACAATAGACACATCAAAGATTATGTTATCCAAAGGGTACGGTATCATAGGTACCAAGTACCTGGTAACGTTTCCTATAGGTGTTACGACACACCTTTGTACCCCTAAGTTCCTTCACGACCGCCAGCTTCTGCGCCCAAAAATTGTTGGTGCCTACAGTTAGTTGGGGCAGCCGATCGCCCTCATCATCATCATCCAAGCACACTAGATCCTTCAATGACTCAAAGTTAACGACCCGCCGATTCGCTTGGTTGAGCGTGATACCCTTAGCCTTCGCGATATATTTCATATCCTCCCCCACACTCACCAATCAACTCACCGAGGAATTCACCAATAGGAGGCATGTATTCACCCTCCCTCTCTGTGAATATCACACTATCTGTATCAGCGTACAGTACCCTCCTCCCAAGAGAATGAAATAGGCCCCAAAGTTTGATGCGTGCGTAGGCCGTTGTGAAGCTGGCTACAGGTATGTTTCTAACCCGTGAGGTATCTGTGGCCAATTTGGTATTGTTGTACTTTATTATGTAAGTATTACCTACATTCACGATCTGCATGACCTCTTTATCGGGTGCGTTGGCATAATCCCAGACTTCACTATAACTTTATGCCAAATGAACGTTCCCTTTGCCGGTATTCTGTGCAAATTTCTCCCAAAGACTGTTTAGACACAACTTTGCACTAAAGCGCTTGCCAGGGTTCTTTACAATTTGGGAACGGTCAAGCTGTATACCTTCACGGTCACGGTAACGTTGAATATAGGCCGACTTTCCATCTTCGGTATCAACTCCTCGCGGATACCCTGATGCTTCGACCTTATCTTTCAAAAAAGCGTTTATATATGGCGTGAAAAGGTTGGTTAGCTTCTGAAACCTCCACACCCGATGTATCTTCAATATGCTGTAGCCATGCCGAACAGCTAGGTCCAGCTCTGGACTTGTATATACACCTCTAATCTTACGCTGATGGGTTGTATGGTCATAATCACCATTGTTCTTTTCTGCGCACTTCACGCACAAGGGAAACATGAGCTTGTGATTGATAACGACGGGTAAGATCGGCATCCATAAATCGTGAGGGGGGAGTACGTCTACGAAAGAAAGGCCGAAATAGTACCCGTTCAAATTTGTTGAGAACTCTCGATGGTGGGTAGGTCAGGTCCCACCAGTTTCTCAGGTGCACCTACGGGGTACGGATTGTTCTTCATCACGTTGGGGTATAAAGAACAGAAGTCATAGTAATGGAGTTTTACACCCTCCGTAGGCGGAAAGTATAGCATGAAGGGATTTGTACGCCCTCCGAACAAGCTATCACCGCATTTGAGAGGATCTAGCACCATTGAACGCTTGATCGTGTTTATTTCTTCACGGTACTGTCCATCTGTCTCCATCCGTGCATCATACTCATGCTCCCACAAGACTTTGTGAGTGAACTGGAGCCTATAAGTTGATCGCGGGTGCGGGTCCACGCAAGACATCGGCAGGAGATCTACCGTGGATATCTCCTGATTCCACACTCAGGACGGGGGCATCCGTGCCACCAGCAACCGTTAAAGGAGTACACAGTCTTCTCACCAGTGGCACGGTTTTCACTTAGACCATCAACCCAAAAAACACGACCATTAACCTTAATGGGTACTTCACCCGTGTTGCGGGCATGCTTTATGTATACACCTGTCTGCTGCTGTAGGTGTATGAGCCAGTAAATAGCCTTGTGCCCATAACTGCGGGGATTGTTTCTGTGAATAATGGCTAAGGTGTCTTTAGGCATGAAGTTATTCTTGAACACCGTAAAACATAATGAGGCGATGGTGGTTGCGACTTGCAACGGATCGCATTTGAAACGGCCTATGTACATCCTTCTAAAGGCCTGGAAACATACTCTAAGCACGCGCACATCATTCACGCAATAACGCTCACATTCATCAGCTATATTATAAGGATTACATTCATTAAAATGTTGTAGTATCGGTCAAAATCTTCACGTTCATCTGTACTCATACATTCATAGTTAAAGTAATGTTTGGATGGAGGTAGTCCTACGTAATTTAAAGTTTCGTTAGTGAGGAACGTGTAAGGGAAATATCCTTTTGAAACTTCAGCGGCTACGCCCATCACCTTGGGTAGCTTTGCTAATTTACAAGGTGTGAATAATAAAGTGTCTTTAAACTGTACATTACCTCTTATTTGCATCTGTATTAGCTTGTTGCCTCTTTTCAAGGGATCACCTGTAAATATCTCAGATGACTCTTGCTCAAGCAACTCCTTATAAAGGAACTGTGTCAAATTTTGCCCCGTTATGGGCGAGAATATACACAGTCATTTTTTTGAACTTGTCCGCTAGCTTTACAATATAGGACACAAAGAGTTTCAGAGGGTTATCATAGGCAATCGTTTTAAAAACGTTTGTACGTTTACCGCATTTGTGACACTCATTACAGTCGATCTCCATACACTCATCACAGATAGTCTGGCTTACAAGTAAATGTGGAATAACCTCTTTGGTTTCAGCGTTCGTGTATGTTTCTATATCGTAGTACAAGGGCTATTTTTAGGCATAGCATCTTTCATATAACATACATGCTTTACTCCATCCGCCTTATATTTCTCATGGCAAGTAGGACAGTGAATTTCATCACATTTATGCTTGAAATTCCCCCAATTATCCATCATATGAAACATACCACATTCACAGATTCTTATTTTCCTGCACGTGCCAATTGATTTATGGAGCTCAAAACAGTTATTATTGAAAAATATGCGTCTACACACATCATAGTCCCTCTTCTCAGCTCAATTACACGGCTTTCACATCTGGAGCTTTTACACTGCTCACATACCATATGACAATCTTTATGTTTCACTATATCATCCGCAAACTAGATACAGCCCTTACACAAATCATGATGTCGCCTATATTTCCGACTTTTATCATAACTCGCGTAAAGGTCCCTTATATTACGGATGGGGAGATACGTTGTCCCTGACAGTCCTAAAATAAGTAGGGGCCTTGTACAATCTCTCACACTGCTTTTAAAAACATACACAGTTCTACGACGATCATCCATTCCAAATACAACTATACGAACATTCTTTTCCTGTTCTACGCTTCTCAGCTCTTCAGGACCCATATTACACTCAAACTCTAAGTTCACAGTCTACAGCTAGTTTACGGGCACGCTCCACTTCCGTAGGCAACCAAATGTTATTGACCCGTGTATTTAGTACGGTAAACATACGGGCCAAGACTACTGCTATAAAGCCGCAACCACGATCGGTTTATATGCCGTTTAAAAGCCTGAGAATTGAAGTTAAGAGTATAAGGTGTGGCACTATGACCCGCAACACGGAATACACGGTCAATATTTACCGTGAAGTTGTCCATATTGAAGGCTATACTACTTTGAGAGGCCTGCATTATACGGCCTAATATATACTCTATATCTTCAGCTGCCAAACGTCTGAACGGTATTACTACCCAAAAATCATCTACATCTCCGTCATCTGACCCGAATCCGAAGGACAGCCTCGTCCTGACTTCACGTTCGTCGCGGTTCTGAAGGGCAAACTCTACAATACGTTCAACTATGCGCCGTAGTCCGTGTTCAACACCATTGCTATACATGGATCTAGGATCAACCCTGACTATATACCGATTTCTAGTCAAGGTCGGGGTGGGGGTAGCGGTGCGGACCAACTCGAATGTTATGCCATCCTCAACAGAACGAGAAGCTGCTGTGGAGGATGTACCCGGAATTGAACAGGAATAAGGGGATATATTTTTATTTGAGGAAGGTACTATTGTGGGGATTGTGTCGTAAGACGTAGAAAGTTGGGGCTCTATTACTGGTGGTCTAACAACCGGCAATCCTGGCGCGCTTTATACCTGATGTGGAGGGCTCTTCATCATGCCTCCGCTTTGAATTGTCGCGTGCTACAGGTATCGCTGGTGAGGACTCGGCAGGGGATGGATCTGTGATCACAACTACACTCGTCGGGGTCATCTGTAATGTCGATGATGGGGTGCTGTACCTCATCGTCATTCACGGTTCTGTGGGAGAAGAGAAAAACAAGACTGTAGAATATAAGGAGCAGCACTCAAAATTTGTATATTTTGTAAATGACCCACTTAGGAGTGTGACGTGTTAGAAATGGATTCTGTAGAAAATTCAGGTTCACGAGCCCATCCACATGTATTATATCTGGCCCTACAGGATGTGGTAAAACTGTGTTTATGCTTAAAATCATTAAAGAAAAGGGAGAGATGTTCTCAAAATTTGTGCATAAAGTTATATGGTGCTATTCGACGTACCAATCGGTGCTCAACGAGTACCAAGATGATATTTTGTTCCACAAAGGCTTATATGACGTTAATTCGTTAAAGGGAAATGAGCATACAGTCATTGTAATTGACGATCTCATGTTGGAAATGGATAAAACGTTTGCCGAGACATTTACAGTGTTCTCCCACCATCTTAACATAAGCGTATTCTTTATCAATCAGAAACGTGTCACAAATTGGGGTTTAGCCAATCAAATGTTCCCGAATCAGCGTAAGGAGTTTTTGGAAGTTTATAAAGAAGCTACAAGTCAGCGTTACGGATATTTGGTTTGTGACCTTCACCCGCGAAACACGTTTAGGGTGCTTCTAAGAATGAATATATTTCCAAACGAGCCTGAAACGGTGTATGTTCGAGAATGACAAATAGGCTAAAGAAATACCATGAATTAATAAAAATCTATTAACGATTGCCCAGGGCATTGTAGATGTTTGTTAAAAATATCGACTCCAACTTTTTAAAATGCATCTATGAAATCTGCCTTAATGTTATAAAATGTAATGTGCCAATGAAACCCCCTCAAAAGGCTCGCCTACGTCGTTACAAGAACATAATACGTACGCTCGCTCGTAAAAGTCAAACTGTGGGGAAGAAAAAGCGAATTATTGTACAAAGAGGGGGATGATTCCTCCCCATCTTATTTTCAGTTTTGGGACCTTTACTGACTAGATTAATATAATGAAAAAAGTGGTAGTGATTCCGCACGAGGTGTATGCTTCACTGCAAAGTTCAGAGTCCAGAGACAGTTCTAAAGCCCCGTGAAAGCAGGCTTAAAAGAGTGGAAAGCGAATTGATAGATCTATTAAACGGTGAAAAGTCACCTGATGAGAAAAGGATCTTGTACCAAGAGGCTCTGCAGAAATTTCTTCATGAGTATGAAGATTATAAGAATCTGACAGAGTTCCCCGTGTTTATTAGGCACAGCGCGAGCAACGATGAGCATGGCGACATAGGACCTGGGGTCGACGTTAGAGATGACCAACCAAAGAATAACGGAACGCAACACATCGAACATGTATTAAAAAGCATAAATTGAGGAATAAAGGCTTAAGTCTTTATAATCTGCAATTTGACAGAGTTCCCCGTGTTTATTAGGCACAGCGCGAGCAACGATGAGCATGGCGACATAGGACATGGGGTCGACGTTAGAGATGACCAACCAAAGAATAACGGAACGCAACACATCGAACATGTATTAAAAAGCATAAATTGAGGAATAAAGGCTTAAGTCTTTATAATCTATTGAATGAGGACCCCATCATACAGTGGACCGATACAGGCGAGGTCATTGTTGAAGGAACAAGGGTACAGGGATCCAATATCGTAGACATTGTCCATGATCTGGTGAGAAAGTGGGACAGACCATCACCAGCAGGATGGAAGCATATTAAAGCAAGATCACAACAAATAAATGTCCCCAAAACATTGATAGGAAATCTGAATAGGTTAAAAGACTAGGAGCAAGTCTCGCATGTGTCACAACTGAGTACGCCATCACCCCCAACAGTAGCATCTCTGAAGATGAGAAAGAACAGACCAAACAACAACGGCCAACCTTATCCACGTGTCTCTAAAATATGTAAATGGCTAACATATTAAGAAAATGCTAGTATGACATTTCTAACCCAGCCTCCTATGGCGGTGTTAGTAGACTGTATAGAGGTGTTTACAATGATGGAGTAGGGAAAAAAGATGATGAGAGGTTTTTGCGGGAGTAGGATGCTTGTACACTTCATAAGCCGGTGAGAAAAAGGTTTAAATCGGCCAAGACAACAGCGGCCTCGATTGACTCTAATTGGCAAGGGGATTTAACAGACATACAAAGATATTCACTGTATAATGATGGCTACCTCTACATGCTATTCATAATAGATGTGTTCTCTAGATATCTGTGGCTAATTCCTCTGAAAAATAAATCGCCTGAAACAGTTGCTAAAGCTACCAAAACGCTGATGTTGAAAGAAAACAGGGTTCCAGGCTATTTTTGTACGGATATGGGGAAAGAATTTATAGGCCGAGCTTTTCAGAACATGCTGACAGAGTTCAATATCAGTTACTACACTAGCAATTCTATACATAAGGCCTCTTCAGCTGAAAGAGTTCAACGTACCATAAAGGAACGCATGCATCGCTATTTTACATTTAAAAACACATACAGGTATATAAACATTCTGGAATCATTGGCCTCGTCATACAACCGTTCACACCATCGCACAATTGGCACAACACCTAATCAAGTTTTAGAAAGAGGTACGCGCCCAGAGCCTGATATGAGAAGAGCTGGAACACCGCCACCACACTTTATACGTTTCAAAAGTATCGCGAAGGGATTTGAGCAAGGATGGACACGTGAGATTTTTAAAGTTATGCTATGAGACCTAAAGGCGAGATAATGATGTATTACGTTGAAGATTTGAATGGGGAAGAAATCGCAGGAGGCTTTTACACGAGGAGTTGCAGAAAATGGCATTTAATTCAGGAAAAATTGTTTAAAATTGAAAAAATTTTAGGCAGCAAGGGTTCAGGAAAGAGAAAAATGTACCTGGTGAAATGGCTAGGGTATCCAGAAAGCTTCAACACCTATATAAAAGCTGATGCAATAATGAAGCTTAAATAGTATGCAACATGGCGGCTAACCACTTCTATGTCACACTCCCGTCCTCTTCTTCTCTATCTGTACATCCTAACAACACCCTGGCCAACTTTGTAAGAGGACTCCATGGGCCCATTGAATTGGAACGTGATTCGTACGAAGTTGGTGTTTGTGAATTTCAGTTAGCCACCAAATTTTTAACTCTTGAAAATGAACAGGTCATATTTCTGATTCTTAGAAGATTCGAGGAGTGTGAAAAATTAGGCATAACCTTAGATAACACTATGCGATCAGTCCTGTTCGGGGGGGGGGTACAGTACTATAGTACAAATGTAACGCTAGGACTCGGTCATTATAACAGCGCCTCGGACATTGTGAGGGGCTTAAACAAGAGTTTTGAAATGTCGTACCTGACAACCGATTTACTTTTTGAAGTCGTACACACGTTGAAGTTAAAATCAACGATTAGTAGAAATATTAAAGACAAAGAGCTGTTCACAATTATGACCGAGGGTCGATATGGTGCAGTCCTCCAAAGAGACACATTTCACGAGGCACAACATGACTTCTCCAGCTTAATGTATCAGCTGAAATTGGAGAAATTATGTGAAAGCTATCCATCCCCAGACATGTTCTATATTTACAGCAATATCGTGGAGCATCAATTTATTGGGGACACCCAGGCGCGCCTGCTGCGCATTGCACACATTCCCAACGATAGAGGGAAGAGTTTGAGCATTACATATGACAAGCCCCATTATGTGAATGTTGCGACTAATCTATTAACCAATATCTCAATATATATAAGAACGATTGAGGAAAAAAAAATTCCATTCTGTGATGGGAGCTTAACAGTGAAGCTACACTTTCGTCACATTCAGTTATAATGACCCGAAGACCTTTCACAGTCAATCGAGGGGTGAGATATCAGCGTGGGAGTGGGCTTGGATCCATTTTTTCAACCATACTACCCACGGCTGTCCCATTGCTGAAGATGGGGGCTAGATACCTAGGGAGGAAGGCGTTACAATCAGGTCTCAACGCGGTAGAAAACATAATGGATGGAGCTAAACCTAAAGAAGCTCTAAAAACACATTTAAAACGTACACGGGACGAAATCATCAAATATGCAAAGAGAAAAATGCGTCGCGGCGGAAAGAAGAAGTTGGCTGTCCGTTAGAAGTGGTTACCAACATGTTGCGCGAAACGTAAAAGGACATCAAAATGTGTTCTAAGCGAATGAAACCTCTGGTTGATCATTTTTTTAACTGATATAAGCACTGCTCTCACGAATCATAGGCTGATTACTACTTGTCGAGAGAGGTGGTACTATTTCTGACTCGTCATGGCACGCTTCATCCATACGTGTAGCTCACAATGTCGTAAGTCGGAGCAGTCCCTCTTTGATATGCCCCTACACAAGTTTATATTGAGTATGGTGACTTTATTACAATTAACCCATTAAACACAATTAGTTCACCGAGTGCCCTTATAGAATTCGTGATACCCAGCTCAGGCCCATACTTTTTTGATCCAAGCTGCATGCACATGTACACTAAACTGCGTATAGCCCATTCAGATGGAACGGACTGCGATAATAGTTACTCTGCATACCCTGAAACCAACTTTCTACACTTCATATTCAGCTAGTGTGAGGTATTTAAATCAGGTCAACATCTCGGCAGGAACGGCTTATTATCACCTACGAGCCTATCTGGAAAATGTTCTCAACTTTTCAAAAGAAGCGAAGGATACCTTTTTAACTACCGAGTGCTATTTCAGACTAAAGACGGAAGTAGTATAAAGGATAAATTTAAAAATTCTAAAAAGAAGATATACGACTGTTTTGGACGTCTGCATACAGATTTCACGTTCCAGGAGAAACTGCTTATGAATGGGGTGGATATGAAGTTAAAGCTCACCCGCACGAATCCTGAGATCTGCATAAATCTTGGGCCTGATCAAAAAGAGGGCGCAAAACAGGTTGTGATTCACATCATGGAAACATATCTGCGCGTACGGCGAGTGAAATTAAGTTTGCCGAAATATGGAGAAATTGAAAAAAAATTAATACACACAACAGTAAAATACCCAATTAACAGAGTACAGTTCAAATATACACAGTGCCTGCAGGGTTGGCCTCGAAGCAACTAGAAAACGTGGCTCTGGGAGTTCTCCCTAAAAGGTCATTAATTGGAATGCAGGATCACGCTTCGACGAATGGAAAATATAAAAAGAACTCCTTTAATTTCGATAATTTCGGCCTTAAAAATATAACTGTATACGTCAATGGTGTTGCGTTGGGTGGGACTATGGATACGGACTACTCATCAGACGCTGTGTTCCCGCTTTGCGCGAGAGTTTATAGTAATCTGGCCCATATTGCTGGTGGCTGTGATGAGCTTGGGATTGGCGTAAAGCAGAAAGAATTTGTAGATCAATTTAACCTTTACCCGTTTGATATCACATCCGACTTATCTGCTAGTGTAACTACACACTTAAGTCCACAACAAAGTGGGAACATCTCAGTCAGATTGGAATTTGCCAACCCGATAGACGCGCCTATTAGTGTACTAGTATACCTCGAATCACAAGCTCTAATAGAAATTGACCGCTTCAGGAGCGTAGTCACAGACTTTTAAAATAGACGCGAATACACTCCAGAGGGTAATGAAAAGTGACCGAGTCACACGCTCTAAATTTATCTTTGTGTTTGTGAAGAATAAAACATTGAAATTGCCAACTACGAGAGATTGGTGTAGTCTTATTGTCAATACGGACATTGTGGGGGGCGGGAGATTCATTGGTTTGCAATCTATTTTAAAAATAGGGAAAGAATGTACTATTTTGATTCACTCGGTACTCAGCACTGGAGTGACCCTGTTGTTGTACAATTTCTGGAGCAGCTGCATGCCCCTGAAATTGCCTGGAATCCTTACCAATTTCAAGGATATTTTAGTAATACTTACGGTCTGTACTGTCTTTCATTTCTCCTGCATATGTCACGTGGGAAGGGATTTATAAATTTTTAAACATTATTCGATTTGTGCGACACCCGAATGAATGATGAATTGGTATGCAGACAAATAAAAAACAGGTTCCCATTTGTTCGCAGTCGCTGTATTGTGTAAAGTTTTACGCGTATATATATAATTGTAACTATATTGTGTAAAATGTCTCCATTAATGTTAATCTTACTTAATGGACGCTAGTTCTGTAAGCTGAATTGTACGAAAACATGATTTCTACCATTTAATAAATTGAATGAAAATACAATGTGTTTTGTTCTTAACCACAAAAAAGTTTACATTAGTTCCTCGATGACTTGGCAGTCGTTGGTCCGGATATGAACCAATACCTCGACCTCCGCATTCAGGTCATTGCGTTGGCTGCGCGGTAAAACATCCAAATCGCCGTCGACTATTTGCTTTTCTTCTAAGCTGTCGCGAAAAGTAGCTATAACACGATCAAGTTCCGCATCGGTCCTTTAAGGAGAAATTAACATGATTAGTTCATACTGAATCTGTTTTAATTAAAATCCATTTTTTTCATAAATCGAATTGTATTCAGAAAGCCTAGCTCAGTACTAATGCAAACTAATCTATAATTGAGGATACCCGCTATGAAACATTTACAATAAAATGTGAGGAGTAGAAATATATTAGTACAACCACACCATATATATATATATATTATATATATATATATATATATATATATTAGGGTGTCACTTAAATGCAAAGTTTGAAATTTTCATGCTGACACCCCGCGAATCTATTCCATTGGTAAAAAAAACATGGTGACTGAAAAATCTTTTTATTTGAATAACTATAAAAGGTCGCCCCCGCCTTCCAAAGTTTAATGCTTGCGCGGCGTCTCCATAATTGTTCATTAGATATCTATATATCTCTATATATGTGTGTGTGTGTATCTGTGTGTGTCTGAATATCTGAGAAATAAAGTGAACAATACTTAACGATTCACCGTTTCTCATTTCAGCTACGTGATTTCTGGTGATGGAAACCCGGAAGTGTATATACCTATTAGGGGCAGCGGTTGATGAGGTGAAAGGATGCAAGCTTCCTTCCTACAGGCAAGCATTCGGTTACTTCCTTTACCTTCACCATGAAAAGAAAATGACAATACGTGACGCGTTGAGGAAGTCACTTCGAGCAGTGATGTCCTTCTGGGAGAAAGCTCACATTCCAACCAGACTCGAGACACACTGCGTCAGCAAACTGGATAAAGTCTTCGAGGAGTGGAAAGGACTCAAAAAACACGCTTCAAGGACGAGCGATTCACACAAGACGAAAGAAAAAGAATTCATTGAACGCCTCGATCGTCTCTTTGACATCGCCCACGCTGATTGTGAGAAATTGTTCAAGTACCCAGAGGATTGGGAGTTCCTTCAGCAGCAGCGCCAGAAAGGACGTCCAGGTTCAATGGCAGGTTTGGACATGACCCATCAGCGCCAAGTCAAAGATTGTACTCGACGTCGGGAGGAAGAGGAGAAACGAAGAAAGCGATCAGCAGCTGAAATGGAGGCAGTATCCAACGAAGCGGTTTTGGAGTCCTCATCCTCCAGCTCAGATGATAGCGAAGAAAAAGGAGCATGTGGTGGTTCGTTAGCGTCTAAACAAAGAGCAACGAAGAACATCATGACATCGGAATTGGCGGCAGCGCTTGATCGCACGCAACTCTCGTCAAGAAAGGCCACATATCTGCTGTTTGAGGCAGCTTCCAGCTTAGGGCATGATGCTAGCGACTACAACATCAATCGTGGATCCATTCATCGTCAGCGTGAAAAATTCCGTACCCTTAAGGCTCGGCAACTGAAGAGCGAGTTCCAAGGCAATAGTCCGTTGACTGTTCACTGGGACGGAAAACTCATGCAAGATCTGACGTCACGAGAATATGTTGACCGCTTACCTATTCTTGTATCTGGCTCCGGGACAGAGCAGCTCCTCGGGGTGCCAAAACTTCTGTCAGGAACCGCGCTGGCACAAACAAATGCCATCATAGATTGCCTGAATGAATGGGGAGTGACCGATCATGTCAAATCTGTGTGTTTCGACACAACCGCGACAAACACAGGCCACCGTGGAGGAACTTGTGTTCTTCTGGAAGAAAAGTTGGACGTGACCTGTTACACTGCGCGTGCAGACACCATGTACTGGAGTTGGTGCTACAGGCGGCATTCGCAGCATCGCTAGATTCAGTATCTACCGGTCCAGAAATTCTGCTTTTCAAGCGCTTCCATGATTATTGGACCCGCATTGACCAGCAACAGTTCCAAACTGCGGACACAGATGCGTTCACCAAAGCAGCTATTTTTAAGCATAGAACGGAGCTCATTGAGTTTGCAAAATCACAAGCACTTCAAGTTCGTGATGACTATCAGGAATTCCTCGATCTTTCCGTCATCTTTCTTGGAGGAATTCCATACAAGGGACTAAACTTCCGCGCCCCTGGTGCTATGCACCGGGCGAGATGGATGGCTAAGGGGCTCTATGCCATCAAGATCTGGCTCTTCCGAAGACAGTTTAAACTGACGAACACTGAGGAACGCGGAATTCGAGATATCTGCCTCTTTTCTGTTCTAGTTTACATGAAAGCGTGGGCAACAGCTCATCTGTCCATCGAAGCTCCGCTGAATGATTGGGAATTGATGAGGACGCTCCTTCGATACCCGCACAAGAAGATCTCTGATGGTACCACCAAGAAGCTGTCTGCGCACCTGTGGTACCATTCGGAGGAGGCAGTGGGTCTGGCGTTCTTTGATGAGAGGATATCGATGGAAGTGAAGTGCAGCATGGTTGCAGCGTTAGATCAAGAAGCCCCTCACATGCCGCCAAAACGACCTTTGGTTCTTGATACTATGTTCCTCAGTGACAGCAAAGGACTGGAGCAACTGATCACAAAGAACACCCGAGGATTCTTCTCAAAACTTCAGTTGCCAGATTGCTTTCTGCTCCACCATCCCAGTTCATGGACGTCAAACTCTGAATACGTGCAAGCTCGGGATGTGGTCTCCAAACTTGCAGTGGTGAACGACAGAGCAGAACGGGCCGTGGCTCTGGTGAAGGAGCTGAACGGAAAGTTGACAGTGAAAGAAGAACAGCTCCAGTTCCTCGTTCAAGTTGTCACTGACCACAGAAAGCAACACCCAGCTCCGAACAAATCAGCATTAGTGAGGACGCGAAAGAACTAATCACTGATCAGCGTATGAGCACCAATTATTCTGCTACTGTATATGTATTTTATTTCTCAAAGTTTTGCTTTTGTTGCTTCTCCATTTTGTACCATTATTCGCCAAATTATGTCTTCTATTTTGATTATATAATAAACTGTTTGTATTCTTTGCGTTTTTAAGTGTCTTACTTTCGTTATTTCACCAAATTGCCTTGTTTTTTATTATCTGGTTCGGCCCAAGCTGTGAACACTGAACAGCTTGTTGACGTCAACAAATGGGTCTTGTTTTCAGTGACGAGGGCGACCTTTAAATGATGACCAATCAGGACCAAATTTCTCTTCCGTATGTTTTACACCAAATGGAACAATTTTAGGGGGTGTCATACGAAAATATCCATCGTTTAATTTTCCCCCTATTACCTAGTGACACCCTAATATATATATATATAGAAATAGCCACGAAGGAAACAGAATGGACAATAATTAAAGACCTATTGTTTTTCACCAAAATACACACAGAGGAATATATATATATATATATATATATACAGTATATATATGAAGAGAGAGAGAGTTGCAAGACGTTACAAGTACAGTAATTTACAGCGCCGGAAACACTTTTATCCTAACTTTGCATACTACGCAATGCCTACCAACATAGGTTCTCGAGCCCAGGACCGTTGGGATTCTTTAAAGTTTTAGTAATTCGAAAACCCTACCTGTAGAACGTTCTATAAATTTATTAAACGTAAATATGTGATATAAACAAAATTTACTCTCTAAATAGTTAATAGAATACATAATTACCGAAAGCCTAGCACAGTATCCTGTAGTAAACATGCAATTATATGTCAGGACACCGCGATGTATATACGGGAGGGGAGAGTTACAATAAGAGAAAAATGTAGGATAAGGTACTCGGATCAAATATTAAACAGCATACAACTAGCCTAACCGGGGTCAAAAGGAAGATTAGCTGGGTGTGCTACGCATCGTCTATCAGCACCGGGTCTCGAACCCTGGACCGCAGGCAATTCTTTAAAGTTTTGGTCATTCTAAAACCCTACCTGTAGAACTTTCTATACATTTTTAAGTTATCACGTGCAGGGAAACAAGCGCGTAATAAAATTTCACTTTCAAATGACACCTTCATCGCATAATAAAATTCACGGTCTAAATGACGCAGGAAGGAAGATTAGCTGGGTGTGCTACGCATCACCTGCCGGCACCGGGTCTCGACCCCTGGGCAAATATCCTTTCACTTCGTTTTATTACGGCTTTTTATAAATTATAACACTTGCACTGAATGAAACGATATGTATATATACATAGACCGAATCACAAATTAATTTAATTACTTAATTTTCAATGTCCTCTTCCTCGGTTGATTCCTTCGCTCCGTCACAAATTTCTGCAAAGGTTTGCGTTGAAAGTAGGGCGTTCCGGCGGTCAGCTGCACCGAAAAGGTGAAGCGTAGCCCCTGCACAGAGGTCTCCGTCTTCAAACAATTGCGGGGAGCAGTAAAGCTGTTATAAATGACTCATGGTGATATATTTCTGGAGTTATTCGTTGAAGAAAAACAACTGTTGTGGATTCCAGCTGAAAATGCCCCCTTTTATATACGCGGTCCTAATTGTAACCAACCCCAATAGCCGAATCGCGAGTTTCCTATTGGCCGTCAGTGAAATTTGGGTGGTCCATAACGTGTAACCGTGACTACCCACCAGAGATCCTGGGCTCGTTCTCAGGTCCCGCCCATTGGGCTATAATTGGATGAGCCGCGAATTCTGGGAGGCGTGTCAAATATAACATCCATTCCATAAATTTCTTTCAGATATGAAACAGATTCGTAGAGAGAGAGAGAGAGAGAGAGAGAGAGAGAGAGAGAGAGAGAGAGAGAGAGAGTTACAAGGAGTTACAAGGAAAATAAGTACCTCAAAAGGCCTTGCGGCCCATACCGAGGAGGTACCAATGGCAACGGGTGCCACGGAAAATTTCTACACCCTCAAATAGTGTGCAAGATTTGGTCTAACCTTTTCTTGAACTGATCCACAGAGGAACTGTTCACAACTTCTGAAGGTAACTTGCTCCACGTGTCAGAGATCTTATACGTAAAGTAATTCCCACACACACTAGTCCTAAACCGTTTCAAATCCAACTTCCAACCATTGTTGCGAGTTGGGTTATCATTTAAACTAAACATGCTTCTAAAATCGACATCGTTGAACCCGCGTAAGAGTTTGAAAACCTCGATCAGTTGACCGCGGAGCCTCCGAGTTTCCAGTGAAAACAAGTTCAGGGCGCGTAACCGGCGATTGTAGCCCATATGCCTAACGGAAGGGATTAACTTTGTGGCCCTCGCCTGCACTCGCTCCAGCCTCTCAATATCTTTCCTGAGGGTGGGCGACCAGAACTGCACAGCATACTCCAGGTGCGGCCGAACCAGGGAATTGTACAGAGAGAGCACAATCTCCTTGTTCCGAAACTGAAATTGCCTCCTGATATAACCCAATAGTTTCTGGGCTTTCTTTTCCACCTCTACGCACTGTTTGGTAAACTTAAGGTCGCTGCTAATTAGCACACCCAAGTCCTTTTCCAAATCAGTCACCTCGATATTACTGCCCAACATCGAGTAGTCCGACTTGGGATTGGCGTAGCCAATGTGCATCACTTTGCATTTACCCAAGTTAAACGGCATTTGCCATTTTTCGGACCACTCTCCTATCCTACCTAGGTCCGCACGCAGTTGCTCGATCGCCTCCAACGTCCCAACATTGGCCCCAAGCTTGGTATCATCAGCAAATTTGGCGATCCGACTGACGATGCAACCGTCTATATCATTTATGTAAATAATAAACAACAGTGGCCCCAAAACGGAACTCTGAGGAACCCCGCTAGTGACCGAGGCCCAACCCGAACTAGCCCCTTTAATTACAACCCTCTGCCACCTATTCTTCAGCCAGTTTTCAATCCACCTACCTACTTCCCCACCGATACCCAGCGCGCGCACTTTCGCCATTAGCCGGCCGTGAGGTACCTTATCAAAGGCTTTCTGAAAGTCGAGATAAAGTATATCAATCGCCCTACTCTTATCGTACTCACTCAACATGACGTGGAAAAACTCGAGGAAGTTGGTGAGACACGACCTATGCCGTCTAAACCCATGTTGGGAGTCCCAAGCAGCTTCTAGGAATCCAAATGGTCAACGATCCTATCCGCTATTATCCCCTCTAATAATTAATTTACCTACAACCGAAGTGAGACTAATGGGACGATAGTTCCCTGGACTTTCGTGATCCCCTTTCTTAAAGATAGGGGTCACACTGGCTTCCCTCCAGTCACCAGGCACCTGGCCCGTCTCCAACGATTTGCTGAAGACTGTAGCCAAGTGGGGAGCCACCTGGTCGCGCACCTCCCGCAACACTCTGGGGAGAAACTGGTCTGGCCCAGGAGCCTTAAACGCGCTCAGTTTGTCTATTCTATCGAGAGAGAGAGAGAGAGAGAGAGAGAGAGAGAGAGAGAGAGAGAGAGAGAGAGAGAGAGAGAGAACTTATATAGCAGGATGGATTTCAACATAAAAATTGAATATTATTTACCACGTGTTCGGGTAATTGGGTTTAGTTTGAGGTTTGGTACCACTCGTTGATTTTTCTCTTTGCATCTTTGATAATTTCGTCCGTAATATTGTCTTTGTCTGCGCTGAGAGACATTGACTGAGGCTCATTTTGGTGGGATGGCGGGAAGGACCCGCGAATGTAAACACCACCAAATCACGGTTAACTCCATGTCACGATCACGGATAAGTGCACAATGGTAACAGTTAGTAAGTCATGTTAATTCAATTAACGACAGTGCATCACGGATAACTGCATGAATAAAATGTGTGTATATACACCACGTTGCGTTTGCGTGCGTCGTTCTCTTCACACGAAGGTCAAGCGGGTGGTCCCTGCCTCTAGGACTGGCTTGGTGGATGAGCGAGTTGCTCTCTTGCGCTCTCTACCGCACATAGCCAGGTACATCCTGCTCATGTGGCATAATATGCGGTCTGTTTAATTTCCTCATTTCTACCATATCTCAAGAGCTGAAATTTCTCGGTGCTGAATGCCATATTGTTGTCTTCTGACCATTTTGTTAGTGCCCCCTCTGCATCGATCTCTCTTCACACAAAGGTCAACCTGTTGACCCCGCCTCTTTGCCTGGCTCGGTGGAGGAGCGAGTTGCGCACTTGCGCTCTCCACCGCACATAGCCAGGTACACTCGGCTCATCTGGTACCGTTCTGTGCCAGGCATCTAATCTTCTCTTGAAGACATCAACTTTGATCCCTGTAACGTTTCTGAGGTCCTTAGGAAGCTCTTTCCTATTGTCCTGCGTAGTTTGGATGATAATTGGGTTTAGTTTGAGGTTTGGTATCACTCGTGATTTTTCTCTTTGCATCTTTGATAATTTCGTCTGTAATATTGTCTTTGGCTGCGCTGAGAGACACTGACTGAGGCGCATTATGGTGATATGACGGGAGGGACCCGCGAATGTAAACACCACCCAATCACGGTTAACTCCATGACACGATCATGGATAAGTGCACAATGGTAACAATTAGTAAGTTATGTTAATTCAATTGACGACAGTGAATCACGGATAACTGCATGAATAAAATGTGTGCATGTACCTCGTTGCGTTTCCGTGCGTCGTTCTCTCTTCATACGAAGGTCAAGCGGGTGGCCCCTGCCTCTAGGACTGGCTTGGTGGAGGAGCGAGTTGTTCTTTTGCGCTCTCCACCGCACATAGCCTATATATATATATATAGATAGGTAGATAGATAGATAGATAGATAGATAGGTAGATAGATGGATAGACAGGCAGATAGATAGATAGAGAGTTAGATGGTTAGGTTAAAATTATCCGCGTTTGACACTCAATTTTGAACCTTATATCCTTAAACGATAGTGATTAAACAGGTGAAAATGAATGTATTCGTCTAACTATACATTGGAGAAGGACTTAGTAGATCTTATACATATATATATATATATATATATATATATATATATATATATATATATATATATATATATATCGAAGCATTTCATAATTCTTTATTGCTGGATAGAACCCAATCTTCTACGTTTTTAAATGTTTTTGTGACAATACGCTGTATTAGAAATCGAATCCTCAAGGCCGTGTTTAATTCGTGAATTGCACTGAAGAAAATTTACTTTAATATGTCCCAAAAGCTGGTTTAAAATTACATTAAATATAATGCAGTAATGTTAAAGAGAGAAATTATTTAGAGTAAATCATGTTAAATCCATTTATTGAATTGTAGAAGGTGCAATTATGAGTTATACCATAAATTCCGTTTTTTATAAGTACGCTTAGAAAACGATATTTATTGGGCATGCCAACTAAAACTTAAAATCTAGTTATATTAATATTTTTTTGCACCAAAATTTAAGATACTTCGAAGAGTTTATACCAGAGCTTTCCAAACTGTGTGTCGCGACACATTAGTGTGTCGCCAATACCTCCCAGGTGTGTCGTCAAATTTAGTTAATTATTTTCAATTTTTTGTATTTTGAAAATTTTGATTTTTGTATCAACAAAATCGGCTACAAGATAAACCACCTACTGAAAAATTATCCGATATTTGATATTTGATAACAAAAATTAATTAGTGTGTCGCCAACGTGAAAAGTTTGGAAAGCTCTGGTCTATACCTTTTAAAATAAATTTGCATCATTATTTCAGGATATCTTCAACAGTAATATTTAATGATCGTGAATGCCGGTTTTAATTATATTAAAAAATGATGCAGCAATGTCGCGGCAGGGCTGAATGTAAAAGAGGAAAAATGAATAAGTTACCCCTAATTTAATTTATTTTGTTTTAAAAATCATATTAATGCGTTTTATGTTATAGTTTAAGGATAAAATTGTGTATTATGATGAAAATTTGTTTTTGTATTAAATTTAGTTTATCTTATTCGATTTTTTGTTTAAAATAGCGCCTACCAAATGTAAAATTAGTCTCGTGGTGATCCACCACGAGAAGCTCAATAGAAAAACTATTGGCGTTGCCTTTTTTTGAGACCTTGTCGGTCTAATCCCCTTGGCCCCATAAACGTATTTGTTTATGTTTAATAGCTCTGTCTATTGGGTCGTATTTAGAGACTGTCGGTCTACCAGGAGCAGGTAAGTAAATCGGTGGTGGTGGTTGTGTAATACTGCTTAACCACCAATCGTCTAAGTTTCGACGCTTGGTTGCAGCCCTCATACTTAGACGATTGGTGGTGATGTGGTGGCTGTGCTCGTATATATTTTGCTATTGGGGCTTTACATGCGTCTGTATATATATATATATATAATATATATATATTATATATATATGTGTGTGTGTCTGGTAATAGGGGCTTTATGGGCGTATAGTCGGGGAGTGTATGTGTGCGCTTTTAATTCATTCGAAGATTATTAATATACAGGGTGTCCCATAAGTCTGGAACCATAGGGTAAAATAAGTAATTCATGTTTTTCCGTTTATGCAAGTGCCCATGATGTCTTTGAGTAAGGAAGAACGCATCCAGGTAATTCTGCTCATAGGAAATCGGAGTCAGAGGGAGGTCACTGAGGAATTTAACAGATTGCATCCGGACCGCGCGCCGATAACACACAGCTGTGCCGGCAAACTTGTAGCAAAGTTCAGGGAAAGGGGATCCATAGGAGATAAACCATGCAGTGGACCTCAGAGGACATCCACCGACGATGACACAGCCGCTACCATCCTCGCTCATTTCACAGTCCCCAAAAGTCTCCGGCGTTTTTATTGCCGTTTTTATCATTTTGCCCTATGGTTCCACACTTACGGGACACCCTGTATACACGCCATTTATGCGTTCTAAGAAGCCTTCTAAGCCAACTGGATAATTAGGACCATATAAGACAGCAGGCGCTCGGATGAACTCTCATTATGCGTCTGGCTGGAGCCAGGCGAACACCCCTCTCTCCTTCTTAGGTTAAGGCTTAGGTTAGGTTTCCCTTTGTGGGGTG
Source organism: Bathynomus jamesi (assembly GCA_023014485.1). Lineage (NCBI taxonomy): Eukaryota > Metazoa > Arthropoda > Malacostraca > Isopoda > Cirolanidae > Bathynomus > Bathynomus jamesi. The sequence continues at coordinate 293,790 of JAJOZX010004571.1, read as the reverse complement.
AGGCCGTCCCAACTTCTCCCCCAAAGACCCTCCTCCTTTCTCTCCCTCTCTTAGGTTAGGTATACCCCTTTGGGGGGTGAAGCCGTCCCACTTTCTCCCCCAAAGAGGTTAGGTGGACTCCCCCATCTTGCTGGGGGAGTCCCCCTTCATTGCAGCTTGGGGGATGACCCATCCCCTTGTTGCATACCCCCCCTTTGTTGCATAACCTCTTACAACATTCCCCTCCCCCTTTGCAACATTGAACAACATTTGCAATTGCATTGCACTCGTCCATTTTATGGGCATACTACTCCCTACAATTAAGAGAAAAGGAGTAGGTAGGACTGTAAAGACTGTATAGCGTATTTGAATGTACACCCATTCAGGGTCTCCCATTTAAAGGTGTGTATGCGGCAAGTGACCATACTGAGTCTTTCATACATCACAGTGCTATGGGGGGCACCGCTCGGCAGAGAAATATCCCTTAACTCAAGATGCTGCCTCCCTACATCCCATCACTCTGTGTGGGTGATGAGATTTACCCAAATAAAGAATAATAAAAAAAAAAAATATATATATATATATATATATATGATGAACAAAACCACGAAGGAAAGGAAACACAGAATGGTGCTCAAGCGCTTTCGTCTAATGACATCCTCAGGAACACTGAAGTACATAAAGAGTTACAGCCTATATATAGGTGGGCTCTATTACTTATAAACTCTCTAAATGGCTTGTCAAAGTCTTGTCCCCCATTCTCGGAACTATCTCTGATTCACATGTAAAAAATTCCATGGATCTTACTGAAAATTTGAATAACGCACGTACTGAAACTAACGATAGATTGATCAGTTTTGACGTTTGTTCATTGTTTACAAAAGTGCTAATTGACGATATGCTTGACTTTCTCTCCCAAGAATTACATAAGTATGACCTGCCACTACCTTCACACATTGTTTTGGAACTTATTAAGCTTTGCATCAAAGACTGTAAATTCACTTTCAATAACGAGTATTATCAACAAGTTTTTGGGATGGCCATGGGCAACCCCCTGTCGCCCCTCCTCTCCAATATTTATATGGAGTTTTTCGAAATTACTTACATTCCGAGAATCCTCGGGGTTGGCATCCCTTGGTTGCGGTACGTCGACGATATTTTGTGTATCTGGCCCATGAATCGTGACCTGGATAACTTCCTCCTTCAGTTAAATGATCAAGTCCCCTCCATTAAGTTTACTTTAGAAGTGGAACAAGACAATTCAATCCCATTTTTGGATGTGCGTGTACATAGGGAAAGCCCACGTTTTAAGTTTAGTATCTATCGGACAAAAACAAACAATTTGTCCTACGTACACTTTTACTCGGGACATGACACCCCCACTAAGAAGGCCATTTTTTCTTCAATGTTTTTCCGCGCCCTTAGGATCGCCAGTCCGGAATACATCGATGCCGAATTGGAAAAAATCAACGGTATTGGAAGTGATCTGTGTTACCCATCTGCGTTTATGGAATCTTGTCTCAACAAGGCAAAACGAACTTTCTATCGTGTCAATAATAACACTCGTACTTTGTCAAAAAATATTTTAGTACTTCCATTTTTCCCGGGCTTTTTAGGCATTGCTAATGTACTTAAACTTTTGGATATTAATGTAGTATTTTCATATAACAATATTGTGAAAAATATCATAGTAAAAAATAGCCCTACCAATAATTCAGGCATTATCTATAAAATTGGTTGTAAACAATGTGATTCCTTTTACATAGGTCAGACGGGAAAGGACTTGCACACACGTATAAAACAGCATCAATATTCCGTTAGAACAGGACAGTTGTCCAGTGCCCTTTTTGTCCATTTGTCAGAGTTATCCCACTGTATTGATTGGAATAATGCTTCAGTTTTATTTCACTCTAGCAACATTGTTAATAGAAATATTCTTGAGTCTGCCATTATCAAACTTACAAATAACTTCAACATGAGCAAAGGTCTTTTTCAACTCGATCCTGTTGTTTTGAATTCCTTCAGAACAGATTTAGATAAGAAAGGTAGAACGCTAAATCTTTGGTAAACTTGTATGCCACCCTAATAACTTTTATTTTTCAATTTTTATATACAAAAAGGGCAGAGTGCTAAAACCCGAGGAGATTTCCAGTATAAATTTGTATATATTTTTTTTTTTATCTATAACATTGGTTGGAAACAATTCATTTAATCTTGTGCTAAAAATCGATAATTTTTCAGTTTTTATATACAAAAAGAGCAGAGTGCTAAAACCCGGGCAGATTTCCAGTATAAATTTGTATATTTTTTTTTTATCTATAACATTGGTTGGAAACAATTCATTTAATCTTGTGCTAAAAATCGATAGTTTTTCCTTATAAATTTGTGTGCCCCTCCCACAATCCTTTTTGTTTCTCCGTTTATTGTATATATATATATATATTTTTTTTTCTGTAACCTATATATAGGCTGTAACTCTTTATGTACTTCAGTGTTCCTGAGGATGTCATTAGACGAAAGCGCTTGAGCACCATTCTGTGTTTCCTTTCCTTCGTGGTTTTATTCATCATAAATATTTTTCACGTGTTACTTTCGTGAAATAATTTTCATATATATATATATATATATATATATATATATATATATATAATATATATATATATATAATTATATATATATATATATGTATATGTGGGAGGGGTTCACAAACCTCTTCTCCACACCGTTACCAGTTCCAGCAAAACGTCATTACCAGATACCTCTTTCAGTCATTAATTTATCTAGTTTATTCTTAAAAGTCTCCAAAGTATGGAAACTCTCAACGTCTTCATCTAAGCTATTCCACAATTTTACTATTCTATTTGAAAAACTATGTTGTACTAACTGGGATTTACATCTTTGCTGAAAAGCTTAAGGCTATGGCCTCTTGTCCTATCATTGTGATCCTTTGTAAAAAAAGAGTGGAAGTCTATATTACAGTATCTAACTCATTTATTATTTTATATACTTCTATCATATCACCTCGTTAACTTCTTCGCTTTAGGGAAAACATGTTTAGGTGCTCCAATCTCTCTGTGTAACTGAGGTGTCTAAGGCATGGTATCATCCTTGTGGGTCTCTTTTGAACTTTTTCTAGTCTGTCTTTGTCTTGCTCTAAATAAGGACTACTGAACTGAATGCAATACTCAAGAAGAGGCCTCACGTATGAAGTATAGAGCCTACTTATAATTTCTGGTGATTTACATTCTATATGTTTTGCATTAGGTTCAATCTAGCATTAGCTTTATTTCTAATTTCAATACAATGATTTGTAGGTTTAAGATCATGATTTACAATGACACCCAAATCTCCTTTTTTTCTTTGTAGGCCTAGTAAATACGCTACTTTGCTTTTATATATTGGCTTAAAATGTAGTTAATTTATATGTGTTTGGATAAAATAGTTTGCTTTGTGATTTAACCCTTTGAGGACCAAGCGACATATTTGTCCCAACGGAAATAATAATATAAATTGTACAATGATGCAACGTTTCTACAAATACATCTATATATTTATATAGGTATTGTTTAGTTGTCGGAATTTCTCTCTCTCTCTCTCTCTCTCTCTCTCTCTCTCTCTTAGCATCAGAATACCAGGATATCGTTGCTATCACCGAGTCCTGAATTCATACTGATCGTAGGGACTACGTTGGGGAGTTCGAGATTCCCGGGTATAGAATGTTTCGCAAAGACCGCACCCGTGGGGAGGGGGGAGGGGTACTGAACGTGGGAGGGGTACTGAACGTGGGAGGAACGAACTATAGGTTAATCTTGGTGTACAGACCTCGCACCATCTCCTCGAGGAGGATACAGCCCTGTACACCGAACTCCGTAGCCTGCTAGGGGACAGGGTGTGTGTAGTTTTAGGGGACTTCAACTGTCGCGGCACAAACTGGGAAGACAGGAATGCTGATGCCGAAGGGAGGAGGCTAGTTGACTTTGCTGATGAGAACTTCCTCACTCAGTGGGTCAATGGGCCTACACGAGGCGAAAACGTTCTAGACTTAGTATTCACGACCGAAGACAACCTCGTCACTGGCCTCACCGTTGACGAATCATTGGGCGGGAGTGATCACGGTCTGATTAGGTTCTGTGTCTGCGTCCCTCGGGTGAAGCGAGGTGAATCTAGAGGCAGTAAGCTCGATTTACGGCGGGCGGACTTGGTTAGCCTCCGGGATAGCGTAGGTGAGATGAGGTTAGAGGTCGGTGGCGATGTTGAAGAAGTGTGGAGTGCATTCTGGGACCAGTTAATGGTGCTGCAGTCTGCTGCCATACCCTCAAAACCGGTCACCCGTGCTTCAACGCAGCCTAAGTGGTTCAGTCGTGACATCGCTTCGGCTATCCGAAATAGGAAAGTAGCGTATAGGAGGGCGAAGGCCAATCGCAATCTTTCCATGAGAACACTGAAGCGTATGTCCGTCTGTGTAGGGAAGTGAAGGCGAAGGTTAGGCTAGCGAAACGTAACGAAGAACTACTGGTGGCAAGCCTCTGCAAAGGGAACCCTAAGGAGTTCTTCAGTTATGTTAATAGTAGAAAGCTAATGTGCTGAATGAGTACGTTGCGGGAGTGTTCACCAGGGAGGACACCAGCGTCACCCCCGAGACAGGCGTTGCAGACGGGCCAGATGCCTGGTGACTGGAGGGAAGCCAATGTGACCCCTATCTTTAAGAAAGGGGATCACGAAAGTCCAGGGAACTATCGTCCCATTAGTCTCACTTCGGTTGTAGGTAAATTAATTATTAGAAGGGATAATAGCGGATAGGATCGTTGACCATTTGGATTCCTACAAGCTGCTTGGGGACTCCCAACATGGGTTTAGACGGCATAGGTCGTGTCTCACCAACTTGCTCGAGATTTACCGTTATGTTGAGTGAGTATGATAAGAGTAGGGCGATTGATATACTTTATCTCGACTTTCAGAAAGCCTGTGATAAGGTACCTCACCGCCAGCTAATAACCAAAATGCGCGCGCTGGGTATCGGTGGGGAAGTAGGTAGGTGGATTGAAAACTGGCTGAAGAATAGGTGGCAGAGGGTTGTATTTAAAGGGACTAGTTCGGGTTGGACCTCAGTCACTAGCGGTGTTCCTGTGTTCCGTTTTGGGGGCCACTTTTGTTTATCATTTACATAAATGATATCGACGGTGTCATCGTCAGTCGGATCGCCAAATTCGCTGATGACACGAAGCTTGGGGCCAATGTTGGGACGCCAGAGGCGATCAAGCAACTGCGTGCGGACGTACGTAGGATAGGAGAGTGGTCCGGAAAATGGCAAATGCCGTTTAACTTGGGTAAATGCAAGCTCATGCACATTGGCTACGCCAATCCTAAGTCGGACTACTCCATGTTGGGGAGTAATATCGAGGCCACTGATTTGGAAAAGGACTTGGGTGTGCTAATTAGCAGCGACCTTAAGTTTACCAAACAGTGCGTAGAGGTGGAAAAGAAAGCCCAGAAGTTGTTGGGTTATATCAGGAGGCAATTTCGATTTCGGAACAAGGCAATTGTGCTCTCTCTGTACAATTCTCTGGTTCGGCCGCACCTGGAGTATGCTGTGCAGCTCTGTCGCCCACCTTCAGGAAAGATATTGAGAGGCTGGAGCGAGTGCAGGCGAGGGCCACAAAGTTAATCCATTCCGTTAGGCATGTGGGCTACAATCGACGCTTACGCGCCCTGAATTTGTTTTCGCTGGAAACTCGGAGGCTGTGCGGTCAACTCATCGAGGTTTTCAAGTTCTTACACTGGTTCAACAATGTCGATTTTAGAAGCATGTTTAGTTTAAATGATAACCCAACTCGCAACAATGGTTGGAAGTTGGATTTGAAACGTTTAGGACTAGTGTGTGTAGGAATTACTTTACGTATAAGATCTGTGACACCTCGAACAGGCTACCTTCAAAAGTTGTGAAGTTCTTCTGTGGATCTGTTCAAGAAAAGGTTAGACCGAATCTTGCACACTAGTTGAGTGTGTATGAATTTTTACCTGGCACCCGTTGCCATTGGTACCTCCTCGGTATGGGCCGCAAGGCCTTTCGTGGTACTACTTTCCTTGTAACTCCTTGTAACTCTCTCTCTCTCTTTCTATATATATATACACGAATTATACATACACATATATATATATATTATATATATTATATATATATATATATATATATATATATATATATATATTATCATCTCCATTAAATATGTTTTTTGCAGTTCTCCACATCGTAAAAGGAGAGAGTTTTGGAATTAAGATAGCCATTAGTGATAGTTTAATAGAGCGAGAGGGGTGATTTATTAATATAGGTATTCCCTACAGTTGCTCATATTAGGCCTATTGCATATAATAAAAGGATTGTCTTTCTTCATGATTCGACCGAATGACCAACTCGGTCTGGAAACCAAACAAACGTGATAAATATAAATATGAAAACATACCAAGCTTTCATATATTGAACGATCGTAGAAATTTCTAAGTTTGTGCGGTGGAAACGCCTTCATATATTTCTTTTGCGGGAATTGAGTTGATTCAAGCGTTTGTCCTCTAAGCTGAGGAATTCTTGGGAACAGGATCAGCTGTCTGTAGCTACAGACTCAGCTATAATTATGAAAAAGAAAAATTAGGAGTGAAAATAATGAAAGCAAAAGTGTAAGAGTGAACTAAATACTTATAGTTAATATTTGTCCTCGTGAATAAAAATATGTAAGATTTTGAATAGTGTACATCCTTAGAGGTCGTGAAATCGCCAGTTTGTACAATGTGATAGGATTGGCCTACCAAAACTGAGATCATCGAGTTAACTACTCGCGCTGTAAAAGTTCCCTTATACAAAATTAGTACACTAACCTTGCCAGACCTAACCCAATTTAACTTCTATCTACCATAATCCGGGCTACTCTAGCCCAATTACTTTTATATTGAAGTCAAATAACACTTAAAAGAATAATAAATCAGCGAATATTTTGCAGGTTCATAACTTTTCAACAGGTCGTTTTCATCAAGATTTTATTCTGAACACTGAGAAAACATCGATGAACAATTAAGGAACCCCTTAAATAAAATTCCATTTTCTTTATAAATGTGCATAAAAAATACATTACTTGAATAGACCCGACTAAATGCTTCTATAAAATACTATTTCATAACATTACTGTGGCAAACAATTTTAACTGTAAGCGTCAGCTAATTCTGTTTTAGATAAATTTGTGTATTAAAACGGAATTTGCCTTAAACAGCGCTCTGTTTGGATTAAATCTTTTTAAAGAACGTTGTTTGAAATGTAGAAATCAATTGGTATGGGTAAACAAAGGTATTTCATATATTTATTTAATCCTGCCAATAAATATACATAAAAAAGCCATAAACAAATAACTAAGAAGGATTGGTCTGACACAATTAAGGTGGGTTTTTTACTATGGTGCCATAAATCTCACCTTCGCCCTCACGGTGTCACCCTCAGCCCTCACCCCATTAAAAATTCGAACGCCCCTCTAATTTCAATTCTCTGGGGAAAACACTGTTGTAACCCTCCCTCTGCTAACATTGTTGCTAATATGTCTTTGGTGGCGCTGAGAGACACTACTGAGGCGCGTGTGGTGGGCTAGCAGGGAGCGAACCACGAAGTATACACTGACAAATCACGGTTAACTCCATTAGAATCAATAACAGACACACACATTGGCGCCTATCAGCCAGAAAATGTTCAGTATATTTTCTTATTTAAATTTACGGATAAATCTAAGTGGTACAGCGACTGTTAATTAAAGCATGAAATACACTACTATATGCATTTGAAGTTTATTTGGTATGCTATCACCGAGTCCTGGATTCATACTGATCGTAGGGACTACGTTGGGGAGTTCGAGATTCCCGGTTATAGAATGTTTCGCAAAGACCGCACCCGTGGGGAGGGGGGAGGGGTACTAATATACGTGAGGGACACGTTGAGTCAGGTTGACTGTCACTTCCGATCAGAACGGGAGCTGCTTGGCGTCGATCTGAACGTGGGAGGAACGAACTATAGGTTAATCTTGGTGTACAGACCTCCGCATCATCTCCTCGAGGAGGATACAGCCCTGTACACCGAACTCCGTAGCCTGCTAGTGGACAGGGTCTGTGTAGTTTTAGGGGACTTCAACTGTCGCGGCACAAACTGGGAAGACAGGAATGCTGATGCCGAAGGGAGGAGGCTAGTTGACTTTGCTGATGAGAACTTCCTCACTCAGTGGGTCAATGGGCCTACACGAGGCGAAAACGTTCTAGACTTAGTATTCACGACCGAAGACAACCTCGTCACTGGCCTCACCGTTGACGAATCATTGGGCGGGAGTGATCACGGTCTGATTAGGTTCTGTGTCTGCGTCCCTCGGGTGAAGCGAGGTGACTCTAGAGGCAGTAAGCTCGATTTACGGCGGGCGGACTTTGTTAGCCTCCGGGATAGCGTAGGTGAGATGAGGTTAGAGGTCGGTGGCGATGTTGAAGAAGTGTGGAGTGCATTCTGACCAGTTAATGGTGCTGCAGTCTGCTGCCATACCCTCAAAACGGTCACCCGTGCTTCAACGCAGCCTAAGTGGTTCAGTCGTGACATCGCTTCGGCTATCCGAATAGGAAAGTAGCGTATAGGAGGGCGAAGGCCAATCGCAATCTTTCCATGAGAACACTGAAGCGTATGTCCGTCTGTGTAGGGAAGTGAAGGCGAAGGTTAGGCTAGCGAAACGTAACGAAGAAACTATCTGGTGGCAAGCCTCTGCAAAGGGAACCCTAAGGAGTTATTCAGTTATGTTAATAGTAGAAAGCTAATGTGCTGAATGAGTACGTTGCGGGAGTGTTCACCAGGGAGGACACCAGCGTCACCCCCGAGACAGGCGTTGGAGATGGGCCAGATGCCTGGTGACTGGAGGGAAGCCAATGTGACCCCTATCTTTAAGAAAGGGGACACGAAAGCCAGGGAACTATCGTCCCATAGTCTCACTTCGGTTGTAGGTAAATTAATTATTAGAGGGGATAATAGCGGATAGGATCGTTGACCATTTGGATTCCTACAAGCTGCTTGGGGACTCCCAACATGGGTTTAGACGGCATAGGTCGTGTCTCACCAACTTGCTCGAGTTTTTCCACGTTATGTTGAGTGAGTATGATAAGAGTAGGGCGATTGATATACTTTATCTCGACTTTCAGAAAGCCTGTGATAAGGTACCTCACCGCCAGCTAATAGCCAAAATGCGCGCGCTGGGTATCGGTGGGGAAGTAGGTAGGTGGATTGCAAACTGGCTGAAGAATAGGTGGCAGAGGGTTGTATTTAAAGGGACTAGTTCGGGTTGGACCTCAGTCACTAGCGGTGTTCCTGTGTTCCGTTTTGGGGGCCACTTTTGTTTATCATTTACATAAATGATATCGACGGTGTCATCGTCAGTCGGATCGCCAAATTCGCTGATGACACGAAGCTTGGGGCCAATGTTGGGACGCCAAAGGCGATCAAGCAACTGCGTGCGGACGTACGTAGGATAGGAGAGTGGTCCGGAAAATGGAAAATGCCGTTTAACTTGGGTAAATGCAAGCTCATGCACATTGGCTACGCCAATCCTAACTCGGACTACTCCATGTTGGGGAGTAATATCGAGGCCACTGATTTGGAAAAGGACTTGGGTGTGCTAATTAGCAGCGACCTTAAGTTTACCAAACAGTGCGTAGAGGTGGAAAAGAAAGCCCAGAAGTTGTTGGGTTATATCAGGAGGCAATTTCGATTTCGGAACAAGGCAATTGTTCTCTCTCTGTACAATTCTCTGGTTCGGCCGCACCTGGAGTATGCTGTGCAGCTCTGGTCGCCCACCTTCAGGAAAGATATTGAGAGGCTGGAGCGAGTGCAGGCGAGGGCCACAAAGTTAATCCCTTCCGTTAGGCATGTGGGCTGCAATCGACGCTTACGCGCCCTGAATTTGTTTTCGCTGGAAACTCGGAGGCTGTGCGGTCAACTCTTCGAGGTTTTCAAGTTCTTACACTGGTTCAACAATGTCGATTTTAGAAGCATGTTTAGTTTAAATGATAACCCAACTCACAACAATGGTTGGAAGTTCGATTTGAAACGTTTAGGACTAGTGTGTGTAGGAATTACTTTACGTATAAGATCTGTGACACCTCGAACAGGCTACCTTCAAAAGTTGTGAAGTTCTTCTGTGGATCTGTTCAAGAAAAGGTTAGACCGAATCTTGCACACTAGTTGAGTGTGTATGAATTTTTCCCTGGCACCCGTTGCCATTGGTACCTCCTCGGTATGGGCCGCAAGGCCTTTCGTGGTACTACTTTTCCTTGTAACTCCTTGTAACTCTCTCTCTCTTTCTATATATATATACACGAATCTATACATACATATAGAATATATATAATATATATATATATATATATATATATATATATATATATGTATATACATCTCCATTAAATATGTTTTTTGCAGTTCTCCACATCGTAAAAGGAGAGAGTTTTGGAATTAAGATAGCCATTAGTGATAGTTTAATAGAGCGAGAGGGGTGATTTATTAATATAGGTATTCCCTACAGTTGCTCATATTAGGCCTATTGCATATAATAAAAGGATGTCTTTCTTCATGATTCGACCGAATGACCAACTCGGTCTGGAAACCAAACAAACGTGATAAATATAAATATGAAAAACATACCAAGCTTTCATATATTGAACGATCGTAGAAATTTCTAAGTTTGTGCGGTGGAAGCCGCCTTCATATATTTCTTTTGCGGGAATTGAGTTGATTCAAGCGTTTGTCCTCTAAGCTGAGGAATTCTTGGGACAGGATCAGCTGTCTGTAGCTACAGACTCAGCTATAATTATGAAAAGAAAATTAGGAGTGAAAAATAATGAAAGCAAAAAGTGTAAGAGTGAACTTAAATACTTATAGTTAATATTTGTCCTCGTGAATAAAAATATGTAAGATTTGAATAGTGTACATCCTTAGAGGTCGTGAAATCGCCAGTTTGTACAATGTGATAGGATTGGCCTACCAAAACTGAGATCATCCAGTTAACTACTCGCGCTGTAAAAGTTCCCTTATACAAAATTAGTACACTTAACCTTGCCAGACCTAACCCAATTAACTTCTATCTACCATAATCCGGGCTACTCTAGCCCAATTACTTTTATATTGAAGTCAAATAACACTTAAAAGAATAATAAATCAGCGAATATTTTGCAGGTTCATAACTTTCAACAGGTCGTTTTCATCAAGATTTTATTCTGAACACTGAGAAAACATCGATGAACAATTAGAACCCCCTTAAATAAAATTCCATTTTCTTTATAAATGTGCATAAAAAATGCATTACTTGGATAGACCCGACTAAATGCTTCTATAAATACTATTTCATAACATTACGTGGAAACAATTTTAACTGTAAGCGTCAGCTGAATTCCTGTTTTTAGATAAATTTGTGTATTAAAACGGAATTTGCCTTAAACAGCGCTCTGTTTGGATTAAATCTTTTTAAAGAAACGTTGTTTGAAATGTAGAAATCAATGGTATGGGGTAAACAAAGGTATTTCATATATTTATTTAATCCTGCCAATAAATATACATAAAAAGCCATAAACAAATAACTAAGAAGGATTGGTACTGACACAATTAAGGTGGGTTTTTTACTATGGTGCCATAAATCTCACCTTCGCCCTCACGGTGTCACCCCTCCAGCCCTCACCCCATTAAAAATTCGAACGCCCCTCTAATTTCAATTCCTGGGGAAAACACTGTTGTAACCCTCCCTCTGCTAACATTGTTGCTAATATTGTCTTTGGTGGCGCTGAGAGACACTGACTGAGGCGCGTTGTGGTGGGCTAGCAGGGAGCGAACCACGAATGTATACACCGACAAATCACGGTTAACTCCATTAGAATCAATAACAGACACACACATTGGGCGCCTATCAGCCAGAAAATGTTCAGTATATTTTCTTATTTAAATTTACGGATAAATCTCTAAGTGGTACAGCGACTGTTAATTAAAGCATGAATACACTACTATATGTATTTGAAGTTTATTTGGTATGCTATCACGAGTCCTGGATTCATACTGATCGTAGGGACTACGTTGGGGAGTTCGAGATTCCCGGTTATAGAATGTTTCGCAAAGACCGCACCCGTGGGAGGGGGGAGGGGTACTAATTACGTGAGGGACACGTTGAGTCCGGTTGACTGTCACTTCCGATCAGAAACGGGAGCTGCTTGGCGTCGATCTGAACGTGGGAGGAACGAACTATAGGTTAATCTTGGTGTACAGACCTCCGCATCATTCCTCGAGGAGGATACAGCCCTGTACACCGAACTCCGTAGCCTGCTAGGGGACAGGGTGTGTGTAGTTTTAGGGGACTTAACTGTCGCGGCACAAACTGGGAAGACAGGAATGCTGATGCCGAAGGGAGGAGGCTAGTTGACTTTGCTGATGAGAACTTCCTCACTCAGTGGGTCAATGGGCCTACACGAGGCAAAAACGTTCTAGACTTAGTATTCACGACCGAAGACAACCTCGTCACTGGCCTCACCGTTGACGAATCATTGGGCGGGAGTGATCACGGTCTGATTAGGTTCTGTGTCTGCGTCCCTCGGGTGAAGCGAGTGGACTCTAGAGGCAGTAAGCTCGATTTACGGCGGGGGACTTTGTTAGCCCTCAGGGATAGCGTAGGTGAGATGAGGTTAGAGGTCGGTGGCGATGTTAAAGAAGTGTGGAGTGCATTCTGGACCAGTTAATGGTGCTGCAGTCTGCTGCCATACCCTCAAACCGGCACCCGTGCTTCAACGCAGCCTAAGTGGTTCAGTCGTGACATCGCTTCGGCTATCCGAAATAGGAAAAGTAGCGTATAGGAGGGCGAAGGCCAATCGCAATCTTTCCATGAGAACACTGAAGCGTATGTCCGTCTGTGTAGGGAAGTGAAGGCGAAGGTTAGGCTAGCGAAACGTAACGAAGAACTACTGGTGGCAAGCCTCTGCAAGGAACCTAAGGAGTTTCAGTTATGTTAATAGTAGAAAGCTAATGTGCTGAATGAGTACGTTGCGGGAGTGTTCACCAGGGAGGACACCAGCGTCAACCCCGAGACAGGCGTTGGAGACGGGCCAGAGCCTGGTGACTGGAGGGAAGCCAATGTGACCCCTATCTTTAAGAAAGGGGATCACGAAAGTCCAGGGAACTATCGTCCCATTAGTCCACTTCGGTTGTAGGTAAATTAATTATTAGAGGGGATAATAGCGGATAGGATCGTTGACCATTTGGATTCCTACAAGCTGCTGGGGACTCCCAACATGGGTTTAGACGGCATAGGTCGTGTCTCACCAACTTGCTCGAGTTTTTCCACGTTATGTTGAGTGAGTATGATAAGAGTAGGGCGATTGATATATTTATCTCGACTTTCAGAAAGCCTGTGATAAGGTACCTCACCGCCAGCTAATAGCCAAAATGCGCGCGCTGGGTATCGGTGGGGAAGTAGGTAGGTGGATTGCAAACTGGCTGAAGAATAGGTGGCAGAGGGTTGTATTTAAAGGGACTAGTTCGGGCTGGACCTCAGTCACTAGCGGTGTTCCTGTGTTCCGTTTTGGGGGCCACTTTTGTTTATCATTTACATAAATGATATCGACGGTGTCATCGTCAGTCGGATCGCCAAATTCGCTGATGACACGAAGCTTGGGGCCAATGTTGGGACGCCAAAGGCGATCAAGCAACTGCGTGCGGACGTACGTAGGATAGGAGAGTGGTCCGGAAAATGGCAAATGCCGTTTAACTTGGGTAAATGCAAGCTCATGAACATTGGCTACGCCAATCCTAAGTCGGACTACTCCATGTTGGGGAGTAATATCGAGGCCACTGATTTGGAAAAGGACTTGGGTGTGCTAATTAGCAGCGACCTTAAGTTTACCAAACAGTGCGTAGAGGTGGAAAGAAAGCCCAGAAGTTGTTGGGTTATATCAGGAGGCAATTTCGATTTCGGAACAAGGCAATTGTTCTCTCTCTGTACAATTCTCTGGTTCGGCCGCACCTGGAGTATGCTGTGCAGCTCTGGTCGCCCACCTTCAGGAAAGATATTGAGAGGCTGGAGCGAGTGCAGGCGAGGGCCACAAAGTTAATCCCTTCCGTTAGCATGTGGGCTGCAATCGACGCTTAGCGCCCTGAATTTGTTTTCGCTGGAAACTCGGAGGCTGTGCGGTCAACTCTTCGAGGTTTTCAAGTTCTTACACTGTTCAACAATGTCGATTTTAGAAGCATGTTTAGTTTAAATGATAACCCAACTCACAACAATGGTTGGAAGTTCGATTTGAAACGTTAGACTAGTGTTGTAGGAATTACTTTACGTATAAGATCTGTGGACACCTCGAACAGGCTTACCTTCAAAAGTTGTGAAGTTCTTCTGGGATCTGTTCAAGAAAAGGTTAGACCCGAATCTTGCACACTAGTTGAGTGTGTATGAATTTTTCCCTGGCACCCGTTGCTTGGTACCTCCTCGGTATGGGCCGCAAGGCCTTTCGTGGTACTACTTTTCCTTGTAACTCCTTGTAACTCTCTCTCTCTCTTTCTATATATATATACACGAATCTATACATACACACATATATATATATATATATATATATATATATATATATATATATATTATTATTATACATCTCCATTAAATATGTTTTTTGCGTTTTCTCACATCGTAAAAGGAGAGAGTTTTGGAATTAAGATAGCCATTAGTGAAGTTTAATAGAGCGAGAGGGTGATTTATTAATATAGGTATTCCCTACAGTTGCTCATATTAGGCCTATTGCATATAATAAAAGGATGTCTTTCTTCATGATTCGACCGAATGACCAACTCGGTCTGAAACCAAACAAACGTGATAAATATAAATATGAAAACATACCAAGCTTCATATATTGAACGATCGTAGAAATTTCTAAGTTTGTGCGGTGGAAGCCGCCTTCATATATTTCTTTTGCGGGAATTGATTGATTCAAGCGTTTGTCCTCTAAGCTGAGGAATTCTTGGGACAGGATCAGCTGTCTGTAGCTACAGACTCAGCTATAATTATGAAAAAGAAAATTAGGAGTGAAAAATAATGAAAGCAAAAGTGTAAGAGTGAACTTAAATACTTATAGTTAATATTTGTCCTCGTGAATAAAAATTATGTAAGATTTGAATAGTGTACATCCTTAGAGGTCGTTGAAATCGCCAGTTTGTACAATGTGATAGGATTGGCCTACCAAAACTGAGATCATCCAGTTAACTACTCGCGCTGGTAAAAGTTCCCTATACAAAATTAGTACACTTAACCTTGCCAGACCTAACCCAATTTAACTTCTATCTACCATAATCAGGGCTACTCTAGCCCAATTACTTTTATATTGAAGTCAAATACACTTAAAAGAATAATAAATCAGCGAATATTTTTGCAGGTTCATAACTTTTCAACAGGTCGTTTTCATCAAGATTTTTATTCTGAACACTGAGAAAACATCGATGAACAATTAAAAACCCCCTAAATAAATTCCATTTTCTTTATAAATGTGCATAAAAATGCATTACTTGGATAGACCGACTAAATGCTTCTATAAATACTATTTCATAACATTACTGTGGAAACAATTTTAACTGTAAGCGTCAGCTAATTCCTGTTTTTAGATAAATTTGTGTATTAAAACGGAATTTGCCCTTAAACAGCGCTCTGTTTGGATTAAATCTTTTTAAAGAACGTTGTTTGAAATGTAGAAATCAATGGTATGGGGTAAACCAAAGGTATTTCATATATTATTTAATCCTGCCAATAAATATACATAAAAAGCCATAAACAAATAACTAAGAAGGATTGGTCTGACACAATTAAGGTGGGTTTTTTACTATGGTGCCATAAATCTCACCTTCGCCCTCACGGTGTCACCCCTCAGCCCTCACCCCATTAAAAATTCGAACGCCCCTCTAATTTCAATTCCTGGGGTAAACACTGTTGTAACCCTCCCTCTGCTAACATTGTTGCTAATATTGTCTTTGGTGGCGCTGAGAGACACTGACTGAGGCGCGTTGTGGTGGGCTAGCAGGGAGCGAACCACGAATGTATACACCGACAAATCACGGTTAACTCCATTAGAATCAATAACAGACACACACATTGGCGCCTATCAGCCAGAAAATGTTCAGTATATTTTCTTATTTAAATTTACGGATAAATCTTCTAAGTGGTACAGCGACTGTTAATTAAAGCATGAAATACACTACTATATGTATTTGAAGTTTATTTGGTATGCTATCACCGAGTCCTGGATTCATACTGATCGTAGGGACTACGTTGGGGAGTTCGAGATTCCCGGTTATAGAATGTTTCGCAAAGACCACACCCGTTGGGAGGGGGGAGGGGTACTAATATACGTGAGGGACACGTTGAGTCCGGTTGACTGTCACTTCCGATCAGAACGGGAGCTGCTTGGCGTCGATCTGAACGTGGGAGGAACGAACTATAGGTTAATCTTGGTGTACAGACCTCCGCATCATCTCCTCGAGGAGGATACAGCCCTGTACACCGAACTCCGTAGCCTGCTAGGGGACAGGGTGTGTGTAGTTTTAGGGGACTTCAACTGTCGCGGCACAAACTGGGAAGACAGGAATGCTGATGCCGAAGGGAGGAGGCTAGTTGACTTTGCTGATGAGAACTTCCTCACTCAGTGGGTCAATGGGCCTACACGAGGCAAAAACGTTCTAGACTTAGTATTCACGACCGAAGACAACCTCGTCACTGGCCTCACCGTTGACGAATCATTGGGCGGGAGTGATCACGGTCTGATTAGGATCTGTGTCTGCGTCCCTCGGGTGAAGCGAGGTGACTCTAGAGGCAGTAAGCTCGATTTACGGCGGGCGGACTTGTTAGCCTCCGGGATAGCGTAGGTGAGATGAGGTTAGAGGTCGGTGGCGATGTTGAAGAAGTGTGGAGTGCATTCTGGACCAGTTAATGGTGCTGCAGTCTGCTGCCATACCCTCAAAACCGGTCACCCGTGCTTCAACGCAGCCTAAGTGGTTCAGTCGTGACATCGCTTCGGCTATCCGAAATAGGAAAGTAGCGTATAGGAGGGCGAAGGCCAATCGCAATCTTTCCATGAGAACACTGAAGCGTATGTCCGTCTGTGTAGGGAAGTGAAGGCGAAGGTTAGGCTAGCGAAACGTAACGAAGAACTACTGGTGGCAAGCCTCTGCAAAGGGAACCCTAAGGAGTTCTTCAGTTATGTTAATAGTAGAAAGCTAATGTGCTGAATGAGTACGTTGCGGGAGTGTTCACCAGGGAGGACACCAGCGTCACCCCCGAGACAGGCGTTGGAGACGGGCCAGATGCCTGGTGACTGGAGGGAAGCCAATGTGACCCCTATCTTTAAGAAAGGGGATCACGAAAGTCCAGGGAACTATCGTCCCATTAGTCTCACTTCGGTTGTAGGTAAATTAATTATTAGAGGGGATAATAGCGGATAGGATCGTTGACGATTTGGATTCCTACAAGCTGCTTGGGGACTCCCATCATGGGTTTAGACGGCATAGGTCGTGTCTCACCAACTTGCTCGAGTTTTTCCACGTTATGTTGAGTGAGTATGATAAGAGTAGGGCGATTGATATACTTTATCTCGACTTTCAGAAAGCCTGTGATAAGGTACCTCACCGCCAGCTAATAGCCAAAATGCGCGCGCTGGGTATCGGTGGGGAAGTAGGTAGGTGGATTGCAAACTGGCTGAAGAATAGGTGGCAGAAGGTTGTATTTAAAGGGACTAGTTCGGGTTGGACCTCAGTCACTAGCGGTGTTCCTGTGTTCCGTTTTGGGGGCCACTTTTGTTTATCATTTACATAAATGATATCGACGGTGTCATCGTCAGTCGGATCGCCAAATTCGCTGATGACACGAAGCTTGGGGCCAATGTTGGGACGCCAGAGGCGATCAAGCAACTGCGTGCGGACGTACGTAGGATAGGAGAGTGGTCCGGAAAATGGCAAATGCCGTTTAACTTGGGTAAATGCAAGCTCATGCACATTGGCTACGCCAATCCTAAGTCGGACTACTCCATGTTGGGGAGTAATATCGAGGCCACTGATTTGGAAAAGGACTTGGGTGTGCTAATTAGCAGCGACCTTAAGTTTACCAAACAGTGCGTAGAGGTGGAAAAGAAAGCCCAGAAGTTGTTGGGTTATATCAGGAGGCAATTTCGATTTCGGAACAAGGCAATTGTTCTCTCTCTGTACAATTCTCTGGTTCTGCCGCACCTGGAGTATGCTGTGCAGCTCTGGTCGCCCACCTTCAGGAAAGATATTGAGAGGCTGGAGCGAGTGCAGGC
This sequence comes from Bathynomus jamesi, assembly GCA_023014485.1. Taxonomy (NCBI): domain Eukaryota; kingdom Metazoa; phylum Arthropoda; class Malacostraca; order Isopoda; family Cirolanidae; genus Bathynomus; species Bathynomus jamesi. The sequence goes on along the minus strand of JAJOZX010004571.1, from coordinate 275,451 downwards.
GAGGGCCACAAAGTTAATCCCTTCCGTTAGGCATGTGGGCTACAATCGACGCTTACGCGCCCTGAATTTGTTTTCGCTGGAAACTCGGAGGCTGTGCGGTCAACTCTTCGAGGTTTTCAAGTTCTTACACTGGTTCAACAATGTCGATTTTAGAAGCATGTTTAGTTTAAATGATAACCCAACTCACAACAATGGTTGGAAGTTGGATTTGATACGTTTAGGACTAGTGTGTGTAGGAATTACTTTACGTATAAGATCTGTGACACCTCGAACAGGCTACCTTCAAAAGTTGTGAAGTTCTTCTGTGGATCTGTTCAAGAAAAGGTTAGACCGAATCTTGCACACTAGTTGAGTGTGTATGAATTTTTCCCTGGCACCCGTTGCCATTGGTACCTCCTCGGTATGGGCCGCAAGGCCTTTCGTGGTACTACTTTTCCTTGTAACTCCTTGTAACTCTCTCTCTCTCTTTCTATATATATATACACGAATCTCTACATATATATATATATATATATTATATATATATATATATTATATATATATATATATATATGTATTATACATCTCCATTAAATATGTTTTTTGCAGTTCTCCACATCGTAAAAGGAGAGAGTTTTGGAATTAAGATAGCCATTAGTGATAGTTTATTAGAGCGAGAGGGGTGATTTATTAATATAGGTATTCCCTACAGTTGCTCATATTAGGCCTATTGCATATAATAAAAGGATTGTCTTTCTTCATGATTCGACCGAATGACCAACTCGGTCTGGAAACCAACCAAACGTGATAAATATAAATATGAAAACATACCAAGCTTTCATATATTGAACGATCGTAGAAATTTCTAAGTTTGTGCGGTGGAAGCCGCCTTCATATATTTCTTTTGCGGGAATTGAGTTGATTCAAGCGTTTGTCCTCTAAGCTGAGGAATTCTTGGGACAGGATCAGCTGTCTGTAGCTACAGACTCAGCTATAATTATGAAAAAGAAAATTAGGAGTGAAAATAATGAAAGCAAAAGTGTAAGAGTGAACTTAAATACTTATAGTTAATATTTGTCCTCGTGAATAAAAATATGTAAGATTTTGAATAGTGTACATCCTTAGAGGTCGTGAAATCGCCAGTTTGTACAATGTGATAGGATTGGCCTACCAAAACTGAGATCATCGAGTTAACTACTCGCGCTGTAAAAGTTCCCTTATACAAAATTAGTACACTTAACCTTGCCAGACCTAACCCAATTTAACTTCTATCTACCATAATCCGGGCTACTCTAGCCCAATTACTTTTATATTGAAGTCAAATAACACTTAAAAGAATAATAAATCAGCGAATATTTTGCAGGTTCATAACTTTTCAACAGGTCGTTTTCATCAAGATTTTATTCTGAACACTGAGAAAACATCGATGAACAATTAAGAACCCCCTTAAATAAAATTCCATTTTCTTTATAAATGTGCATAAAAAATGCATTACTTGGATAGACCCGACTAAATGCTTCTATAAATACTATTTCATAACATTACTGTGGAAACAATTTTAACTGTAAGCGTCAGCTAATTCCTGTTTTTAGATAAATTTGTGTATTAAAACGGAATTTGCCTTCAACAGCGCTCTGTTTGGATTAAATCTTTTTAAAGAACGTTGTTTGAAATGTAGAAATCAATTGGTATGGGGTAAACAAAGGTATTTCATATATTTATTTAATCCTGCCAATAAATATACATAAAAAGCCATAAAAAAATAACTAAGAAGGATTGGTCTGACACAATTAAGGTGGGTTTTTTACTATGGTGCCATAAATCTCACCTTCGCCCTCACGGTGTCACCCCTCAGCCCTCACCCCATTAAAAATTCGAACGCCCCTCTAATTTCAATTCCTGGGGAAAACACTGTTGTAACCCTCCCTCTGCTAACATTGTTGCTAATATTGTCTTTGGTGGCGCTGAGAGACACTGACTGAGGCGCGTTGTGGTGGGCTAGCAGGGAGCGAACCACGAATGTATACACCGACAAATCACGGTTAACTCCATTAGAATCAATAACAGACACACACATTGGCGCCTATCAGCCAGAAAATGTTCAGTATATTTTCTTATTTAAATTTACGGATAAATCTAAGTGGTACAGCGACTGTTAATTAAAGCATGAAATACACTACTATATGTATTTGAAGTTTATTTGGTATGCTATCACCGAGTCCTGGATTCATACTGATCGTAGGGACTACGTTGGGGAGTTCGAGATTCCCGGTTAACGAATGTTTCGCAAAGACCGCACCCGTGGGGAGGGGGGAGGGGTACTAATATACGTGAGGGACACGTTGAGTCCGGTTGACTGTCACTTCCGATCAGAACGGGAGCTGCTTGGCGTCGATCTGAACGTGGGAGGAACGAACTATAGGTTAATCTTGGTGTACAGACCTCCGCATCATCTCCTCGAGGAGGATACAGCCCTGTACACCGAACTCCGTAGCCTGCTAGGGGACAGGGTGTGTGTAGTTTTAGGGGACTTCAACTGTCGCGGCACAAACTGGGAAGACAGGAATGCTGATGCCGAAGGGAGGAGGCTAGTTGACTTTGCTGATGAGAACTTCCTCACTCAGTGGGTCAATGGGCCTACACGAGGCAAAAACGTTCTAGACTTAGTATTCACGACCGAAGACAACCTCGTCACTGGCCTCACCGTTGACGAATCATTGGGCGGGAGTGATCACGGTCTGATTAGGTTCTGTGTCTGCGTCCCTCGGGTGAAGCGAGGTGACTCTAGAGGCAGTAAGCTCGATTTACGGCGGGCGGACTTTGTTAGCCTCCGGGATAGCGTAGGTGAGATGAGGTTAGAGGTCGGTGGCGATGTTGAAGAAGTGTGGAGTGCATTCTGGACCAGTTAATGGTGCTGCAGTCTGCTGCCATACCCTCAAAACCGGTCACCCGTGCTTCAACGCAGCCTAAGTGGTTCAGTCGTGACATCGCTTCGGCTATCCGAAATAGGAAAGTAGCGTATAGGAGGGCGAAGGCCAATCGCAATCTTTCCATGAGAACACTGAAGCGTATGTCCGTCTGTGTAGGGAAGTGAAGGCGAAGGTTAGGCTACGCGAAACGTAACGAAGAACTACTGGTGGCAAGCCTCTGCAAAGGGAACCCTAAGGAGTTCTTCAGTTATGTTAATAGTAGAAAGCTAATGTGCTGAATGAGTACGTTGCGGGAGTGTTCACCAGGGAGGACACCAGCGTCACCCCCGAGACAGGCGTTGGAGACGGGCCAGATGCCTGGTGACTCGGGGGAAGCCAATGTGACCCCTATCTTTAAGAAAGGGGATCACGAAAGTCCAGGGAACTATCGTCCCACTAGTCGCACTTCGGTTGTAGGTAAATTAATTATTAGAGGGGATAATAGCGGATAGGATCGTTGACCATTTGGATTCCTACAAGCTGCTTGGGGACTCCCAACATGGGTTTAGACGGCATAGGTCGTGTCTCACCAACTTGCTCGAGTTTTTCCACGTTATGTTGAGTGAGTATGATAAGGGTAGGGCGATTGATATACTTTATCTCGACTTTCAGAAAGCCTGTGATAAGGTACCTCACCGCCAGCTAATAGCCAAAATGCGCGCGCTGGGTATCGGTGGGGAAGTAGGTAGGTGGATTGCAAACTGGCTGAAGAATAGGTGGCAGAGGGTTGTATTTAAAGGGACTAGTTCGGGCTGGACCTCAGTCACTAGCGGTGTTCCTGTGTTCCGTTTTGGGGGCCACTTTTGTTTATCATTTACATAAATGATATCGACGGTGTCATCGTCAGTCGGATCGCCAAATTCGCTGATGACACGAAGCTTGGGGCCAATGTTGGGACGCCAGAGGCGATCAAGCAACTGCGTGCGGACGTACGTAGGATAGGAGAGTGGTCCGGAAAATGGCAAATGCCGTTTAACTTGGGTAAATGCAAGCTCATGCACATTGGCTACGCCAATCCTAAGTCGGACTACTCCATGTTGGGGAGTAATATCGAGGCCACTGATTTGGAAAAGGACTTGGGTGTGCTAATTAGCAGCGACCTTAAGCTTACCAAACAGTGCGTAGAGGTGGAAAAGAAAGCCCAGAAGTTGTTGGGTTATATCAGGAGGCAATTTCGATTTCGGAACAAGGCAATTGTTCTCTCTCTGTACAATTCTCTTGTTCGGCCGCACCTGGAGTATGCTGTGCAGCTCTGGTCGCCCACCTTCAGGAAAGATATTGAGAGGCTGGAGCGAGTGCAGGCGAGGGCCACAAAGTTAATCCCTTCCGTTAGGCATGTGGGCTACAATCGACGCTTACGCGCCCTGAATTTGTTTTCGCTGGAAACTCGGAGGCTGTGCGGTCAACTCTTCGAGGTTTTCAAGTTCTTACACTGGTTCAACAATGTCGATTTTAGAAGCATGTTTAGTTTAAATGATAACCCAACTCACAACAATGGTTGGAAGTTGGATTTGAAACGTTTAGGACTAGTGTGTGTAGGAATTACTTTACGTATAAGATCTGTGAGACCTCGAACAGGCTACCTTCAAAAGTTGTGAAGTTCTTCTGTGGATCTGTTCAAGAAAAGGTTAGACCGAATCTTGCACACTAGTTGAGTGTGTATGAATTTTTCCCTGGCACCCGTTGCCATTGGTACCTCCTCGGTATGGGCCGCAAGGCCTTTCGTGGTACTACTTTTCCTTGTAACTCCTTGTAACTCTCTCTCTCTCTTTCTATATATATATACACGAATCTATACATATATATATATATATATATATATATGTATTATACATCTCCATTAAATATGTTTTTTGCAGTTCTACACATCGTAAAAGGAGAGAGTTTTGGAATTAAGATAGCCATTAGTGATAGTTTATTAGAGCGAGAGGGGTGATTTATTAATATAGGTATTCCCTATAGTTGCTCATATTAGGCCTATTGCATATAATAAAAGGATTGTCTTTCTTCATGATTCGACCGAATGACCAACTCGGTCTGGAAACCAACCAAACGTGATAAATATAAATATGAAAACATACCAAGCTTTCATATATTGAACGATCGTAGAAATTTCTAAGTTTGTGCGGTGGAAGCCGCCTTCATATATTTCTTTTGCGGGAATTGAGTTGATTCAAGCGTTTGTCCTCTAAGCTGAGGAATTCTTGGGACAGGATCAGCTGTCTGTAGCTACAGACTCAGCTATAATTATGAAAAAGAAAATTAGGAGTGAAAATAATGAAAGCAAAAGTGTAAGAGTGAACTTAAATACTCATAGTTAATATTTGTCCTAGTGAATAAAAATATGTAAGATTTTGAATAGTGTACATCCTTAGAGGTCGTGAAATCGCCAGTTTGTACAATGTGATAGGATTGGCCTACCAAAACTGAGATCATCCAGTTAACTACTCGCGCTGTAAAAGTTCCCTTATACTACAAAATTAGTACACTTAACCTTGCCAGACCTAACCCAATTTAACTTCTATCTACCATAATCCGGGCTACTCTAGCCCAATTACTTTTATATTGAAGTCAAATAACACTTAAAAGAATAATAAATCAGCGAATATTTTGCAGGTTCATAACTTTTCAACAGGTCGTTTTCATCAAGATTTTATTCTGAACACTGAGAAAACATCGATGAACAATTAAGAACCCTCTTAAATAAAATTCCATTTTCTTTATAAATGTGCATAAAAAATGCATTACTTGGATAGACCCTACTAAATGCTTCTATAAATACTATTTCATAACATTACTGTGGAAACAATTTTAACTGTAAGCGTCAGCTAATTCCTGTTTTTAGATAAATTTGTGTATTAAAACGGAATTTGCCTTAAACAGCGCTCTGTTTGGATTAAATCTTTGTAAAGAACGTTGTTTGAAATGTAGAAATCAATTGGTATGGGGTAAACAAAGTTATTTCATATATTTATTTAATCCTGCCAATAAATATACATAAAAAGCCATAAACAAATAACTAAGAAGGATTGGTATGACACAATTAAGATGGGTTTTTACTATGGTGCCATAAATCTTACCTTCGCCCTCACGGTGTCACCCCTGAGCCCTCACCCCATTAAAAATTCGAACGCCCCCTCTAATTTCAATTCCTGGGGAAAACACTCTTGTAACCCTCCCTCTGCTAACATTGTTGCTAATATTGTCTTTGGTGGCGCTGAGAGACACTGACTGAGGCGCGTTGTGGTGGGCTAGCAGGGAGCGAACCACGAATGTATACACCGACAAATCACGGTTAACTCCATTAGAATCAATAACAGACACACACATTGGCGCCTATCAGCCAGAAAATGTTCAGTATATTTTCTTATTTAAATTTACGGATAAATCTTCTAAGTGGTACAGCGACTGTTAATTAAAGCATGGAATACACTACTGTATGTATTTGAAGTTTATTTGGTATGCTATCACCGAGTCCTGGATTCATACTGATCGTAGGGACTACGTTGGGGAGTTCGAGATTCCCGGGTATAGAATGTTTCGCAAAGACCGCACCCGTGGGGAGGGGGGAGGGGTACTAATATACGTGAAGGACACGTTGAGTCCGGTTGACTGTCACTTCCGATCAGAACGGGAGCTGCTTGGCGTCGATCTGAACGTGGGAGGAACGAACTATAGGTTAATCTTGGTGTACAGACCTCCGCATCATCTCCTCGAGGAGGATACAGCCCTGTACACCGAACTCCGTAGCCTGCTAGGGGACAGGGTGTGTGTAGTTTTAGGGGACTTCAACTGTCGCGGCACAAACTGGGAAGACAGGAATGCTGATGCCGAAGGGAGGAGGCTAGTTGACTTTGCTGATGAGAACTTCCTCACTCAGTGGGTCAATGGGCCTACACGAGGCGAAATCGTTCTAGACTTAGTATTCACGACCGAAGACAACCTCGTCACTGGCCTCACCGTTGACGAATCATTGGGCGGGAGTGATCACGGTCTGATTAGGTTCTGTGTCTGCGTCCCTCGGGTGAAGCGAGGTGACTCTAGAGGCAGTAAGCTCGATTTACGGCGGGCGGACTTTGTTAGCCTCCGGGATAGCGTAGGTGAGATGAGGTTAGAGGTCGGTGGCGATGTTAAAGAAGTGTGGAGTGCATTCTGGACCAGTTAATGGTGCTGCAGTCTGCTGCCATACCCTCAAAACCGGTCACCCGTGCTTCAACGCAGCCTAAGTGGTTCAGTCGTGACATCGCTTCGGCTATCCGAAATAGGAAAGTAGCGTATAGGAGGGCGAAGGCCAATCGCAATCTTTCCATGAGAACACTGAAGCGTATGTCCGTCTGTGTAGGGAAGTGAAGGCGAAGGTTAGGCTAGCGAAACGTAACGAAGAACTACTGGTGGCAAGCCTCTGCAAAGGGAACCCTAAGGAGTTCTTCAGTTATGTTAATAGTAGAAAGCTAATGTGCTGAATGAGTACGTTGCGGGAGTGTTCACCAGGGAGGACACCAGCGTCACCCCCGAGACAGGCGTTGGAGACGGGCCAGATACCTGGTGACTGGAGGGAAGCCAATGTGACCCCTATCTTTAAGAAAGGGGATCACGAAAGTCCAGGGAACTATCGTCCCATTAGTCTCACTTCGGTTGTAGGTAAATTAATTATTAGAGGGGATAATAGCGGATAGGATCGTTGACCATTTGGATTCCTACAAACTGCTTGGGCACTCCCAACATGGGTTTAGACGGCATAAGTCGTGTCTCACCAACTTGCTCGAGTTTTTCCACGTTATGTTGAGTGAGTATGATAAGAGTAGGGCGATTGATATACTTTATCTCGACTTTCAGAAAGCCTGTGATAAGGTACCTCACCGCCAGCTAATAGCCAAAATGCGCGCGCTGGGTATCGGTGGGGAAGTAGGTAGGTGGATTGAAAACTGGCTGAAGAATAGGTGGCAGAGGGTTGTATTTAAAGGGACTAGTTCGGGTTGGACCTCAGTCACTAGCGGTGTTCCTGTGTTCCGTTTTGGGGGCCACTTTTGTTTATCATTTACATAAATGATATCGACGGTGTCATCGTCAGTCGGATCGCCAAATTCGCTGATGACACGAAGCTTGGGGCCAATGTTGGGACGCCAGAGGCGATCAAGCAACTGCGTGCGGACGTACGTAGGATAGGAGAGTGGTCCGGAAAATGGCAAATGCCGTTTAACTTGGGTAAATGCAAGCTCATGCACATTGGCTACGCCAATCCTAAGTCGGACTACTCCATGTTGGGGAGTAATATCGAGGCCACTGATTTGGAAAAGGACTTGGGTGTGCTAATTAGCAGCGACCTTAAGTTTACCAAACAGTGCGTAGAGGTGGAAAAGAAAGCCCAGAAGTTGTTGGGTTATATCAGGAGGCAATTTCGATTTCGGAACAAGGCAATTGTGCTCTGTCTGTACAATTCTCTGGTTCGGCCGCACCTGGAGTATGCTGTGCAGCTCTGGTCGCCCACCTTCAGGAAAGATATTGAGAGGCTGGAGCGAGTGCAGGCGAGGGCCACAAAGTTAATCCCTTCCGTTAGGCATGTGGGCTACAATCGACGCTTACGCGCCCTGAATTTGTTTTCGCTGGAAACTCGGAGGCTGTGCGGTCAACTCATCGAGGTTTTCAAGTTCTTACACTGGTTCAACAATGTCGATTTTAGAAGCATGTTTAGTTTAAATGATAACCCAACTCGCAACAATGGTTGGAAGTTGGATTTGAAACGTTTAGGACTAGTGTGTGTAGGTATTACTTTACGTATAAGATCTGTGACACCTCGAACAGGCTACCTTCAAAAGTTGTGAAGTTCTTCTGTGGATCTGTTGAAGAAAAGGTTAGACCGAATCTTGCACACTAGTTGAGTGTGTATGAATTTTTCCATGGCACCCGTTGCCATTAGTACCTCCTCGGTATGGGCCGCAAGGCCTTTCGTGGTACTACTTTTCCTTGTAACTCCTTGTAACTCTCTCTCTCTCTCTCTTTCTATATATATATACACGAATCTCTACACATATATATATATATATATATATATATATATATATATATATATATATCCCCGCAAGGGGGTTCTAAGCTCGTGCTCTTGAGTGCTCTTTGTGGTCGTTTGTACGTGCTTGTTCCTGGAGGTTTCACGTGCGCCCTCCCGGCCCTAGCACCCAAGGATGATGGGGCTCGACCCTGCAGTCCTTGTCATCCTTGGTCTTTTTCCACTTCGACTGTCCCCTCCACCCTTTCTTTTTCCTCTGTCCTTCCTCTCACTTTTTCTTTGTTTTTCCGCTGAGATATGCCCTTTAAATAGAGGCGAATCTGTTCTTCCTGAACTAAAAAAAAATATAAAAAATATATATATATATATATATATATATATATGTATTATACATCTCCATTAAATATGTTTTTTGCAGTTCTGCACATCGTAAAAGGAGAGAGTTTTGGAATTAAGATAGCCATTAGTGATAGTTTATTAGAGCGAGAGAGGTGATTTATTAATATAGGGATTCCCTATAGTTGCTCATATTAGGCCTATTGCATATAATAAAAGGATTGTCTTTCTTCATGATTCGACCGAATGACCAACTCGGTCTGGAAACCAACCAAACGTGATAAATATAAATATGAAAACATACCAAGCTTTCATATATTGAACGATCGTAGAAATTTCTAAGTTTGTGCGGTGGAAGCCGCCTTCATATATTTCTTTTGCGGGAATTGAGTTGATTCAAGCGTTTGTCCTCTAAGCTGAGGAATTCTTGGGACAGGATCAGCTGTCTGTAGCTACAGACTCAGCTATAATTATGAAAAAGAAAATTAGGAGTGAAAATAATGAAAGCAAAAGTGTAAGAGTGAACTTAAATACTCATAGTTAATATTTGTCCTAGTGAATAAAAATATGTAAGATTTTGAATAGTGTACATCCTTAGAGGTCGTGAAATCGCCAGTTTGTACAATGTGATAGGATTGGCCTACCAAAACTGAGATCATCCAGTTAACTACTCGCGCTGTAAAAGTTCCCTTATACAAAATTAGTACACTTAACCTTGCCAGACCTAACCCAATTTAACTTCTATCTACCATAATCCGGGCTACTCTAGCCCAATTACTTTTATATTGAAGTCAAATAACACTTAAAAGAATAATAAATCAGCGAATATTTTGCAGGTTCATAACTTTTCAACAGGTCGTTTTCATCAAGATTTTATTCTGAACACTGAGAAAACATCGATGAACAATTAAGAACCCCCTTAAATAAAATTCCATTTTCTTTATAAATGTGCATAAAAAATGCATTACTTGGATAGACCATACTAAATGCTTCTATAAATACTATTTCATAACATTACTGTGGAAACAATTTTAACTGTAAGCGTCAGCTAATTCCTGTTTTTAGATAAATTTGTGTATTAAAACGGAATTTGCCTTAAACAGCGCTCTGTTTGGATTAAATCTTTCTAAAGAACGTTGTTTGAAATGTAGAAATCAATTGGTATGGGGTAAACAAAGTTATTTCATATATTTATTTAATCCTGCCAATAAATATACATAAAAAGCCATAAACAAATAACTAAGAAGGATTGGTCTGACACAATTAAGGTGGGTTTTTTACTATGGTGCCATAAATCTCACCTTCGCCCTCACGGTGTCACCCCTCAGCCCTCACCCCATTAAAAATTCGAACGCCCCCTCTAATTTCAATTCCTGGGGAAAACACTGTTGTAACCCTCCCTCTGCTAACATTGTTGCTAATATTGTCTTTGGTGGCGCTGAGAGACACTGACTGAGGCGCGTTGTGGTGGGCTAGCAGGGAGCGAACCACGAATGTATACACGGCAAATCACGGTTAACTCCATTAGAATCAATAACAGACACACACATTGGCGCCTATCATCCAGAAAATGTTCAGTATATTTTCTTATTTAAATTTACGGATAAATCTTCTAAGTGTTACAGCGACTGTTAATTAAAGCATGGAATACACTACTATATGTATTTGAAGTTTATTTGGTATGGTAAGCAAAGTTATTTCATATGTTTAATTGGCCCCCAAAATGTTCAAATAACAGAACTAATTCAATGCATAGCGCATTCTGGCAACTAATCTTGTAGCCTCCCCCAAAAAAATATATACATATATATATATATATATAATATATATATATATATATATATATATATATACACACACACACTGCCTTCTAAACATTCGAATCCGTGCTGCTTTTCGTTGAATCTTTCTAGCGTCTCCAAGAAATCATAAATTTTCTCTCTAACTATTCTTTCAAATACTTTGGTGGTGGGACGTCAATGACATTGGTCTATTGTTATTTGCTTGAGATCTGTCCCCTCCTTTATATATAGGGACAATGTTTGCTCTTTTCAAGATGCTCGGTATTTCCCCAGTGTCTAGGGATCTTCTCCATATCCAGTATAAAAGTGTAGCTATTTAATTTTTACAGTTTTTAATCATAATGCGTTCCAATTGTCCCGACCTGCAGTTGAATGTGGTTTCATTTGTCCTCTATCTTCTGGGGTAAAATCAAAGTCTGTTATACACTCTCCTTGCCAGAATCTCTCCTAGAGTAGATAAAATTAACACGATACATCTCGTCGACAATTCATTCTGGAGTTCTGAATCTTCCTTAGTCTATTTTTCCCCTTGTCTCTGACCGTATATGTGTTAGAAATGTTGAAACCCTGTAACTTAAAATGTGTTGTATACACTAATTCGATGAACAATTAAGAACCCCCTTAAACAAAATTCCGTTTTCTTTATAAATATGCATAGAAAATTTCACTACTTGGATAGACCCTGCTAAATGCATCGATAAATACTATTTCATAAAATTACTGTGGAAACAATTTTAACTGTAAGCGTTAGCAATAAATTCGTCTGACATCAACGAGGAAAATGTCTACAAACTATATTTTTCCCTTAATAATACGCACATAATAAAGAACTTAATTATACGGAGAGCACCGCTTCTCCATTAAATATATACAAATTAAATAAATAGCGCAGTCTGGCATATAATTTTGTAGTCCGATATATATATATATATATATATATATATGTATATATATATATATATATAAAATACTTTTCAGTTTTTTACTATGGTGCCATAAAGCCCACCTTTGCCCTCACCCCTCGGCCCTCATCCCATTAAAATTACGAACGCCCCTTCTAATTTCAATTCCTGGGAAGGCACTGTTGTATCCCCTCCCTCTGCTAACATTGTTGCTAATATTGTCTTTGGTGGCGCTGAGAGACACTGACTGAGGCGCGTTGTGGTGGGCTAGCAGGGAGCGAACCACGAATGTATACACCGGCAAATCACGGTTAACTCCATTAGAATCAATAACAGACACACACATTGGCGCCTATCATCCAGAAAATGTTCAGTATATTTTCTTATTTAAATTTACGGATAAATCTTCTAAGTGTTACAGCGACTGTTAATTAAAGCATGGAATACACTACTCTATGTATTTGAAGTTTATTTGGTATGGTAAGCAAAGTTATTTCATATGTTTAATTGGCCCCCAAAATGTTCAAATAACAGAACTAATTCAATGCATAGCGCATTCTGGCAACTAATCTTGTAGCCTCCCCCAAAAAATATATACATATATATATATATATATATATATATATATATATATATATATATACACACACACACACTGCCTTCTAAACATTCGAATCCGTGCTGCTTTTCGTTGAATCTTTCTAGCGTCTCCAAGAAATCATAAATTTTCTCTCTAACTATTCTTTCAAATACTTTGGTGGTGGGACGTCAATGACATTGGTCTATTGTTATTTGCTTGAGATCTGTCCCCTCCTTTATATATAGGGACAATGTTTGCTCTTTTCAAGATGCTCGGTATTTCCCCAGTGTCTAGGGATCTTCTCCATATCCAGTATAAAAGTGTAGCTATTTAATTTTTACAGTTTTTAATCATAATGCGTTCCAATTGTCCCGACCTGCAGTTGAATGTGGTTTCATTTGTCCTCTATCTTCTGGGGTAAAATCAAAGTCTGTTATACCCTCTCCTTGCCAGAATCTCTCCTAGAGTAGATAAAATTAACACGATACATCTCGTCGACAATTCATTCTGGAGTTCTGAATCTTCCTTAGTCTATTTTTCCCCTTGTCTCTGACCGTATATGTGTTAGAAATGTTGAAACCCTGTAACTTAAAATGTGTTGTATACACTAATTCGATGAGCAATTAAGAACCCCCTTAAACAAAATTCCGTTTTCTTTATAAATATGCATAGAAAATTTCACTACTTGAATAGACCCTGCTAAATGCATCGATAAATACTATTTCATAACATTACTGTGGAAACAATTTTAACTGTAAGCGTTAGCAATAAATTCGTCTGACATCAACGAGGAAAATGTCTACAAACTATATTTTTCCCTTAATAATACGCACATAATAAAGAACTTAATTATACGGAGAGCACCGCTTCTCCATTAAATATATACAAATTAAATAAATAGCGCAGTCTGGCATATAATTTTGTAGTCCGATATATATATATATATATATGTATATATATATATATATATATAAAATACTTTTCAGTTTTTTACTATGGTGCCATAAAGCCCACCTTTGCCCTCACCCCTCGGCCCTCATCCCATTAAAATTTCGAACGCCCCTTCTAATTTCAATTCCTGGGAAGGCACTGTTGTATCCCCTCCCTCTGCTAACACTGTTGCTAATTTTGTCTTTGGTAGCGCTGAGAGACACTGACTGAGGCGCATTGTGGTGGGTTGGCAGGGAGCGAACCGCGAATGTAAACACCGCCAAATCACGGTTAACGCCATTAGAATCAATAACAGACATACACTTTGGCGCCTATCAGCCTGAAAATGTTCAGTATATTTCCTTTATTGTTGTAAGATTTCAATTTACGGATTAATTTTCTAAGCGGTACAGCTGGCTTTTAATTAAAGCCTGAAATACACTGCTATATATATTTCAAGTTTATTTGGTATGATAAGCAAAGTTATTTCTATCAATCCCAGAATAGGCAGCTGAAATCATTTTTAGGTGCTTAATCTGAGATTGAGGCAAAACACAGGTGCTTAATCTGGGATTGAGGAGAAAAAAATATAAACAGTTTTTAGAGATATAATTTCATTGTTTTTATCAATATTTGAAAAAATCAACTCTAACCTAACCTAACCTAACCTAACCTAACCTTATTGGAACAAGCATAAATCAATAATCAAAACCATGAGAGGATGTCGTCGTGAATTATTAGAAACATATCTATACCAATTTATGTGGCAAGATAGATTTGCTTCAGATGGATTCAGAAACATTCGGGTTCATATTGCAGGAATTTATAATATCTAAAATTTTTCTTTATTCATTAAACCACTTTAAACCTTTTATAACTTTGCCTTTATTACATGCAAGGTGCCTATTCTGGGATTGAGGTTGAACGCAGGTGCTTCATCTGGGATTGAGGTACATCAGGTGCCTATTCTGGGATTGACCCGTTATTTCATATATTTAATTGACCCCCAACATACATTAAGGAATAAGGGTTTGTCTTTATTTCTAAGTCAATTAAACTTCGTTGGGTAACATCTCTTCAAATAATTAAATAGTAGCGTATGTAGAGGAAAAGTCCTAAACTCCGCCCCTGTATGATCAATCCAAGGTCACGTGTCTCCTGCTGGTAGCTGGGCATATCTCTACCCTGCGTGCTCAGTTGACCGCTGCAAGCCCTGGATCTCAGACGTATATTTGAAGATTTCTCACGTAGACGAAAAATAGTGATGGCTACCTTTGATATTGCGTGTTCGACGTTTATGAAGTGGTATTCGGTAAAGACGGAAGATGTGGCGAATACTTTATGGATATTCTGGCAATAGTTACCCCGAAATACAATCTATTTTTAATATAAAGTTATATTAATATTTTTTGTAATAAGATTTAAAGATATATTGGTGTCTTGAAGATAAATTTGTATTGAAACAAAATAGTTGCTTAAAAGAGGAAAAATGAATAAGTTACCCCGAAATAGAATCTAATTGGGCGAAAGACGAGAAATGAAATAGTTATCCCGAAATACAATCTATTTTTAATATAAAATCATATTAATACTTTTTATTTTATAGTTTAAGGATAAAATTTTATATTATGGTGGAAATTTTTTCGGCATTAAACTTAGTTTATCTTATTCGATTTTTTGTACAAAAGATTGCCCCCCCCCCCCTCCACTCCCTCCGAAACGTTAAATTGGCCTCGTGGTGTTCCACCATGAGAAGCTTAATAGAAAAACTATTAGCATCGCCTTTTTGTCGAGACTTTGTCGGTCTACCTCCTGGTCCCATAAACGTATTTGTTTATGCTTAATAGCTCTGTTTATTGGATCGTATTTAGAGACCTTGACAGTCTACCAGGAGCTGGTAAATGAAAGCCATGAGTAAGGTGGGTTTGGTTAGGTGATGGTAAGCTATACTTAGACAATTGGTGGTTGTGGTGCTGTGGTGTTTTTTGTGTGGTCGTTATGCTCGTATATATTTTGCTATTGGGGCTTTACACACATCTGTTTATATATATATATATAATGTGTGTGTGTGTGTGTGTGTGTGTTTGTGTGTGTGCGTGTGTATGTGTAATATTATGGGATCTATCTATGGGAGTGTATGTGCGTCGTTTGTGTGCGCTTTTAATTCTTTCGAAGATTATTAATATATCCAGGCCATTTATACCTTGTAAGTCTTTTAAGCCAACTGCCAACTGGCGGATTTCGAGTTCTAAGCCAAGTGATGCTTCCTGAGCTCTCATTAAGCTTCTGCATCTCGCAGACGCTGGATCGTCTCTTCCTCTCTCTCTCTCCTTCTCTCTCTCTCTTAGGTTAGGTATATCCCTTTTGGGGGTGAGGCCGTCCCAACTTCTCGCTCTTAGGTTAGGTGGATTCCCCCCTTTTTCACCCTTGGGGTCGGGGGGCACCTTGCAACATTTGATCAACATTGCAATTGCTCTGCACTAACCTTTTGCGGCCATACTACTGCCCGTAAAAAGCCGTTAAAAATGTCCGCCATCGCCTGAGCGTGGGAAGCCAAAGCGCCGTTAGCGTCCACTAGAGGGCCTATGTTATCTTTAATTGGCTTACGATTATTGACGTAGTCAAAACTTTTTTCGGATTATGTTTATTATCCGCAGCTACAAGTATCTCAAAATTACGCTTAGCATTCTTAACAGATCTTTTTAACCCGACGTCTAAGCTCGATATATCAAAGTTAGGTACCGTGCCATTGCACTTATTAAGTCTATACGTTCTGTTATGCTCGTTTATGAACTCGCCTCTTTCCCTAGTCCACCACTTGGGCCTACCATGATTTTTAGCGCGCTTGGGCCTACGCGGAATAAACTCCCTTTCGATATTCAAAAAACTTTCTTTAAACGCCTCCCAATGAAAATTTGCGTCATTACCCATAAATAAATTATCCCAGTCCACTACTCTCATCCTGTCCGCAAAACTATCAAAATTAGCCCTACGAAAATCAGGGACTCCTATTACGTTACTATCCTTACTGTTTTCTATCAATAGCTTAAACCTAATAACTTGGTGATCACTACATCCCAAACTCTCACCTACTTCCGAACCTTCTATATTTTCGTCGTTCGTCGTCACCGCGCTTTGGTTCGGTAACCATCTGTCGTAAAAAAATATCTTCCATGAACTCAATCAGTTTCAAACCCTCATTATTATCAGTAAAAGTCTCGTAATTAACGTTAGGGCAGTTAAAGTCTCCGACAACTATACTATCCCATTATTAATAAAGTTACCAAGAAGTGTGTAAAATCTAGTATCGGTATCAAGGGGTTGAACGGGAGGTCTATAAACAACAAAGAAATTAAATCTAATACTATGCGCCCTAACTTCAACGCATATCGCATTAATTGCTGCCGGAAAATCTATCTTAACCTCGATAGCCCCAACAAGTCCCTAGTCACGGTATTTAACCACGTTTCGGTTATAGCAACTATATCGTAGTTCCCAGAATAAGTTATCGCCTTAAATTCGTTCAATTTATTTCTAATACCACGCGCGTTACAATAAAAGACGTTTAAATTATTTTTTACCACAGATCTGCGTTTTAAACTATTTTTTACGTCGGGCCGACGTTTCCCGGACCCACAACGTTTAAAGAGGGCCTCGACCTATACAGCTTTCGAACATTCTCATCGATTAACCTACCTAGCCTAGCATTCTCTATTTCATTGAAATGCACCCCATTCTGACCACTAAATTCTGACCACAGTTTTACGAAGGATACATTTTCCTGAGCACAAATCTCTTTTAGCTTAGTTTTGAAAAATATTGCTTTTGACGTGATCCTAAGACCTAAACAGTGCCTAGGGGTAATAACTAGAACTAAAGACCTATCTGACCTTGCCGTCAGGGACCTAATTAACCCCCTGTATCTCTCCAAAAGGTCAGGTACTCTCGTATCGGGCCTATACGAATCGTTGCCCCTTACCATTGTCACCAACATCGAGTGACGGGAGGCAACATCAATCCTATCTACTTCGTCTCTAATTCTGTCAACCCTGGCCCCTGGTAGACAGACCCTCCTCCTCTTGGTTGGATTCCGTTCAACGAACTCCTTATCCATATGACGCACTAAGAAGTCACCCAATTAAAATCGTTTCCCCCTCGTTCACATCCCTATCCAACTGGGCGAAAGGGTTCGAAACCTCGATAGAGGGGGGGATTCCTTCACCTAACGTACGTGACTTAGCTCCACCATTAACTATTCTAAATCCCTCCCCGTCTACTAATATCGGGCCTAACTTAACCCCTTCCTCAACTCTATCTAACCTTCCCGATAAGCTACCTATATTAGAAACTAGGTTCCTAACCTCACCCTTCAACTTACTAATGTCTTCAACGTTAGTATAGGTTCAGTCTTCGTCAATTGTAAGCCTACCCCTGCCCTCATCAACCGTTGCAAGTCTTCCCGTCAACTCACGTACACTACGTTTTAAATCAACTATCTCTTCGCTTAACTCACAAAAGAAACAAACTGATCTCTCGGTAATCGCTAGAGGACCGCCGTTGTAATCTTTAAAATCAATATACCACCGATTAACCCCGCACCTTGCACACGACGCTTTCTGCGACGGCATCGCGCAAGTTAAAGTAGTTAACGTTTATAACCGTCACAAGTTTAAATTACATTAAGCCGGCACACTATGAAAACTTCTAATCACTAAAAACCACTAATATTCAGTTACTTAACTACAACACTGTGAGTATAAACGCAAGTATATAACATTCAGAACTTTCCAACAGTAAATTTTCGGCAATATCCAAAAGTAGAAACAATATCAGAGAGCCCAGGGAATGCATCTGCGCAGTAAGGAGTCTGGCTGACGATTGTTTCAGAGTTGACCGGTTGAGTGGATGAGAGATTGAAAATACTGATTAACTCTTGCGTTAGAGAGTTGGACACAAAAGGAATGAGACTGTGTCGAAAGTCTAGTACTGCATGCTCTCCTTAAAGGAGGAGGCATGCAGTTAGAAAGTTCAAAAGAGCAATGTCTGTTATAATAGCAACAGGAAAGAGAGTGAGGCAACATTGTGGCCAAGGGAGAGGGATTGAAGACAATCAGTAAGAGGCGGGGAATTGATGAGACGAAAAGCCTTTCGTTCCACCCGGTCAAATACGGATGTATGGGTTGAGCCATGCTACACATGAGAAGCGTATCCCATGCAGGAGCGGACAAGACCCCTGTACAGAGAGAGCAACTGAGTGGGGGTGAAGAAAGTGCGGAACTGGTAAAACACACCTAACCTCTTAGAAGCTGTTTTGGTAAGAGCATATACTGTATGTGATTTTTCCAGGAAAATTCACGAGAAAAGGAAACGCCAAAAATATTAAGAGAAGAGGAAGGATTGAGTTGTGTATTGTTGAAGAAAAGGGGATAGTCGTGTGAAAGATTCTGACGGATAGACAGATGGAGGAACTGTGCTTTTGAGACACTGAAAGCCACAAGGTTTTCTCTGCCCCAATCAGAGATAGCAGAACGTTCAGAGGTCAGGTGTACCATAGCCGTCCTACGCGAAGCATGCAGTGACTGTTGAGAGGGACGCTATGTGAAACGGGTGGAGAAGTGAAGAGTAGAATCACCGGCAAAGGAGTGGATAGGACAGGAATTGAGACTTAATAGATCATTGATAAATAAAGGAAATAGAGTGGGTGACAAGACAGAACCCTGAAGAACACCACTGTTAATAGTTTTAGGAGAAGAACAGTGGCCATCTACAACTGCAGCTATAGATTGGCCAGGAAAGGAAATTAGAGATGAAGGCGCAGATAGAAAGATGGAAACCGAAGGGGGCAGTTTCGAAATTAAAGATTTGTGCCAGACTCTATAAAAAGTTTTTTATATGTCTAGCGCAATAGTAAATGTTTCATCGAAATCCCGAAAGGAGGATGACAGAGTCAGAGAGATATGAAAAAAGATCGCCAGTAGAGCATCCCTTGCGGAACCCATAATGACGATCTGAAAGAAGATTGTGAGAAGAGAGGTGTTTAAGAATTTTCCTATTAAAGATAGATTTAAAAACTTTAGAAAGGCAAAAAATCAAAACAGTTTGGATGATAGTTGGAGGGTTGAGAGCGGTCACACTTCTTTGGAACAGGCTGAATGAAAGCGAACTTCCAGCAGAAAGGGAAAGTACAGATGGAAGACAAAAACGAAAGGGTTTGCCTAGGCAAGATGTCAGCACAGAAGCACAGTTCTTAAGAACAACAGAAAGTACACCATCAGGACCGTCTGCCTTCCTGGAGTTGAGCTCAGATGGGGCAGAAAGAACATCATTGGAAGAGATTCTAATTTCAGACATATGATAACTATGTCGGAGGGAGGAGATGGAGGAACAGCACCGGAATCGTGCAGGGTTGAGTTCAGCTTTATCAGGAGAAGAGCCGACAACTGAGCCGTCGGAATGGAAAAAGAGGAGGGAAAGAAGACGTAATAAAGTTTTTGAGGAGGTTCTTAGCTAGATGCCAGAAAGAGCGAGAGGAATTAGAATTGGATAAATTTTCACATTTTTGTTGGATGAAAGAATCTTTGGCGAGTCGAAGAACAGATTGTGCATGAGTCCGGTCAGAAATATAAATTAGTGAGAGTCAGGAGTTAGATGGCGAAGGTACCTTCTGGAAGCCCCTTCTCTGTTGCGGATAGCATTAGAAAAAGTGAACTTAAACCAAGGTTTTTTTGCGCTAGTAGTAGGAATAGAATATGGAATGTACGCATCCATGCCCGAAAGAATCACCTCCGTGAAGCGCTCAGCACACTTAAAAGGGAAACGGCCACGGAAGCAGTACTCATTCTATCGGAAAACAGAGAAGTACTGCCTAAGGGCCTCCCAACCAGCAGGCCAAAGTGCCAAAGCCGTCTCCTCTTGACAGGATCTAAAGGCCGAATTGGAGCGACAGGACAGGAAACAGATATAAGATTGTGGTCGGAGGAGCCCAACAGAGAAAAAGTTTGGCAGAATAAGAAAAATGAGAGGAGAAAAATAAACCCAGAATGTTGGGCCTATCTCCAAAGCGATCGGGAATACAAATAGAGTGCTGTACAATCTGCTCTAGGTCATTCAGGATAGAGAAGTTTTAAGCTAGCTCACCAGGGATGTTGATGAAATGGAAGGAAAGCGACAGGTGGTGATGAACATTGAAACTTCCTAAAATGGAGATTTCAGCGAAAGTAGCATGGGATAGAAAGTATTCCACTTTGGAAGAGAGGCAGTCAAAGAATTTTGGATAGTCAGTAGAATTAGGAGAAAGGTAAACAGCGCAGATATATTTAGATTGAGATTGGCGAGTAAGCCGTAACCAGAGAGTGTAGAATTCGGAGGATTCAACTTCGGAAATACAAAAGCAAGTTAGATCGTGGCTACATATACGTAACATCCACCTTTGGAATGAAATTGAGTATATAGAAAATAGGAGGGTACAGAAAAGTGGTTGCTGTCAGTCGTCCCAGACACCTGAGTTTCATTAAGGACGAGGTGGTATTCAATAGATTGGAAATTTGAGGAAAGACCACGAATATTGTATAAGTTTATGAAAAGTGAATTAGACAGAGGTCCAGAACATTTCGAATGAGCAGTAGCAGATCCAGCCCCGATACCCGGGTCTGCTTTCCTGGTATCAACAGTGGGGGAGCCAGAAGTGGGAACGTTTATGGTCCCCTCCCCAGGGAACTCCGAGGCTCTTGAAGTTTTGGCCATTTTTTAAAATTTTGAAAGGATTATGCAGTGTGTAAAATACATGTATGTGCAGTAAAGAACAGGGAGAGGGAAGTGTGTGTTTGAGAGCATGATGGACTGCTCACAGGGCAGGTGAGACGCAGAAAAAGATCAGCTAAGGACGACAGTGACAGGAGAAACGGAAGTTCGAGCACTCCCTGTCTTCTGCCTGATCTTCCTTCCCAGAGTACTTCCCTGGTCGATTGGTGTCTACACTCTCCTCCTAAGAAGATTGGTCCGAGTTATACAGGTTTCACTATATTTATTTTATTTGTCCCTTAAGCTTTAGGCTTTACTGGGCTCTGGTTTCTATATCTTCCATGAAAGGTTGTACGTGGAGAATTTTTTTTACCCCAATTAGCACTTCGCGGAAGGCTCTTCTGAAGGCTATAACCTTTTTTTCAGAAGAAACTACACTGTACGCGCTTTCCACCAAATAATACAGAATATCATCACGAATAATTTGATGTAAACATCGAGCAAATCTGTTCACTACAAAAATGTTTAGAGCAAAGTTTATGTGGCCAAAATGTTTTTCAGCCGAGTAAGCAGTTTGTCAGCGTGACACTGAGCGGAGTGTATTCGTCAAGAGTTCTAAGCTGCGCTCAGCGTCACGCCTCTTGTCGGCAGCACGCAGAAACAAAATTTTGTCTTTTTGTAGAATTTGTGTTGTTTGTTGTAAAACATGACTAATTTTGTGCCTCTAGTCAAACCACGCTTGTACAAAATTTTATACTCTTTTGTGAAATCGAGGAAAAGCAAGTCAGTCGATAAATTTACAAAACTACGACAGACATAAAACTTTTGAACTTAACATCCAAAGCCAGTGAGACCAAATTTGCAAGGCTTCTCTTAAAATGTAAGTGGTTCGTGAGCTTAAACTCAATGTTAAGTTCTCACTAGCTTAAAAGCTTTTGTTGAAAAGGTAAGATGAGCGTTAATTTTGTACAAAATTTGTGTTTAAAACAAAAAAGCGTTGACTAAAAAAATCATGGACTAGTCTGAAAAATGTGCCCTGCAAAAAGGCAAATCTTTATATGTATAATAATAAACCTTAAAAAGAATAGGACAAGAAAAGCGGTAGCTCGCTATCGCTGTCACAGTATATATTCTGATACGGTTTAAAATTGAATGGATAATTAATAATAAATTTTTTTCACTTTTTCATGTATCTTTTTTATTGGTTGTCGATTTAAAATTATATTATATGAGGCCCTCATAGGAAGAAGTGGCTAAGCGACAAAAGTGAAAAAAACGCCATGACCCCCATTATCTCCACCCCTCTCCCCCATTACCCCCCCACTCCCCCATTACCCCCCCACACAAAAGTAAAAAACGCCATTACCCCCATTACCCCCACCCCTCTCCCCATTACCCCCACCCTCACTCCCCCAGTTGCTTCACATCCGATTGAGTATCAAGATTTCTGAAGCTTAAGATTTTCATGGCTGTGTTCTTTTCTATAGTTTTATTGACCTTGTAATAGATATTAAATAGCTCGTGCTCGGCCGCGGAATGACCTAGGACCGGGGAACTTCACAGAGCACATCGGCAGCTCATGGGCGATCAGTCGGTTGTGGTTGCAGAATTTTCCGATGTGCCGTTTAGTCTATGCACGGTTCCGAAGAAAGCGGACAGACACACAGACACATTTTAGGTCAATAGTATATACTATATACGATAAC